>JAXDDX010000190.1:0-150000 GCA_034670405.1 Hoplostethus atlanticus
AAAAAGCAAAACATGATTTTTAAAAACCATATACTTAACAAATGGCAAAAAAGAGAATCAATTAAACAAGAGCTAAGACAAATAAGTGAACCAAATAAGCAGAGTAAGACAAATAGTGTATCAATGAACAGAGCAATAAACAGAGTCAGAACAAAATTGACGACAAATGGGCAAGGTAAGAGGAAGAGTCGGGTAGTGTTTCCTGAAGAGGTGGGTTTTCAGCCTTTGCGGCGAAAGATGGGCAGGGACTCTGCTGTCCTGACTATGGGGAGTTCATTCCCCCACTGCGGGGCCCAGGAAACAGAAAAGAGCCGTGGCCCGTGTAGATCGGCCGCAGGGACCTCTGAGCGAGGGGGCAACCAGTCGCCTCGAGGCAGCAGAGCGAAGTGGTCGGGCGGGGGTTGTAAGGCTTGACCATAGCCTGGAGGAGGTAAGAAGGAGCTGTTCCTTTCACTGCCCTATAGGCTAGCACCAGGGTCTTGAACTGGATGCGAGCCGCTACAGGGAGCCAGTGTAGAGAACGGAGAAGGGTAGTTGTATGGGAGAACTTGGGGCGGTTGAACACCAGACGAGCTGCAGCTTTCTGAACAAGCTCCAGAGGTCTGATGGCAAACGCCGGGGCACCAGCAAGGAGGGAGTTGCAGTAGTCCAGGCGGGAGATGACAAGAGCCTGGATGAGCACCTGCGCTGCCTTGTCAGTGAGGAATGGACGAATCCTCCTGATGTTGTAGAGGAGGAATCTGCAGGAGCGTGTCACTGATGCGATGTTTGCCGAGAACGACAGTTGGTCGTCCAGGGTCACACCCAGATTCCTCGCAGTCCGAGTTGACGTCACCACAGCATTATCAATGGTGATGGCCAGGTCTCGGTGCGGACAGCCCTTCCCCGGGAGGAACATCAGCTCAGTTTTGTCCAGGTTGAGCTTCAGGTGGTGCATCGACATCCACTCCGAGATGTCTGCCAGACACGCAGCAATCCACTTGTGGAGGCACGCAATATATACCGCTACACACGGTATATTTGTTTTTCTTATAATAATAATAAAAAATGCTTTAGGAGCAGTACAAGACTCTGGGATGGTAACAGTTTATTCCCGGGGGGTTAACTATGAGGTTTCTACTGGGCTCTTCCATTAGTATCTGTAATCTGTATATTATGAACTAAGTGTTTATGAATGTTTTATTGTGCAAAACTGCACTGTATTAAATATAAATAGCACCTTATATGCAAACTTTTTTCCAAAATAGGTTCTGAACAATACAAAGAAATATTTTCAAAAAAAATAAACATAAAAATGTAAATTTCAAGTATTCCAATACTTCAAATAACTTCTACTGTATATAACAAAAACTTCAAAGGTTAGGCAACATGCCAAGAAAAGAATTATAAAGATAAATAGCACATTATATGCAAACTTTTTTCCAGTTTGGCTGAAGTATTTTCGACCTGGCATCACATACCTCGGATCCTGTGTTTTGATCAATGCCTTAAACCTGTTTGTATAGGAACCATGTCCTTACATAGGTACTCCGTTATGGAATGTGTAATGTGTAATGACTCGGCTAGCGACGTCTGCGTTGTGGTTTTTCGTTTAGCACCACTTGCGGAGGGACTGCTTGTGTCTGCGCGCATCCTAGTACTCTCTTCATACTCGCGGACATGTTTTGTTTTGAGGTGATAAAAGAGATTGCTCGTGTTACCACCGCCGGCAACAACTCTTGCTCGACATTGCTTGCAGATAATAGTTTTCTGCTCAAGGTCCGACTTTTTAAACCCAAACGACGTCCAGATGATGGACGGAAGCACCTTTCTTTCTAACTAATTCTTCTTCTTTGTTCGCATCGGGAACGGGAGCTCCCGCATCATGCTCGCTGCCTTCCATTTCACCATGCATCTCCAGAAAGCATGCGTCTGTTTACGTCGAAGTTTACGTTGCACTACTCACTTTTTCCACATCGTCTTTTTCCACAAACTAGTTTATTATCTTTAAATGGCAGCGCGCAGTTCGCTAGCTTTGTGGTTACGTTTGTAAATGTGAAAAAGTATTTTTACATTCAAAGAGCCTAAAAGTAGCCTTCTACCGGTACATCCGGTAGAGTCAAATCTCTACCTTGGCACGGATTTCTACCGGTATACCGGTTCAACCGTTATACTGCCCACCCCTACCCTCAGGTGACAATGGGTATGCATTGAAGCCATGGTTATGCCATGTACAAACCCCCAGAGCCACAACAGAGGTGCTACAATGTGGTGCACAGCCGTGCGCTCTGTGGTAGAGCGTTGCATTGGGCTTTTAAAAGGGAGATGGTTTCGGTTACTTTCTGCCATTCAACTTGTTTCATTTGGTTGGTAATGCCAGAGCTTAGGCTTCTAAATAATACGCGTTTTCTTCTGTCATTTTGATCAACCATTATTTCAAGTTCACAGTCGTAAAATTGCGCTTCTTTTCTTCTATTTCTTCTTAAATGCTTCCGCCGTTTCTCCTCAAAACTAAACTAAATGCTGGCCCTTTATAAGCAACCCAGGCAGTTGGGGGGGTGTTGGAAGCCATTTATCGTAAATTGTGGGCATGGTCAGAAGGCTCGTGCATGTGCGCACAATTTCAGGATGATTGAGATGTATGCAGAAAAAACACGTGGGAATAGACGTACGTGGGGTTTTATACATCTGAGCGTATGCATGTTTCCTGTTTCCTTGTTTCATGTCACCTAAATCTACACAGAGTTTTATACATCTGGCCCCTGGTGTTTAGACCACTGTAACTCTTTTTATTGTGGCATCACTCCAAAATATCTTTCACGCTTGTTCAAAGCTTGTTCGAAATGCTAAAGCTAAGAGTTTAACTGGTACAAACAGACTAAAGCACATCACTCTGATTCCAGTATCTCTTGTTGATTTTTGGATATTACTGATCACTTTTAAAGCACTTTTAATCTGCATGTGAGCTCTTCTGGTTGTTCCAAAGTCGAGGCTTAAAGGAAAAATAAACCCTTAAACACTTTAACGCCGTTAAAAAACAGCTATTGGCTATCCTGGATCCATTTGTTGTTTGTTGGAGTATTTTTCTAATTCCCATGGAATAACAACTACTGTCGAGATATTTCCAGCAGCTAAAATGTAGTTTGATATCAGAAAATGTTTCATGGATCTAAAACATCAACGGTAAATGTCGGTAAAAGGTTTTGGTGTCAGCTCTCAGAATCAAAGAGCAAGGACTTCTTTCTATACCGACGATCAACAATCCTACAGGGAGAAATCCATCAGAGGAGAAGGGAGAGACCAATTTCTCCACCGACACCTTGAACCTTATTTCTACGTCTTTTATATTATTTCTGCTTTTTCACTCATCTTATTTTGTGGTGCCTTCTTGTTTTTAATGGAGGCCAGCAGATGGGAGCATGATAGAAGAAAGGGCGTGAGAAGAAAAAAGTGCTTTCTACTCTTAAGAAAATTATACCAGAAGTTTAAAAAACACTAGTACTTTTAGTAGGTAACCAAAGTCCTCAGTTGGTAAAATCATTAAACTGCATCTTCCACATTTTAGAGATACCGAGTGATGAAATTCATGTTTTTAGATATAATAAAGCATTTCGGAACTCAATTCTTCACATCTGCATTCTGCTGAAGTGGTTGAAGTGAGAGGCACACAGACGTACAGAGGAAGCCATTGTTCAAACTTCACAATGAAATGTAGACTACCAAGTTGACAGTGTATGAAGGTAATAAGGGCCAAGAGCCAAATCAACAGTGATAAACCAACCGATATAAACAAACAGGACTACGCTGCAGCGGTGCAGAGGTATCCACACTCTAATGTATTAATATTGGATGTGGGTCATTTATGTGGTGGTGAGATAAAGTGTTGATTTTGTCTATAGCTTTCAGCAGCAGTTTGGGGAGAATGACAGTGAGGGCTTTTTCCAAAAATCCAACAGTAAATGCCAAGTTTCTGCCACGCTTCCTTGAACTCCTCGCTGAACCGGTTTTAGGTTTGGTTTCTGCCTGACCTTTGGCTCAGGTCTCAGGTCTCAGGTCTATATAAGTGCGGGTTCTCATCAGTTGTGTAGGATACAGCTCCACAGAGATTGAAGCAGAGACGCAGAGACATCATGAAACCTACTGCAGCCTTCTTGCTGGTGCTGTGTCACCTGGCCATCAGTCATGGTAAGTCAGCATCAGTCAAGATATCCAAAAATGATGCCTCTTAGAAAATGATTGCTTGCATAATGGTGAAGCCCATTATGGGTTATTATTAAAGCTATGAATCATCTTAAGACTTTTACTTGCAAGGATTTTATAGTTTATAGTGCAGAATTATTTATTTTTGAAATATCGAAAGGTTAAAAAACAAAATGGATATGCAGCATTTTGGAATAAAACCCTTCACATATTTTCAACCGTCTTAAAAACGAAGCAAAGCATGCCAAAGCTGCTCAGCTTAGCTCAGTGCTGAGATTGATGAGTGAGCCTGATGACGCAGGGATACGTGCTGAAATGACCAAATAATAGACAAGACAGTCTCCGGTGAGTCAGTCGGTCGGTGAGTTTTCACCTAACCGTCTGTCAAAGCTTCAGTTGTCTTCATCCACTCACGTCACTGATGGTTTTCTCTCCCTAGCCTGGAACTGCAGGAACGGCCCGCGGCTGAACTATGCATTGCAGATTGATGCTGGACAGGGGCAAGTGGTCGCCACGGACAAGTACAGTCGTGCCTATTTCCTGAGTGGATCAAGCTGGTACAGACTGGGCACATACAGCATCAAGCATGTGTCAGTGGGGCAAGCAGGGATCTGGGGCGTTGACGCCAGCCAAAGGGTCCTCAAATATGTGTCTGGCAACTGGGCAATGATGTCAGGTAAGAAGGGGGGAGTTTTTGACTATTTTTGTATGTCTTTTCTTTCTTCCTGACTGTATATCCTAAACACAAACACATTTTGGGGCCATTTTTTTTGTATATGTGAAATCTTTTGGTGTACGAGTTTGCCTGGGTATTGGTGATTTTGTTTAGCTTATTTGCAGTTGTTTATTTGTTGCTTTTGTTTGAGGTAAATTAGTGTTTTTTTAATCTCACCATTGCAAATTAGTAGTTTGCTTTGAGTCTCACATCTCTGAGACCCTAACCCTGAGTAAGGGCATTTTGAAATACGATTAACTTTACTGACCCACGTGTGGAAATTGGGTCATCGCTGCACCAAAGCATAGAATACAGATAAAAATGCATTGGACAGAACATATTCAAAACTACAGATAGTGTCTTCATCCTGCTAATACAGTGCTGCTATTGGCTAGAAGGAATTCAGACAGACAGAATTCAGACAGACAGAACTACACATGCTTGCAGTTCACAGATTTCCAGAGTGAATGCTGACTAAATGTACTGTGTTCCTCAATGTGTTTTTCCTTGCCTTCAGGTCCGAGTAAAAAGCAGATGGATGCCGGACGCCCCTTTCCTCAGGGACCCAACCGCTACAATCATCCCTTTTGTTTAAATAGTGCTCGCGCATTGAACTACTGGAGTGGAAGATCCCTCAGCTGGACACGGATTCTGTTACGATCGTGTACAGGACCCAAGTGCAAACCACAGAACACAGAGACGGAGTTTGGAACAAAACCAGGTTTACTGGGAGATAGTTCACACAGGAAGGTAATGCAGGGATGGCAAGGGGAAGCAGGGCTGGAGCAGGAGCGGGGAGCAGAGTAGGGAGGCAGGCAAACAGGTGACAAGCAGGGGTCCAGGAGACAGACAGGCAAGGTAGACGAACGGTGGAGGTGTCGGCAGACGGGCGTAGGGAAGGAGACTGGACCTGAGCAGAGGAATCAGGGTTAGTAAGCAGGAAGGGAACTTTGAGAGAAACTCTAGAAAGCGGCCGAGAAACGATACTGACTGAGAAGTACAAACAACGATCTGGCGATGAGTGGATGAAAAGCCGGGGTTCTTAAGCTGGTGGTGATGAGATGATGGATAGCAGGTGTGCGGGGTAGAGCAGGTGATCGGGATGAGGTGATGATGCAGGGAGGAGCCGGAGACTGGAGCCACGCCCGCCAACACATACACGCACACACAGACAGAGACAGACAGGTAGAGACTGCTAGGAGGCAGAGGTGGAGGGCGTGACAGATTCAAGGTGCTATGAAGTACACCAGCTGCAGCCCCTACGGATGCTGGGCAGTAGCCACCAACTCCCTGGCTTACTTCTCAAGGGTGCGATACTGGTTGTAGAACCCGTGAAAAATGTCTTTCAACTCTTCTGTGCTGTTATCATTACTATTGTTATTATTGAGCACATTCAGCTCACAGTCACAGATCATGATAGTTGTTCTGATGTTGCTGTGTGCTTCTCTTGACAGACAACAACCTGCAGAAACCTTAGATGGTCACATGTCTCAGGCCTGTCCTTGAACACGATTGAGGTGGGGGCTGACGGCAATGTTGTTGCAGTGACCAGAAATGGCCAACTCTACCAGCGGTAAGTCACTACTTCATACAATCTGGCAATAACAGCCAAGAGGGCATCCTTTACTGTGATTGTTTCTGCTGGTCTCCTCTCTCCACAGAACTGGTATCTCCAGTCGGTACCCACAAGGGACCCGCTGGGTACATGTTCCCATTTGCCAGACCATAAAGTCTGCGAGCTACGACCTGAACCGCATTTGGGCGGTGTCCACCTCCGGTGCCGTCATGTATTGCACAAAGTAACGTCACCGCTGGGGCAGATACATTATTCTACGTAGTAACTGACAATCCAATCGGTAACTTCACACTAGCACATTAGTCTCGATTTATCATTGAATATATGGGATTTTTTTGGTTGGGACAGAAAACCTAAACTCTTAATTTGGCATTTGTGAGAGATTTCCGGGGCTTTTATGCAATATGGTGATTTTCCTGGTCAGCCTGTCTGTCTTGGCTGTAAACTTGTAACCTTTCTTGAGACCACTCTCTGTGCACAGTGAATTAATGATTAAATAAACTTCCATTTAAGCAGAATTAAGAGCCTGTTTTTTCTTTGTTGCAGTTCTGACTTTTGCCAATCCATGGGCTCCACCCCTTTCATCTCCAGGGGCCAAATGTATAAACCATGCGTACGCACGAAAAGTGTACTTACGCCACTTTCCACGCAGGTTCCGAATGAATAAAAATCCACGGGCAGCGAGAATGTGCGTACCGGTACGCATCCTTCACACCATGCGTACCATACGCATTTTTTTGAGTCAGATTAGTGTGATGTTGCCAGTTGGCAAAAAAGGATAATAAAAGTGTGAATTTGGGTGACATTTCATTTAGAGCTTTTTTCTTTCACTTGAGTAAATATGTTTGTCACTATGCATTATAATTTTTTATTTTTTATTTATATATTTATTTATTGTCGAATGGACAGTTGAGGTTACCCTCATTTACAATGTCGCCGAGACTTACAGGCATTTCAATATGCAAATATAGATCAATTAGTACAACAAGTCAAAACTAAAAACAATTGCATACTGTTGCCGGCAGGCCTGCAATTAAATTTCTAAATCGTCCATGTGATATGAAGGAATCAATCTTCAGCGTGAGCTGGAGATCATTCCATGCAGCTGGGGCACTAAAACAAAAGGCTGCTTTCCGAGTTCAGTCTGTACCCGGGGAACCTGAAGCCTAAGCCAATCACCTGAGCGTGTCAAACAGGGTCCATAGTTCCAATCTAACAACATTGTGATATAAGATGGTAATTTTCCAATAATGGCCTTAAAGATAAACATATACCAATGTGTATTTCGCCTATCTGCCAGAGAAGGCCAACCCACTTTATCATATAAGATGCAGTGGTGAGTATCATATTTATCACCAGTAATAAATCTGAGAGCAGAATGATAGACAGAATCTAAAGGTTTAAGAGTGGAAGGAGCAGCACTTCTATAGATCACGTCTCCATAATCCAAAACAGATAGAAAAACTGCTTCAACAACCCTCTTTCTGCTGATCATTGGGAAACTGGTTCTGTTCCTATATAAGAAGCCAATTCTTTGCCTCAATTTATTTGCAAGATTGTCTATATGATATTTAAATGTAAATTTGTCATCGAGCCATTATAATAATTAGAATGATAATGATCTTTATATAAATAAAGATTATTATTCTGTATTATTGGGGAGTAAGAATAACCTACACTATATAAAGGCTGTAGCCGTGCGTAATGCCAAATGAAACAATGGCTGCTTTGGTGTTGCTGGAAGATATTGCTATTGCGCAATTTAGGTGAGAACGAGTCTTCAGAGACCGTACTGGTTTTCTGGTCCATGATGTTGACTGGCTAATGCTTTGGATTTCCAAGAGCTGTTCTCTTCTAATTGTGTGCTGAACTGGGCCCTGTGTTGGAACGGCACTCTGGGAGAAACCCTGCCATCCCCGTCCATCTACAGGTATTGACAACAATCGGGTTTTTAGCGACTGGGACGTTTCAGCGGGAGCTTGAGGACAGATCAGGGATATCCCAGTCTGCCCTGAGCCGGGTCATGCCCATGGCGTGGGGTGGCATCGTTTCTTTGAGTAATAGATCATCAGGTTCCCACACAGCAGCTGAACAGGCCAACATCAAAATGCAATTTGCAGCGATGTCCGGTTTCCCAAATGTAATATATGTATATAATATTGTTTTGTATAATATGTATATAATATTTTATACCCTCAGGTGACCCTCAGATGAAAAAGAAAAAAGTGTTTTCTACTCTTAAGAAAATGATACCAGCAGTTTAAAAAACACTCTAGTACTTTTAGTAGGTAACCAAAGTCATCAGTTGGTAAAATCATTAAACTGCATCTTCCACATTTTAGAGATACCGAGTGATGAAATTCATGTTTTGATCTTTTCTTCCCCCAAAATAGATATAATAAAGCATTTCAGAACTAAATTCTTCACATCTGCATTCTGCTGAAGTGGTTGAAGTAAGAGGCACACAGACGTACAGAGGAAGCCATTGTTCAAACTTCACAATGAAATGTATACTACCAAGTTGTTCAAGTTGTTTGATTGATGGCTTGTACTACACAGTGACATTTTGAACCGACAGAGTGACAGAGTGTATGAAAACAAATAATAAGGGCCAAGAGCCAAATCAACAGTGCTAAACCAACTGATATAAACGAACAGGACTACGCTGCAGCGGTGCAGAGGTATCCACACTCTAATGTATTAATATTGGATGTGGGTCATTTATGTGGTGGTGAGATAAAGTGTTGAGCTTGTCTATAGCTTTCAGCAGCAGTTTGGGGAGAATGACGGTGAGGGCCTTTTTCCAATCAAGCCTATGAACTTTGGTAATCTTCATAATACCGACACAAGACACAAACACATCAAGACACAAGCACTTTAAGTCTCTGTGTTTGCCATTTTGTTGTTGAGTGGCATGTTTTTTTTATCTCAGTGTTTTCCCCATTTGCAGTCGCCATCCAATTCAACATAACTTCTTTACTTCACAAGAGCAGGATGGGCGGTTCCACCGAAGCTGTCGAACCGGATAAATACTTATAGGAATGAAACGGTACAGTAAATGCTCTAAATTTCTGCCACGCTTCCTTGAATTCCTCGCTGAACCGGTTTTAGGTTTGGTTTCTGCCTGACCTATGGCTCAGGTCTCAGGTCTCAGGTCTATATAAATGTGGGTTCTCATCAGTTGTGTAGGATACAGCTCCACAGAGATTGAAGCAGAGACGCAGAGACATCATGAAACCTACTGCAGCCTTCTTGCTGGTGCTGTGTCACCTGGCCATCAGTCATGGTAAGTCAGCATCAGTCAAGATATCCAAAAATGATGCCTCTTAGAAAATGATTGCTTGCATAATGGTGAAGCCCATTATGGGTTATTATTAAAGCTATGAATCATCTTAAGACTTTTACTTGCAAGGATTTTATAGTTTATAGTGCAGAATTATTTATTTTTGAAATATCGAAAGGTTAAAAAACAAAATGGATATGCAGCATTTTGGAATAAAACCCTTCACATATTTTCAACCGTCTTAAAAACGAAGCAAAGCATGCCAAAGCTGCTCAGCTTTGCTCAGTGCTGAGATTGATGAGTGAGCCTGATGACGCAGGGATACGTGCTGAAATGACCAAATAATAGACAAGACAGTCTCCGGTGAGTCAGTCGGTCGGTGAGTTTTCACCTAACCGTCTGTCAAAGCTTCAGTTGTCTTCATCCACTCACGTCACTGATGGTTTTCTCTCCCTAGCCTGGAACTGCAGGAACGGCCCGCGGCTGAACTATGCAATGCAGATTGATGCTGGACAGGGGCAAGTGGTCGCCACGGACAAGTACAGTCGTGCCTTTTTCCTGAGTGGATCAAGCTGGTACAGACTGGGCACATCCAGCATCAAGCATGTGTCAGTGGGGCAAGCAGGGATCTGGGGCACTGACACCAGCAAAAGGGTCCTCAAATATGTGTCTGGCAACTGGGCAATGATGTCAGGTAAGAAGGGGAGAGTTTTTGACTATTTTTGTATGTCTTTTCTTTCTTCCTGACTGTATATCCTAAACACAAACACATTTTGGGGCCATTTTTTTTGTATATGTGAAATCTTTTGGTGTACGAGTTTGCCTGGGTATTGGTGATTTTGTTTAGCTTATTTGCAGTTGTTTATTTGTTGCTTTTGTTTGAGGTAAATTAGTGTTTTTTAATCTCACCTTTGCAAATTAGTAGTTTGCTTTGAGTCTCACATCTCTGAGACCCTAACCCTGAGTAAGGGCATTTTGAAATATGATGAACTTTACTGATCCACGTGTGGAAATTGGGTCATCGCTGCACCAAAGCATAGAATACAGATAAAAATGCATTGGGACAGAACATATTCAAAACTACAGATAGTGTCTTCATCCTGCTAATACAGTGCTGCTATTGGCTAGAAGGAATTCAGACAGACAGAATTCAGACAGACAGAACTACACATGGTTGCAGTTGACAGATTTCCAGAGTGCATGCTGACTAAATGTACTGTGTTCCTCTATGTGTTTTTCCTTGCCTTCAGGTGTGACTTTGAAGCAGGTGGATGCTGGACGCCCCTTTCCTGTGGGAAATCTCAACAAGCATCGCTATTGTATAAATAGTGCTTACGCATTGAACTACCGGAGTGGAAGATCCATCGGCTGGACAAATGTTGGAGGTGCTTTTATGTACACCAGCTGCGGCCCCTACGGATGCTGGGCAGTATCCTACATCAATCCTTACTTCATAAAGGTGCGATACTGGTTGTAGAACCCGTGAAAAATGTCTTTCAACTCTTCTGTGCTGTTATCATTACTTTTGTTATTATTGAGCACATTCAGCTCACAGTCACAGATCATGATAGTTGTTCTGATGTTGTTGTGTGCTTCTCTTGACAGCAAACAACCTGCACAAAAAACCTTAAATGGTCACATATCAGAGGCCTGTACTTGAACACGATTGAGGTGGGGGCTGATGGCAGTGTCATTGCAGTGACCACAAAGGGCCAACTCTACCAGCGGTAAGTCACTACTTCATACAATCTGGCAATAACAGCCAAGAGGGCATCCTTTACTGTGATTGTGGGCACCAACGCTCTGAAGGGTATTATGGCTTCTTTTCCAACATGTGTACTGAGTGAAAACGTTTCTTTAAAGTACTGCAGTATGCCTACATAAGAATAGAAAAACAAGACACAACAAGTAAACATGTCATCCCCAACTGATGACAATGATGTACGCAGCCCTTTGGCCAATCACTAACAAGATACACCATCCCTCCACCATCCCACCATCCTTGGCCTTTCAAAGTTTGAGATATTTGACAGACAGACAGACAGACAGACACTCACAACCTGATCCATAGTTTCATAGATGTTTCACCCTCATTTGACATATCTTACTATGTGTGTGTTTTTCATTTATTAAGTCAATGAAAAGCAAATTATTGGTTATTACAGTTATGAGTCATCTATCAAGATGTGTATGTGTTTGAGGATAAAATCTTCTGTGTTTTTGAAATATTTACTGATGAAGTTAAGGTTGAAAATGTTTCCCATAACGGGTGTCTATGACATTATGCAATAAAAACCTTCCTGTCTTCTGAACTTAACTGATCTCTCTTGGGGAAATTGGGTTAATTGGCTCAGCAAAGAATAGGAGAAACAAAAAAGCAATAAAAACAACAAACACTCATAGTGTTTCTGCTGGTCTCCTCTCTCCACAGAACCGGTATCTCCAGTCGTACCCCACAAGGGACCCGCTGGGTACATGTTCCCATTTGCCAGAACATAAGGTCCGCGAGCTACGACCTGAACCGCATTTGGGCGGTGACCACCTCCGGTACCGTCATGTATTGCACAAAGTAACGTCACCGCTGGGGCAGATACATTATTCTACGTAGTAACTGACAATCCAATCGGTAACTTCACACTAGCACATTAGTCTCGATTTATCATTGAATATATGGGATTTTTTTGGTTGGGACAGAAAACTTAAACTCTTAATTTGGCATTTGTGAGGGATTTCCGGGGCTTTTATGTAATATGGTGATTTTCCTGGTCAGCCTGTCTGTCTTGGCTGTAAACTTGTAACCTTTCTTGAGACCACTCTCTGTGCACAGTGAATTAATGATTAAATAAACTTCCATTTAAGCAGAATTAAGAGCCTGTTTTTTCTTTGTTGCAGTTCTGACTTTTGCCAATCCATGGGCTCCACCCCTTTCATCTCCTGGGGCCAAATGTATAAACCATGCGTACGCACGAAAAGTGTACTTACGCCACTTTCCACGCAGGTTCCGAATGAATAAAAATCCACGGGCAGCGAGAATGTGCGTACCGGTACGCATCCTTCACACCATGCGTACCATACGCATTTTTTTGAGTCAGATTAGTGTGATGTTGCCAGTTGGCAAAAAAGGATAATAAAAGTGTGAATTAGGGTGACATTTTATTTAGAGCTTTTTTCTTTCACTTGAGTAAATATGTTTGTCACTATGCATTATAATAATTATAATGGACAATGATCTTTATATAAATAAAAGATTATTATTCTGTATTATTGGGGAGTATAGAATAACTACACTATATAAAGGCATGTTGCCGTGCGTAATGGCTTGTGCCAATGACAAAAATGGCTGCTTTGGCGTTGATGGCTAATGCGCCGATTTGGATTTCCCTAGACGCTGTTCTCTTCTAATTGTGTGCTGAACTGGGCCCTGTGTTGGAACGGCACTCTGGGAGAATACCCTGCCTATCCCCAGTCCATCTACAGGTATTGAACAACAATTCAGGTTTTAGCGTGGGGTCGTTTCTGCGGAGCTTGAGGTGACGATCAGGGATATCTGAGCTGCCTGAGCCGGGTCATGCCCATCGGCGTGGTCGCGGTGGCATCGTTTCTTTGAGTATAGAATCATCAGGTTCCACACAGCAGCTGAAACAGGCCAACATCAAAATTGCAATTTGCAGCGATGTCCGGGTTCCCAAATGATAATTATGTACAGTACCAGTCAAAAGTTTGGACACACCTACGTCCCATCCACTTCATACTGGTTTTCCTTAATTTTTATTATTTTTGCTACAATTGTAGAGTTAATACTGTAAGACATCAAAAATATGAAAGAACACTTATGGAATTATGTAGTAAACAAAAAAAGTGTTAAACAATCACAGATAGTTTTCATATTTTAGATTCCTTCAAAAGTAGTCACTTTTGCTTTGATGACAGCTTTGGACACTTTCTCTCAATCAGCTTCGTGATGTAGTCACCTGGAATGGTTTTCATTAACAGGTGTGCCTTGCCAAGGGTTAATTTGTGATTTCTTGCCCTTATTAATGTGTTTGAGACCATCAAGATTGTGTTTGAGCAGGAGGTAGGGCTAGTACACAGTTGGATACAGTGAATAGCCCTATTGAGACTAATGTTCTAATCATATTATGGAAGAACCACTCAATATAAGTAAAGAGAACGACAGTCATCATTACTTTAAGACTGTAGGTCAGTCAATCCGGAAAATCTCAAGATCTTTGAATGTATCCTCAAGTGCAGTCGCGAAAACCATGCAAACGCTATGATGAAACTGGCTCTATGAGGACCGGCCCCAAGAAAGGAAGAACATGAGTCACTCTGGCTGCAGAGGAAACGTTTATTAGAGTTACGCCAGCCTCAGAAACTGCAAATTATCAGCACCTCAGTTTAGAGCCCACATGAATGCTTCACAGAGTTCAAAGTAGCCAGACACATCTCAACATCAACTGTTCAGTGGAGACTGACGTGAATCAGGCCTTCATGGTCGAATTGCTGCAAAGGAAAGCCCAATACTGAGGAAGAATAACAAGAAGAGAATTGTTGGGCCAAGAAACAAAAGGATTGGACATTAGACCAGTGAAATCTGTACATTTGGTCTGATGGGAGTCCTCAAATCTTTCGATTTTTGAGTTCCAAACCGCCGTGTCTTGTGAGACGCAGAGAAGGTGAGCGGATGGTTTCTGCATGCGTGGTTCCCACCGTGAAGCATGGAGGGGAGGTGGGATGGTGTGGGGGTGCTTTGCTGGAGACACTGTGGTGATTTATTCAAAATTCATGGACAACACTTAACCAGCATGGCTACCCACAGCATTCTGCAGCGACATGCCCATCCCATCTGGTTTGCGCTTCAGTGGGTCCATCATTTGTTTTTCAACAGGACAATGACCCCAAACACACTTCCAGGCTATGTAAGGGCTATTTGTCAAGAAGGCGAGTGATGGAGTGGCTTGGTCAGATGACTGGCACATCCACAATCACCCGAAACTAAACCACAATTGAGATGGTTTGGTGAGTTGGACCGCAGAGTGAAGGGAAAAGGCAGCAAACATAGTGCTCAGCAAACCTTCTGGGAAATCCTTCAAGACTGTTGGAAAACCATCCAGGTGCTACATTCATTGATGCTGATTGAGAGAACGCCAAGAAGTGCTGCAAAAGCTGTCATCAAAGCAAAGGTGGGCATACTTTGAAGAATCTAAAATTTAAAACATATTCTGGTTTGTTTAACACTTTTTTTGTTGACTACATAAATCCATATGTTGTTCTTTTTCATTGTTTTGATGTATCTTTCAGTATATTAATACTGAAGACATCAAAACTACGAAAGACACACATATGGAATTATGTTGTCAACAAAAAAGTGTTTAACAAAACCAGAATATGGTTTTATATTTTAGATTCTTCACATGTAGCCACCCTTTAGCTTTGATGACAGCTTTGCACACTCTTGGCGTTCTCTCTATCAGCTTCATGACGGTAGTCTCAACTGGAATTGGTTTTCAACAGTCTTGAAGGAGTTCCCAGAGGTGCGGAGCACTTGTTGGCTGCTTTTCCTTCATCTATGCCGGTCCAACTCATCCCAAACCATCTAAATTGGGTTTAGGTCTGGAGTGAATTGTGGAGGCCAGGTCATCGGACGAAGACACTCCATCACTCTCCTTCTTGGTCAAATAGCACTTACATAGCATGGAAGTGTGGTTTGGGGTCATTGTCCTGTTGAAAAACAATGATGGACCTACTAAAGCGCAACCAGATGGGGATGGCATGTCGCTGCAGAATGCATGTGGTAGCCATTGCTGGTTAATGTGCCATGAATTTGAATAAATCACCAACAGTGTCACCAGCAAAGCACCCCCACACCATCACACCTACTCCTCCATGCTTCACCGGCGTGGGAACCCGCATGCGAAACTCATCCGCTCACCTTCTCTGCGTCTCACAAGGACACCGGAGGGTTGGAAGGAACCAAAATCGCAAAATTTGGACTCATCAGGACCAAAGTACAGATTTCCAGCTGGTCTAATGTCCATTCCTTGTGTTTCTTGGGCCACATAACCAATTATCTTCTTGTTATTCTTCCTCAGTGTGGCTTCTTTGCAGCACAATTCAGACCATGAGAGGCTGATTCACGCAGTCTCCTTACTGAACAGTTGATGTTGAGATTGTGTCTGCTACTTGAAAACTCTGTGAAGCATTCATGTGGGCTCTAATCTGAGGTGCCTGTTAATTTGCAGTTTCATGGGCTGGTAACTCTCTAATAAACTTATCCTCTGCAGCAGAGGTGACTCTTGGTCTTTCCTTTCCTGGGGCACGGTCCTCATGAGAGCCAGTTTCATCATAGCTGTCTTGATGGTTTTCGCGAATGCACTTGTAGGATACATTCAAACGTCTTGACGATTTTCCGGATTGACTGACCTTCATGTACTAACAGTCAATGATGGACTGTCGTTTCTCTTTATCTTAGTTGAGTGGTTCAGCCATTATATGGATTAGAACACCTAGTCGAATAGGGCTATTCAACTGTATCCACTGTGATAACTCGCCCTACCTAGCACACACAACTGATGGTACTCTAACCATTAAGAAGGGCAAGAAATTCCCCAAATTAACCTTGGCAAGGCGACACCTGCTAATGACAACACATTCAGGTGACTACATCACGAAGCTGATTGAGAGAGAGTGTCCAAAGCTCGTCATCAAAGCAAAAAGGTGACTACCTTTGAAGTAATCTAAAATATAAAACATATTCTGGTTTGTTTAACACTTTTTTGTTTTACTACATAATCCATATAGTGTTCTTTCATAGTTTTTGTTGTCTTTTTCCGTATTAATCTACAATGTAGAAAATAATAAAATAACGAAAAACATTGAATGAGAAGTGTGTCCAAACTTTTGAATACAGGTACCTGTATATAAGAGTCATTTGGGGATAATCCGTGACATCACGCTGAACAATTGCATTTTGATGTGATGGCCCTGTTCAGCTGCTGTGTTGGGAACCTGATGATCTATTATCAAAGAAACGATTGCACCCCCGCCATGGGCATGACCCGGCTCAGGGCAGATCACGGATATCCCTGATCTGTCTCAAGCTCGCTTGCAAACGTCCCCGTCGCTAAATACTGATTGTTGTCAATTCCTGTAGAGGACGGGATGGCGGGAGTTTCTCACAGGTGCCGTTCCAAGCCACCAGGGCCCAGTTCAGCACACAATCTAGAAGAGAATGCTTTGGAATCCAAAGCGGCGCATTAGCCCAGTCAAACGGTCCCAAGCAGCCATTGTTCATTTGGCACACGACCAATAAGCGGGCTACACTGGCCTTTATATTGTGTAGGTTATTCTTCTCCCCAATAATGACAGATAATAATCTTTTTTATATAAAGTTCATTGTCATTTTAATTATTAATCAATTGAATAGTTAACAAACATATTTATACTCAAGTGAAAGCAAAAAGATCTAAAATAAATAATGTCACCCAAATTCACACTTTTATTATCCTTTTTTCGCAACTGGAATAGTCAACACTAATCTGTCTCAATAAAAATGCGTATGGTACGATGGTGTGAAGAGGTATGAGTACCGGTAACGCACATTCTCGCTGCCCCGTGGTGGATTTTTATATTCGGTACCTGCGTTGGAAAGTGGCGTAAGTACACCTTTTTTACATGCGTACGCATGGTTTTTACATTTGCCCTGGAGTTTGAAAGGGGTGGAGCCCATGGATTGGCAAGTCAGAACTGCAAAAAAGAAAAAACAGGCTTAATTCTGCTTAAATGGAAGTTTTATTTAATCAATAATTCACTGTGTCACAGAGATGGGTCTCAAGGAAAGGTTACAAGTTTACAGCCAAGACAGACAGGCTGACCAGGAATATTCCACCAAATCCTAACAAATGCCAAATTAAGGAGTTTAAGTTTTCTGTCCCAACCAAAAATATCCCATTTATTCAATGATAAATTGAGACTAATGTGCTAATGTGAAAGTTACCGATTGGATTGTCAGTACTACGTAGAATAATTGTATCTGCCCCCAGCGGTGACGTTACTTTGATGCCAATACATGACCTACGGCACCGGAGGTGGAACCAGCCACAATGCGGTTCAGGTCGTAGCTAGCAGACTTATGGTCTGGCAAATGGGAACATGCTACACAGGCGCGGTCCCATGTGGGAACACGACTGGAGATACCGGTTCTGTGGAGAGAGGAGGACCAGCCAGAAATTCTATGAGTCTTTGTTGTGTTTATTGCATTTATGTTTCTCCATATTCTTTGCTGAGCCAATTACCC
Organism: Hoplostethus atlanticus; assembly: GCA_034670405.1. Lineage (NCBI taxonomy): Eukaryota > Metazoa > Chordata > Actinopteri > Trachichthyiformes > Trachichthyidae > Hoplostethus > Hoplostethus atlanticus. The sequence goes on from JAXDDX010000190.1 coordinate 18,050, forward strand.
AATTTACCCAAGAGAGTATCAAGATAAAGTTCAGAAGAAGGAGGGTTTTTATTGCAAAATGTCATAGACACCCGTTATGGGAAACATTTTCAACTTTAACTTCATTTCAGTAAATATTTCAAAAAAACAGAAGAATTTTATCCTCAAACACATATCAAATCTTGAATAGATGACTCTAACTGTAATAACCAATAATTTTGCTTTTATTGACCTTAATAAAGAAATAGAACACATGGTAAGATATGTCAAATGAGGGTGAAACGTGAAACATCTATGAAAACTATGGATCAGGTTGTGAGTGTCTGTTTGTCTGATCAAATGTCAAATTATCTTCCAAACTTTGATTGGCCAAGGATGGTGGTATGAGTGGCAGGGATGCGTGTATCTTAGTTAGTGATTGGCCAAGAGAGAGGCTGCGTACATTCATTGTCTTCAGTTGGGGATGAATGTTTAACTGTTGTGTCTTGTTTTTCTATTCCTTATGTAGGCTTCACTGCAGTACTTTTAAAGGAAACGTTTTCAGTCAGTAACATTGTGGAAAAGAAAGCATAATACCCTTCAGAGGCGTTGGTGCCCACATTCACAGTAGTAAAGGATCGGCCCTCTTGGCTGTTATTGCCAGATTGGTGTATGAAGTAGATGACTTACCGCTGTTAGAGTTGGCCCTTTGTGGTCACTGCAAACAACATGCCTCATCTGGCCCCACCTCAATCGTGTTCAAGGGACAGGCCTGAGATCACGTGGACAAGCCAACGTTTCTGCAGGGGTTGTTCGGGGGGTGCCAAGAGAAGCACACAACAAAATCAGAACAACTATCATGATCCATGGACTGTGTAGGCTGAATGTGTCAATAATAACAATAAGTAATGGATAACAGCACAGAAGAGTTGAAAGAACATTTTTTCACGGGTTATACAACCAGTATCGCACCCTTGAGAAGTAAAGCCATGGGCAGTTGTGGCTACTCCCCAGCATCCGTAGAGGCCGCAAGCTGGTCTGTACTTAAAAGCAGCTCCAACATTTCTCCAGCGGAGGGATCTTCCACTCCGGTAGTTCAATGCGTAAGCACTATTTAAACATTAGCGGATATTTGTTGCTGTGGAAATCCCTGAGGTAAGGGCTCCAGCATAATCTGCTTCAAGGTTCATACCTGAATGCAAGGGAAAAACACATGAGGAACACAGTACATTTAGGTCAGCAGGCACTCTGGAAATCTGGTCAACTGCAACCATGTGTAGTTCTGTCTGTTGAATTCTGTCGGTCTGAATCCTTTAGCCAATTGCAGCACTGTATTAGGCAGATGAAGACACTATCTGTAGTTTTGAATATGTTCTGTCCAATTGCATTTTTATCTGTATTCTGTTATGCTTTGGTGCCTGCGATGACCCAATTTACCACACGTGGATCAGTGTTAAAGTTCATCGTATTTCAAAATCCCATTTACTCAGGGTTAGGGTATCAGAGATGTGAGACTCAAGAAACTACTATATTTGCAAAGGTGAGATGAAAAATACACTAATTTACCTCAAACTCAAAGCAACAAAATAAACAGACTGCAAATAAGCTAAACAAAATCACCCACAATACACAGGCAAATCGTACACAAAAGATTTCCACATATACAAAAAAAGATGGCCCCAAAATGATTGTTTGTGTTTAGGATATACAGTCAAGGAATGAAGAAAAGACATACATAAATAGTCAAAAACTCACCCCTTCTTACCTGAAGAATTGCCACAGTTGCCAGACTCACTATTTGAGGATCCTTTGGTGGCGTCAACGCCCAGATCCCTGCTTGCCCCACTGACACAATGCCTGTTGCTGTATGTGCCCAGCTGTACCAGCTTGATCCACTAGGAAAAAGGCACGACTGTACTTGTCCGTGGGCGACCACTTGCCCCTGTCAGCATCAATCTGCAATGCATAGTTACAGCCGCGGGCCGTTCCTGCAGTTCCCAGGGGGGGCTAGGGAGAGAAAAACCATCAGTGGAGTGGAGTGGATGAGACAACTGAAGCTTTGATCAGACGGTTTAGGGTGAAAAACTCACCGACCCGACTGAATCACGGAGACTGTCTTGTCTATTATTTGGTCATTTCAGCACGTTTCCCCTGCGTCATCAGGCACACTCATCAATCTTCAGCACTGAGCAAAGCTGTGCAGCTTTGGCTTGCTTTGCTTCGTTTTTAAGAGGTTTGAAAATATGTGAAAGGGTTTATTCCAAAATGCTGCATATCCATTTTGTTTTTTAACCTTTCCAATATTTCAAAAATAAATAATTTTTGCACATGAAACATATAAAATTCCACTGCACTAGTAAAAGCCCTTAAGATCGATTCACATCCTCGCTTTAATAATAAACCATAATGGGCTTACCATTCATGCAAGCAATCATTTTCTAAGAGGCATCATTTATGGATATCTTGACTGTGCTGACTTACCAAGGACTGAAGGCCATAGGTGACCACCAGCCACAGCAAGAAGGCTGCCAAGTAGTGTTTCATGATGTCTCTGCGTCTCTGCTTCAATCTCTGTGGGCTGCAGTCCTCCACAAAACCGATGAGAACCCGCATTTATATAGACCTGAGACCTGAGGCCAAAGGTCAGGCTGAACCAAACCTAAAACCTGGCTTCAGGAGGAGTTCATGGAAGTGTGGCAGAAATTAAGAGCATTTTCTGTAAACCGTTTATTCCTATTAAGTATTTATCGGTTCCGACAGCTTCGGTGGAACCTCCCATCCTGCTCTTGTGAAGTAAAGAAGTTACTGTTGAATTGGATTGGCGACTGCAAATGGGGAGGAAAAACACTGAGATAAAAAAAAATGCCACTCAAAAACAAAATGCAAACACAGAGACTTAAAGTGCTTGTGTCTTGATGTGTTTTGTGTCCTTGTGTCGGTATTATGGATGATTTCCAACTTCATAGGCTTGATTGGAAAAGGCCACTCTGACCCGTCTTTCTCACCAAAATGCATGACTGAAAGATATAGAAAGATCAAACCTTTATTCCCCACACATAAATGCACACATATCAAATATTAATACATTAGAGTCGTGGATACTCTGCAACGATGCAGCGTTAGTTCTGTTCGTTTACTATCCAGTTGGTTAGCACTGTGGATTTGGCTTCTTCGGCCCTTATTATTTGTTTTCAATTACACTATCGTCACTCTGTCGGTTCAACTTGTCACTGTTGTAGTACATGCCAATCATATCTCAAAACACTTGAACAATACTTGGTAGTATACATTTAATTGTGAGTGTTGAACAATGGCTTCCTCTATGTACGTCTGTGTTGCCTCTCATTCAACACTTCAGCAGAATGCAGATGTGAAGAAGTAATTAGTTCTGAAAATGCTTTATTATATCTATTTTGGGGGAAAGAAAAGATCAAAACATGAATTTCATTACTTGGTATTCTTCTAAAATGTGGATAGATGACAGTTTAATGATTTTACCAACTGATGACTTTGGTTACCTACTAAAAAGTACTAGCAGTGTTTTTCTAACACTGCTGGGTTCATTTTCTATAAGAATAGAAAACCACTTTTTTCTTTTTCATCTGAGAGGTCACCTGAGGGTCTAAAATATGATTTATACATATTATAATAACAATATTATATACATATATTACATTTGGTAAACGGAGATCATCGCTGCAAATTGCATTTTGATGTGGCCTGTTAGGCTGTTGGGAACCTGTTTGATCATTACCAAAAAAACGAGCCACCCCACCCATGGCATGACCCGGCTCGGGCACTCAGGATATCCCTGATCTGTCCTCAAGCCCCCGCTGAAACTTTCCCCCGACCAAAAACCTATTGTTGTCAATACCTGTAATGCGGGGATGGGGGGGTTTCCCCCAGAGGGCCGTTCCAACACAGGGCCGAGTTCAGCACACAATTAAAGAGAACAGCTCTTGGAAATCCAAAGCGCGCTTACCATCAAATCATGGCCCAAAAACCATTTTAGGGTTCTGAAGACTCGTTTGGCCAAATTGCGCAATAAAATATCTTCCAGCAACCCCAAAGCAGCCATTGTTTCTTTTGGCACGCCATTACGCCCCTACACCTTTATATATGTGGGTTTTTTCTTACCCCCAATAATACAGAATAATAATCTTTTTTATATAAAACATTGTCATTATAATTATTAAAATGATAGTGACAAACATTTTTAACCAATGAAAAAAAAAAAAGCTCTAAATAAAATGCACCCAAATTCACACTTTTATTATCCTTTTTTCCCAAACTGGCAACATCACACTAATCTGACTAAAAAAAAATGGTTTTGGACGCGGGTGTGAAGGAGCGTACCGGTACGCACTTTTTCTCGCCGCCTGGATTTTTATTCTTTCGGAACCTGCGTGAAAGTGGCAAAAGTACCTTTTCGTGCGTACGCATGGTTTATACTTTTGGGCCCCCCTGGGGAGATGAAAGGGGGGGGGAAGCCCAGGGTTTGGAAAAAGTAAAAAACTCAACAAAAAAAAAAAACGGGGCTCTTAATTCTGCTTAAATGGAAGTTTATTTAATCATTAATTCACTGTGCACAGAGATGGTCCAAAAAAGGGTTACAAGTTTACAGCCAAACAGACGGGCGACCAGGAAAAATCCCCAATTACATAAAACCCCCGGAAATCTCTCACAAATGCCAAATTAAGAGTTTAAGTTTTTTTCCCAACCCAAAAAAAAATCCCTATATTAAATGAAAAATCGAGACTAATGTGCTAGTGTGAAGTTACCGTTTATTGTCAGTTACTACGAAATAATGTATCTGCCCCAGAGGTGCGTTCTTTGTGCAGTAAGACCCCCCGGGTGGTCCCCCCCAAAAAAGGGTTCAGGTCGTATCGCAACTTCTGGTTGGCAAAGGGAACCTTTACCAGGGGGTCCCTTTGGGGTACGCTGGACATACCGGTTTGTGGAGAGGGGGAACCAGCAGAAACAACATGGTTTTTTTGTTTTTTTATGTTTTTTTGTTTTCCCTATTCTTTGCTAGCCAATTAACCCAAAAATTTCCCCAAGAGAGATCAAAAAGTTCAGAAAAAAGGAAAGGTTTTTATTGCAAAATGTAATAGACACCCTTAGGGGAAACATTTAAACCCTTGAATTCATCATAAATATTTCAAAACACAAAAGTTTTTTATCCTAAACACATACACATCTTTTAAGACTCATAACTGTAAAAAAAAACCAATAATTTGCTTTTCATTGATAATAAATGAAAAACACACAATAGAAAGATATGTCAAATGAGGGGAAACATCTATGAAACTGGGGATCGGGTTGTGAGTGTCTGTCTGTCTGTCTGTCTGTAAAAATCTAAATTTAAAGGGGGCCAAAGGAGGTGGGATGGTGGAGGGATGGTGATCTTTTTAGTGATTTCCAAAAGGGGCTTCGTAATCATTGCAAAATTGGGATACTTTTACTTGTTGTGTTTGTTTTTTATTCTTATGTGGCATACTGCAGTACTTTAAAGAAATTTTTTTCACTCTTACACATTTGGAAAAGAAGCCAAATACCCTTCAGACTTTGGGTGCCCAAATCACAGAAAAGATGCCCTCTTGGCTGTTATTGCCAGTTGATAAGTAGTGATTAAACCGCTGGTAAGTTGGCCCTTTGTGGTCACTGCAATACACTGCCTCAGCCCCCACCTCAAAGGTTACGGGCAGGCCCGAGATATTTACCCCCAATGCTTCGAGGTTGTTTGCGGTCAAGAGAAGCACACAAAAACATCAGAACAACTTCATATCCATACTGTGGCGAATTGCTCATAAAAACAATAGTAAAAGATAACACAAGAAGGTTGAAAGACATTTTTCACGGGTTCTACAACCGTATCGCACCTTTTTGAAGTAAACATTGGAGGGGGTGGATACTGCCCACAATCCTAGGGGCCGCAGCTGGTTTCTTAAAATGACCATTTTACCCTTGTCCAGCCGGGAAACTTCCCCTCCGGTAGTTCAAGGTAAGCCCCATTTAAACAATATAAATTTGTGCTGTGGTTCCCCCAGGAAAGGGGGGGTTCCGGCATCCACCTGCTTCAAGTTCATACCTGAAGGCAAGGAAAAACACATAGAAGAACACAGTACATTTAGTCAGCATGCACTGTGGAAATCTGTGAACTGCAATCATGTGTAGTTCTGTCTGTCTGAATTCTGTCTGTCTGAATTCCTTCTAGCCAATAGCAGCACTGTATTAGCAGGATGAAGACACTATCTGTAGTTTTGAATATGTTCTGTCCAATGCATTTTTATCTGTATTCTATGCTTTGGTGCAGCGATGACCCAATTTCCACACGTGGATCAGTAAAGTTCATCGTATTTCAAAATGCCCTTACTCAGGGTTAGGGTCTCAGAGATGTGAGACTCAAAGCAAACTACTAATTTGCAAAGGTGAGATTAAAAAAACACTAATTTACCTCAAACAAAAGCAACAAATAAACAACTGCAAATAAGCTAAACAAAATCACCAATACCCAGGCAAACTCGTACACCAAAAGATTTCACATATACAAAAAAAATGGCCCCAAAATGTGTTTGTGTTTAGGATATACAGTCAGGAAGAAAGAAAAGACATACAAAAATAGTCAAAAACTCTCCCCTTCTTACCTGACATCATTGCCCAGTTGCCAGACACATATTTGAGGACCCTTTGGCTGGCGTCAACGCCCCAGATCCCTGCTTGCCCCACTGACACATGCTTGATGCTGGATGTGCCCAGTCTGTACCAGCTTGATCCACTCAGGAAAAAGGCACGACTGTTCTTGTCCGTGGCGACCACTTGCCCCTGTCCAGCATCAATCTGCAATGCATAGTTCAGCCGCGGGCCGTTCCTGCAGTTCCAGGCTAGGGAGAGAAAACCATCAGTGACGTGAGTGGATGAAGACAACTGAAGCTTTGACAGACGGTTAGGTGAAAACTCACCGACCGACTGACTCACCGGAGACTGTCTTGTCTATTATTTGGTCATTTCAGCACGTATCCCTGCGTCATCAGGCTCACTCATCAATCTCAGCACTGAGCTAAGCTGAGCAGCTTTGGCATGCTTTGCTTCGTTTTTAAGACAGTTGAAAATACGTGAAGGGTTTTATTCCAAAATGCTGCATATCCATTTTGTTTTTTAACCTTTCAATATTTCAAAAATAAATAATTCTGCACTATAAACTATGAAATCCTTGCAAGTAAAAGTCTTAAGATGACTCATAGCTTTAATAATAACCCATAATGGGCTTTACCATCATGCAAGCAATCATTTTCTAAGAGGCATCATTTTTGGATATCTTGACTGATGCTGACTTACCATGACTGATGGCCAGGTGACACAGCACCAGCAAGAAGGCTGCAGTAGGTTTCATGATGTCTCTGCGTCTCTGCTTCAATCTCTGTGGAGCTGTATCCTACACAACTGATGAGAACCCACACTTATATAGACCTGAGACCTGAGACCTGAGCCAAAGGTCAGGCAGAAACCAAACCTAAAACCGGTTCAGCAAGGAGTTCAAGGAAGCGTGGCAGAAATTTGGCATTTACTGTAGGATTTTTGGAAAAAGCCCTCACCGTCATTCTCCCCAAACTGCTGCTGAAAGCTATAGACAAAATCAACACTTTATCTCACCACCACATAAATGACCCACATCCAATATTAATACATTAGAGTGTGGATACCTCTGCACCGCTGCAGCGTAGTCCTGTTTGTTTATATCGGTTGGTTTATCACTGTTGATTTGGCTCTTGGCCCTTATTACCTTCATACACTGTGAACTTGCCACAATAAAAAGAGTTACAGTGGTCTAAACACCAGGGGCCAGATGTATAAAACTCTGTGTAGATTTAGGTAACATGAAACAAGGAAACAGGAAACATGCATACGCTCAGATGTATAAAACCCCACGTACGTCTATTCCCACGTGTTTTTTCTTCATACATCTCAATCATCCTGAAATTGTGCGCACATGTACGAGCCTTCTGACCACGCCCACAATTTACTATATATGGCTTCCAACACCCCCCCAATTGCCTGGTTTGCATATAAAGGGCCAGCATTTAGTTTAGTTTTGAGGAGAAACGGCGGAAGCATTTAAGAAGAAATAGAAGAAAAGAAGCGCAATTTTACGACTGTGAATTTGAAATAATGGTTGATCAAAATGACAGAAGAAAACGCGAATTATTTAGAAGCCTAAGCTCTGGCATTACCAACCAAATGAAACAAGTTGAATGGCAGAAAGTAACCGAAACCATCTCCCTTTTAAAAGCCCAATGCAACGCTCTACCACAGAGCGCACGGCTGTGCACCACATTGTAGCGCCTCTGTTGTGGCTCTGGGGGTTTGTACATGGCATAACCATGGCTTCAATGCATACCCATTGTCACCTGAGGGTATAAAATATTATATACAAAACAATATTATATACATATATTACATTTGGGAAACCGGACATCGGTGCAAATTGCATTTTGATGTTGGCCTGTTCAGCTGCTGTGTGGGAACCTGATGATCTATTACTCAAAGAAACGATGCCACCCCACGCCATGGGCATGACCCGGCTCAGGGCAGCTCAGGATATCCCTGATCTGTCCTCAAGCTCCCGCTGAAACGTCCCCGTCGCTAAAAACCTGATTGTTGTCAATACCTGTAGATGGACGGGGATGGCAGGGTTTCTCCCAGAGTGCCGTTCCAACACAGGGCCCAGTTCAACACACAATTAGAAGAGAACAGCTCTTGGAAATCCAAAGCGGCGCATTAGCCAGTCAACATCATGGACCAGAAAATCAGTACGGTCTCTGAAGACTCGTTCTGGCCTAAATTGCGCAATAGCAATATCTTCCAGCAACACCAAAGCAGCCATTGTTTCATTTGGCATTACGCACGGCTACAGCCTTTATATAGTGTAGGTTATTCTTACTCCCCAATAATACAGAATAATAATCTTTATTTATATGAAGATCATTGTCATTATAATTATTATAATGCATAGTGACAAACATATTTACTCAAGAAAGAACGAAATGAAGGCTTGTCAAAAAAAAGGTTGTTAACCACTCACGCATCACTATGTAATCATAGAAGGTTTTTTTTAAACTGTAGATTACATCCTAACACAATGTAGTGAAAGAAAAAAAGCTCTAAATAAAATGTCACCCAAATTCACACTTTTATTATACTTTTTTTGATAAAAACTCAATAAATGCGTATGGTACGCATGGTGTGAAGGATGCGTACCGGTACACACATTCTTGCCGCCCGTGGATTTTTATTCATTCGGAACCTGCGTGGAAAGTGGCGTTAGTACACTTTTCGTGCGTACGCATGGTTTATACATTTGGCCCCAGGAGATGAAAGGGGTGGAGCCCATGGATTGGCAAAAGTCAGAACTGCAACAAAGAAAAAACAGGCTCTTAATTCTGCTTAAATGGAAGTTTATTTAATCATTAATTCACTGTGCACAGAGAGTGGTCTCAAGAAAGGTTACAAGTTTACAGCCAAGACAGACAGCTGACCAGGAAAATCACCATATTGCATAAAAGCCCCGGAAATCTCTCACAAATGCCAAATTAAGAGTTTAAGTTTTCTGTCCCAACCAAAAAAATCCCATATATTCAATGATGAATCGAGACTAATGTGCTAATGTGAAGTTACCGATTGGATTGTCAGTTACTACGTAGAATAATGTATCTGCCCCAGCGGTGACGTTACTGTGTGCAATACATGACGGCACCGGAGGTGGACACCGCCCAAATGCGGTTCAGGTCGTAGCTTGCAGACCTTATGTTCTGGCAAATGGGAACATTTACCCAGCGGGTCCCTTGTGGGGTACGACTGGAGATACCGGTTCTGTGGAGAGAGGAGACCAGCAGAAACACTATGAGTGTTTGTTGTTTTTATTGCATTTTTGTTTCTCCTATTCTTTGCTGAGCCAATTAACCCAATTTCCCCAAGAGAGATCAGTTAAGTTCAGAAGAAAGGAAGGTTTTCATTGCATAATGTCATAGACACCCGTTATGGGAAACATTTTCAACCTTAAATTCATCAGTAAATATTTCAAAAACACAGAAGATTTTATCCTCAAACACATAAATACTTTGTAAGTGAAGGCCTTGACACATCTTGATAGATGACTCACAACTGTAATAACCAATAATTAGCTTTTCATTGACTTAATAAATGAAAAACACACACATAGTAAGATATGTCAAATGAGGGTGAAACATCTATGAAACTATGGATCAGGTTGTGAGTGTCTGTCTGTCTGTCAAATGTAAAATATCTCAAACTTTGAAAGGCCAAGGATGGTGGGATGGTGGAGGGATGGTGTATCTTGTTAGTGATTGGCCAAAGGGCTGCGTACATCATTGTCATCAGTTGGGGATGACATGTTTACTTGTTGTGTCTTGTTTTTCTATTCTTATGTAGGCATACTGCAGTACTTTAAAGAAACGTTTTCACTCAGTACACATGTTGGAAAAGAAGCCATAATACCCTTCAGAGCGTTGGTGCCCACAATCACAGTAAAGGATGCCCTCTTGGCTGTTATTGCCAGATTGTATGAAGTAGTGACTTACCGCTGGTAGAGTTGGCCCTTTGTGGTCACTGCAACAACACTGCCATCAGCCCCCACCTCAATCGTGTTCAAGGACAGGCCTGAGATACGTGACAAGCCAACGTTTCTGCAGGTTGTTGTCTGTCAAGAGAAGCACACAACAACATCAGAACAACTATCATGATCCATGACTGAGCTGAATGTGCTCAATAATAACAATAGTAATGATAACAGCACAGAAGAGTTGAAAGACATTTTTCACGGGTTCTACAACCAGTATCGCACCTTTGTGAAGTAAACCTGGGAGTTGAAGATTACTGCCCAGCATCCGTAGGGGCCGCAGCTGGTGTACTTCACAACACCTGAAATCCGTGTCCAGCTGGGGGATCTTCCACTCTGGTAGTTCAATGTGTAAGCACTATTTAAACAATAGGGATGATTGTTGAGGTTGGTTCCCTGAGGAAAGGGGCGTCCGGCATCCACCTGCTTCAAGGAACCTGAAGGCAAGGAAAAAAACATTGAGGAACACAGTACATTTAGTCAGCATGCACTCTGGAAATCTGTCAACTGCAACCATGTGTAGTTCTGTCTGTCTGAATTCTGTCTGTCTGAATTCCTTCTAGCCAATAGCAGCACTGTATTAGCAGGATGAAGACACTATCTGTAGTTTTGAATATGTTCTGTCCAATGCATTTTTATCTGTATTCTATGCTTTGGTGCAGCGATGACCCAATTTCCACACATGGATCAGTAAAGTTCATCGTATTTCAAAATGCCCTTACTCAGGGTTAGGGTCTCAGAGATGTGAGACTCAAAGCAAACTACTAATTTGCAAAGGTGAGATTAAAAAAACACTAATTTACCTCAAACAAAAGCAACAAATAAACAACTGCAAACAAGCTAAACAAAATCACCAATACCCAGGCAAACTCATACACCAAAAGATTTCACATATACAAAAAAATGGCCCCAAAATGTGTTTGTGTTTAGGATATACAGTCAGGAAGAAAGAAAAGACATACAAAAATAGTCAAAAACTCCCCCCTTCTTACCTGACATCATTGCCCAGTTGCCAGACACATATTTGAGGATCCTTTGGCTGGCGTCAACGCCCCAGATCCCTGCTTGCCCCACTGACACATGCCTGATGCTGTATGTGCCCAGTCTGTACCAGCTTGATCCACTCAGGAAAAAGGCACGACTGTACTTGTCCGTGGCGACCACTTGCCCATCAGTGACGTGAGTGGATGAAGACAACTGAAGCTTTGACAGACGGTTAGGTGAAAACTCACCGACCGACTGACTCACCGGAGACTGTCTTGTCTATTATTTGGTCATTTCAGCACGTATCCCTGCGTCATCAGGCTCACTCATCAATCTCAGCACTGAGCAAAGCTGAGCAGCTTTGGCATGCTTTGCTTCGTTTTTAAGACGGTTGAAAATATGTGAAGGGTTTTATTCCAAAATGCTGCATATCCATTTTGTTTTTTTACCTTTCAATATTTCAAAAATAAATAATTCTGCACTAGAGACTATAAAATCCTTGCAAGTTAAAGTCTTAAGATGACTCATAGCTTTAATAGTAACCCATAATGGGTGTGGCAGACTGGGGGGAGGGTGTCAGTGATGCATAGGCTGGACCCAGGAGAGAGTCGAGTCAGTGGACTGACTCTCCCTGGATCCATTTGTGTCAAGGCACCCGCGGATGGAAAACAAACCACCGCGACAACAGCGGTTGTTCCATTTCATTATTAAATTAATCATATTCATGTGTATTTGGTGTGAAGTATTTTTACACCAAGTATATTTTAGGGCTAGTATAATGAGTACACTTTGCTCTGTTTGGTAATCTCCCTCAATTTTTTAGAAAAACTGCCAGGAAGAGCTTTTTGACATTCGCCGTGTTTAGTGAGATTTACGAGCGTGCGCATTGGCTGGTTAACATAATTAACTGACGTGATTGATTTGAAAGACGCTTGGTATTTATTAGGTAAGTAGTTTATTTCCCCATTTATGACAACAAACAAGTTAGGCTACAGTTTATGAATGTTTTTTGTGCGTAAACAAATAATAAATTATCAATAATAATAATAATACTGTGTGTCAGACAGACAGAGACATAGGCAGGAGGAGAGTTAACTGGCCAGCAGGCCGTTTTATTTGCACACCAGCGATATAAACCCGCCCGGCGCTGACGGCCGTGTAGAGCCCCGTCTTCCCCGGCGCTGCTGGCTCTTGCCCTCCGCTCCCTGACTCCTCCGTCTCCTGCTGACTTTTAGTCACGCCGCCAGCCAGGTTAAAAAGGCCCGGCTGCAATCAGCCTTAATTGGCTGCAGCCGGTACCGGATCCAGGGTAGAGTCAGTCAGTCTCACCCCACCCTCCTCCCAGCTGCCACAAATACTAATAATACGTTTTTTGAATAGGGAATTTTTCTAAACGTTTATGATTCAAACGTGTAAACTTCGTGTACACGTTCACATCCCTACTTTTATCACATTTCAGAATGTTGAGGGACAAATGGATAGATTATCAAACATGTTTGAAATTGTTTGGGACTCCTACGACGTTAGACATTTTTTTCCTGTTCTTAGGACCCGCTAGTGTCTTACACTGAACTACACTGAACCGATTGCGGGTAAACTCGCATGTATTAAAAAAAAAAGAAAAAAAGGGGGCGGTACCACCACATCTTGCGGTGATGAGCCACATACACAACCGTGGTGGGGAAATTTCAAACCGCGACAGCCCTATTCAGCACCGGCTGCGGCCAATTAAGGCTGATTGCAGCCGGGTCCTTTTAACCAGTGTGTGCATGTGTGTAAGGGAGGATGTTTGAGTATCAGAGTGAGAGGCTGATGGAGTGCATGAGCCGACAGGAGGTCGAAAGGATCGAGGGTTGGTTGTATGGAGAGCAACCGAGACCAGCGGTGGCGGCCAACCAGATCCACGGAGGATGCAGCCGAGAGCAGCCTGGAAGAGCTGCCCAGTCGGGGTTGGAGCGGGATGCTCCTGCAAGCCTGGCAAACTGGCAGCTTTGGTGATCCGCTGCTGACCTGCCGGGACAGAAGGGAGGTGCGTCTGCCAAAGGAGTCTGCGCTGAACACCTGCCTTCAACACCGGGTCGTATTATTAATAAAGCGGCCTGCTGGCCTGTTAACTCTGCCCGCCTGCCTTGTCTCTGTCTGTCACGGTAGTAGTGAGCATTGCTACAGGGCTTTACCATCATGCAAGCAATCATTTCATCAAAGAGCAGGCATCATTTTTGGATATCTTGACTGATGCTGACTTACCATGACTGATGGCCAGGTGACACAGCACCAGCAAGAAGGCTGCAGTAGCTTTCATGATGTCTCTACGTCTCTGCTTCAATCTCTGTGGAGCTGTATCCTGCACAACCGATGAGAACCCACATTTATATAGACCTGAGACCTGAGCCATAGGTCAGGCATATGCGTATACAACTTGGTAGTATACATTTCATTGTGAAGTTTGAACAATGGCTTCCTCTGTACGTCTGTGTGCCTCTCACTTGACCCACTTCTGCAAAATGCAGATGTGAAGAATTTAGTTCCGAAATGCTTTATTATATCTATTTTGGGGGAAGAAAAGATGAGGGCTTTGGTTACCTACTAAAAGTACTAGAGTGTTTTTTTTTTAACCTTCTGGTATAATTTTCTTAAGAGTAGAAACCACTTTTTTTAATTTGGATGAAACTTGGGGAAATGATGTATCTCACCACAACATCAGGCCAATCACAAGGGTCCTCATGAGTACTAGGTCATTAGTCCGTTAGGATCATCCCCTGTGTATCATTAGGATTGCATAGATTCCGATGCCACTCCTTATCAATTCAATTCTTTATTGATTCCCTTATTGATTCCAATTAGATACATTGTTAAGGGGAAAAGACTACATCCATCTTTAATGGAGTGCCCTGGCATCGAAATTCTTCATTGTTTCCAATCAACGGTGCACAGAAATATCTGTTGCACAGCTGCCGGAGCAAACAGCATCCAGCTGAGCAACAGCCTCCTCGTCGATCAGGGGAATCAATAGTACTTAGTTTCAAAGTGCATATTTGCTGTTGGCCATTTTCTTTGACAATACATCAATGACTACAATTCAAGGAACAATGTTCTGATTGGTAGAATAAACATGAGCCTATTGGACAGTTATTATACTTATTTTAGATGCTGTATGTGATTTTGAGAACATTAGGACTATTTAATATTGTGTTAAAGAGTTCTGCACTTTGAAAATTGTGTGTGTGTACGTGTGTGTACGTGTGTGTACGTGTGCGTGGTTACAGTAAAAGGAAGCATGATTTCCTGAGTAACAGGTGCCAGCTCAGTCACGTATGATGGAATGCAGTTCTGCATCCTTTTGTAATGCAGTATTTACAAGGAAGGCCTGGAAACGTCTCTGCTTGCACCCTGACGTCCCCAAGACCAAATCTGATGAAAGTATTAATCTGTGATTTATTGTTTTGCACTTTTCTTTTGAAAGGGTTTCCTTTTTTTTAAAATATTTTACTTTTCTTTGTTTTTACGTGGAAGCCATTCTTTTAGCTTTTAAGTGTATTAGTATTATTTCAACTACTACTATTATATACAAACAATTACATTAACAACACCTCAGCAGGGCTACTTCAGTCAGGGTGGCAGTTTTATTGGTGAGTCTGAATTTAAAAGAAGGAAGTAGGACACATAAAAGGCTCCGCCAACAAGGAACAACCAAAAACAAGTATAACAAAAGGAAATCAACAACCCACTAATCCCAAAACAAAACACCGCCTCAGATTTCAAGAATAGAATAGAATAGAATAGAATAGAATAGAAACGAAACATATGCAGCCGAGAATGTGGCATGTATGGGTTTACTCACGGTTGTTACTTACGGTTGTGATTTCTTCATTAAATAAGGATTTTAAAATATGAAAAATGTTTTATATATTTAATATGTTTGGTTACCTTACGCCCACGGCCAGGGCATGAGGAGTGTCTGTCCAGTGTGATACTGCAGGCCGATTCGGCGTTGCCAGGCCTGGTCTAACAGGTTTACTTACTGCAAAAGCTCACAAATGTTTTGGGGTTGTTTTGATAATCAACTTGTATCTTTTTCCACGTGTCCATGTATTATTTACCTGCTCAATGAATGCTTTGTAGTGCTCTATTACACCAGAACAATAAGACATCCGTGATGTTGAATCATACTGCCATACTGTCACTGCTAACGTTGGCAGCACAGTTGACTTTTATTATAGTCTGTAACTTTGAGTCGACTCAACGGCCTTTTAAAATGACTGAATGAGGAAAATATCACAGTTGAAGTTGGAGGACCATGTTCAGTGTTGGTAGAATAAACATGAACCTGTTGGACAGTTACTATACTTATATTATAGTTATTTTGCAAGCTGTATGTGATTTTGAGCCCAAACATTAGGACTATTTAATATTGTGTTAAGTGTTGAGTGTTGAGCACTTTTCTTTTTTCCTAATTGGAAACGTAAAAACAATTAGCTTTTAGCTTAGCACAATTTAAGTGTATTATTATTATTGCAACTACTACTATTATATACAAACAATTACATTAACAACACCTCAGCAGGGCTACTTCAGTCAGGGTGGCAGTTTTATTGGTGAGTCTGAATTTAAAAGAAGGAAGTAGGACACCAACAAGGAACAACCAAAACCAAAAATATAACAAGTCGACTCAAATGACTGAATGAGGACAATATCACGCTTGAGTACCAGGCAGCAAAACAATAAAAATGACCATTTGTAAATGAATCTCTTTAAGTAGCCTCACTTTTCTAGTCATTCAACACCTTGAGATCTAGGATTGTGGAGAAAAACAACAACCAGATAAAGTACAGTGCAGCTGCCCACAATGTTATTGTGCTTTGAAACCTGGGTTTTAATTTCAGGAGAACACCAAGCACTAAGGTCGGTCAGCTGGGGAGGCAGGTACTTTTTGGGTTTTGGAGTACTTGGACACTCTAATTCCTCACCTCCAGGGCAACCAGGAACTGAATCATCTCTTTGAAATCTATCACGCAATCTGTTTGCCCTGAACTCTGACTGACCTGATACCATTCAGACTGATGTCGGTTCAGCAGAGAATGAATGGCACCTGTATGGACGAATAGTCCTGATAGTCTGCACCGGCCCGCCCTCTGATTTTGCAATAGCCAAGAAAACGGCCTTCGTTTTCATGGACTGGCCAATCAAAACTGCCAATACATCAACTGACTGCAAAGCATTACAGACAAAAGCAGGACAAAGAAATATATATATGTATATATAATAAATAAATACAATTTCCCATGTTAACAGTAACTAAACTAGCCTGCTGGCTAGTTAGCTAGCTACCAGTTAGTTCAGGTGAACTAGCTGACTCTTCTCCAGCTCCAACTCAGAGTGTTTTGGAGTAGAGACTAGGGCTAAAGACAAGACAGTTTACTGAGTCACAGTAACCTACATTTGGAGACAAATCTACTTTATACTTGTATCATTTCTTAACTGCACCCACACAACAATCTCTTTTGGGTATCGTTTTTTTGTAGACCTGTTACATGTTATTCTAGCCTATTGCCTTTTTAATGTGCATGTAAACATGGTCATTGCCATTCTCTCTCTCCTCCCCTGCTCCCCTCCTCCCCTCCCTCCCCTCCCTCCTCTCTCTCGTGTACAGTGGGTGTATCTGACATTTAAATGCCATCACTAGGTTTTGCAGAAACAGGCTTGAGAACTTGGCAGGCATGTGGGAGTGGATGCAGCGTGTGTTGGATTTTGCTGTTTAATCATGTGGGCTCCCATGGCTCACCGGAGAGACTGGCATGCTGAGTCCTCCTCCTC
Organism: Hoplostethus atlanticus; assembly: GCA_034670405.1. NCBI lineage: Eukaryota > Metazoa > Chordata > Actinopteri > Trachichthyiformes > Trachichthyidae > Hoplostethus > Hoplostethus atlanticus. Next base: position 35,442 of record JAXDDX010000190.1, read on the forward strand.
CTCCTCCTCCTACAGCACGGGGCATCAAAAAGACATCAGTCCACACACACACACACACACACACACACACACAGATGCAAGCTCACACACACACCACTTTTAAATCCTTGCTACATATCAAGACAAATCCCTGGGAATATTGGAAAATGTCTATTAGTCAACAAGATTTGGTATTAAAGTCGTGACAGGTCCTTTGTAGCCGAGCTTAATCAGCAAGGAAGCCAGCAACAAACGGATTTCTCTCAGGGCTAATATGCTTTATGATTGAACTGAGTGTGTGTGTGTGTGTGTGTGTGTGTGTGTGTGTGTGTGTGTGTTTTCTTCGTTAGGGTTCAGGTTAAGCCTGTAGTAGTAGCTAGGGTTAAGGTTAGAGTAATTGATCACAGTACTACAAACTGAGTGTGACTCAGCAGGGGGCCACATGTGATGATGTTGTGTGTGGGCATCCTCAGTCCTCAACTACACCTCCGCTCCCAAGTGATGGATGGTCTCTGACATCAGAGGGCGTTTGGAGTCATCCCTACCTGCAGAGGTTTCTGGAGGTCCCTGAGGCTTTGTGTAGCGCCTCCAGGCACGTAGGCGCCTCCGTCAAGCCTCTCTCCCCCAGGACAGAGGCCTCCACTGGGGCTTAGCGGTGCCAGAGGTGCCTGCGACCTTGGTCCATCGGTCTTGGGCTGGGCTGTCGATGTAGGAGAGGAGAGGAGGGTTATGATTCAGCCATCATAATAAAGGCCCTGGACTTGGATTTGGATTTTTTTTTTTGGCCATATTTTTCCTTTTCTCTTCAACCAACCTTTTTGTATTGATGCTGTCGATAACCAACATTTTCTTGAGATTCAATATCCTTAAATCTGACCATCTTTATGCCAAAAAAGTACAAGGATTCAGAGTTTCCCCACAGTATATTAGAGAGAAATACCTGATCACAGGTCCCACAGAAAGTCAAAGTCTCTCTATGCCCTCTCTCTCTGAAAGTCAATTCACTACAGTCTTTATAGTTTCTTTGGAAAGGCAAAAGTCTCGCATGATTGGTTCTCTATGCTAAGACCATATGGTTCATCCTATAGACTATTTTCATACACTAGTGGACTGTCAAGGTCACATATCTAACTTCCTTAAAAGGCCTGACTAGCTGGTTATGCTAAACTTAGGGACATGTTCACAGCACACTTGTCACATGTCTGTCACGGGGACAGCATGGTATCAATACAACAGGCACAAAATAACTAATAAACGATAAATGGTAAATTCTAGCACTCTTGAATAATTTACTTTCACAAGGGCATCATGGAAACCTAAACTCTCTCTCCTCCCACGTGTTCATCTTTTCCTTGAATGGCGAGAGGACACTAAATGGCCACTGTACACGACAGCCAGACCTCCAGCTGCTTATTCTCAAGAGCCTGACAGCATTCAGCCATTCAGAGCCCATACCCCCCCCACCCCCCCACCCCGAGTCACGAAGGACACATTTTGAGGGGAAATGAACTGTGAACACAAATGACAGGAGTGTCAAAGAGAGGGCGTAATTACTAGTCTCATGAATTCATCCATCAGCCATGAGTGCAAGACGTTCCCGGGGAGGACGGCCTTCAAAAAAACATCTATATTCAATAAAATGTATGTTTATCTGCAGACATTACTCACAATCAGATGAAGGAAACAGTTTGATCGAAGCTTTTCTATGGTTTGAAGTAACATGAGTTCCTTCCGCTTTCGGCTCATTCACTTCACCTGAAACCTTTTGGAACATTTCACATTTCCTTCTGAAACCGCGAGGATATTGTCTTGTCGATATTTCCTCATGCCTCCTGTCTCATAAATCTGGACAGGTTGACTCGGATGCTTACACCGTGAGACTCATACCGAGGTGACAGCCGTCAAGCTCAAGATAAGGAGAAAGAATGAACGCTGCCCAACAGGTTTACTTGCATCACTAGAGTTTATCTCAGGCTATACTGAAAGCAACATGCAGCATTTAAGAAATACTCTTAACTATAAAAGTTTCCACGGACTCAATTTACCTCAGAAATCCACAATTTGACACAAAAATATGGGACGTTTCTGGAAACGTGCAACCCTAATCGCTAATTCTGGATTTTTCCCATTTTATGTCAATTGAAATTTTAAAAATGTTGAAAGTTCATCATTAAATGCATCTAAAACATCGAACATCCAGCCTGTAAAAGTGTCAGTTAGTCATCCAAGCTCCTTAAGCTAGCTGCTACCCTCCAAAAAGTCTGTTCACTTTCCATGTTTTTCCAAATGGCATATAACATCCTGTACTTTCACTGGGACTTTCAACTTTCCTCTGAATCCTTAAGATGCAGCGGGCGGACTGTTAGGCTCCCACATCTACATCTCCTTGATAGCAGCCTATTATCATTTAATAGGCTGCTGCTCCCAAGCTGCTTCCACGGGGCCTTTGCCTTATCTCCCCTCCTCTCAGTGAGATGAATCACACAGTCGGCCCGAGTTCAGCTCAGCAGCAGCTCAGGAATATAGAGCAACCTGGGTCAGGTCGCCTGGAAACACAGTCCCACTGTAAACTGGGGTGTGAGGGATTCTGGAATGCTGCTCGCCGCTTTCTGCATGCCTGGAGAGGTGAGAGGGTTACGGCTATGGGAGCTGAGACACCATGCCACCAGAGCTGGTCATTGTTTCTGTTAAAACTATGAGGCGGATTTCATTGTGACCGGGTGGATCAGTGGTCTATGGGAAGAACCATGTGACTGCAATGTCCTGGGTTTCAATCCAGCCTGGGACCTTTGTCACATGTCATCTCTCTCTCTCTCTCTCTCTCTCTCTCTCTCTCTCTCTCCCCCAGTCCGTCCTGTCTCCAAACGTGCCCTAAAAATAATCTGAAAAAAATTGATTTCTACAAGTTTTTACGATTGTGAAGTGTCACCATAATACTTTTGAAACTGTTAATAACAACGTGTGTGTGCGTGTGTGTGTGTGTGTGTGTGTGTGTGTGTGTGTAAAGGCAGAAATCCACACACCACATGTGTTCCAAAACACAAGGGATTATGGGTATAAGGAAACGCATCTGATAGCCAGCAGTTCCTCGGAAAGCCTAGAATAAAGAAAACATTCTCACGGGATGACAGGTTACCACACCTCGGTCTCACAAACAAGTTATGTGACTTGTGTTTCCGAGCCCTGGTTGGCTTGTGATTGGTCAGCGGTGAACCAACAAACTGAGCCTCCCCGCTCTGGTTCAGACCAAAGAGAACCAGCGGATCCAAGAAGGTTTCTGCTCCCTAAAAAGCACCGGGGAGAGTTGCATCAGATCCTGTGTGCCGTCTGGTTACACACTTGGTGTTGCTGTGGCAACGGGGCGACGCCTTCCTCCCTCCTGCCTGGCCTCCCTGTTACTCTTCCTCTCTCTGCTCTCTCCAACCTGTCTAGCCCTTCTCTCTCTCCAGTGCCCCATATTTTTTTTTTTTTTTACTTACTTCCCCCTTACCTTCTTCTCCCCCCCCCTCCCCTCCCACCACCCCCATGTCTTCCTCCATTAAAATTCAGAGCGTCATTCCATCTCAACCTCTCATCTTACCCCAGCTCTTCATGTCGGCGCTGGGCTCAGCCAGAAGGGCCAGAAGGGCCAGAAGGGCCACGATAAGAGGCTTTACTACTTCTGCCGACACTTTTACCCCCCCACCCCCAAACTTCCCACCCCCACCCCAAATGACCTTCCTGCTTCAGTTCTGCACCCTCAGGACAAGACCGAGCGTCGTGTGCCACGCCTGCTAGTAGTTGTAAGTGCCCCATGGGGGGTCCAGAGCCAAATGAAAATTATTTTTATTTTATTTTATTTCCTCTTTTCCCACAACTATCAGCACAAACCAGCCTTCAGATGGCAGACAAGCCATCAAGCACATAGACACTACTGACGCTACTTTTAAAAGTTGTTAATGGATCAGTAACCGTACGATATTTCAACAACCAACCTCTATGCATGTTGTACTTGGCAGCAGCGTCTTACTGTACTCTACATCAATTCTGCAAGTGTGAAAACAAAACACGTTCTCTGGCTTTCAACTGAATTTGCCCACAGACAAAAAAAAGTTGAGGAAACACGTAAAATACAGCCACCAAGAGAGACAAATGGAGCGATTTGGAAGGAGCAGAAGCCATTCAGCGTCTGGAATGAAGTCTTCTATTCCAAGACACCAGAATAAAACATCACCAGAGGTCCATCACTCAGTATCTCTAAAATGCAGAGCATCCGGTCTGTGCAACGACTTTAGTTTGTCTTCATTTTGTGCAGTCAATCATTTTGTCCAAATATTTTTTCCAAACTTTTTGGGATCAAACTTTTAAAATGCTGTTCCCTGTCTGGTTGAGGGTGTGGCTTGATGCACCAGAGAGGAGGGGTGATGGGGCAGCAGGGAGAAGAGAGTCTAATTCTGTGTTTTCTCCTCACGTGACACAGAGCTGATTTCTGATCAGTGTAAACAGCAAAAAGCTGCGTAGTTGCATTTTTTCAATTCCAATCTGGACCACATGGATATTTGGTACAAAATCACATTCCGAGGCGTGCAACCGGCATGCAACCTGGAATTAAATACTCAAATTGGTATTTGTCAGCGTTGCCATGAAAATAACTTCACACCAAATTATTAATCTATGTTATTCTATGTTGCAGTTGTTCTGTGTTACTTGGCTCCTGTGACTAAGACACTACCTATTTACCTTGGCTGATGACTAGCATGGAGGACGACAAGACACACCAATGGAAGGAAAGCCAAATAGCAACTTGATTGGTATTTGGGGAGACGCCTCGAACCAGTCAGAAGGGTTAGGGTAGTTATATACATTCATATAAACAACATTTCAGAAAATGGATGGAGGTATGGATGGAGGTCTGGATGGAGGTCTGGATGGATGGATGGATGGATGGATGGATGGAGGGAGGTATGGATGGATGGAGGTCTGGATGGATGATGGATGGATGATGGATGGAGGGATGGATGGATGGATGGAAAGAGGTATGGATGGATGGATAGATGGAGGTCTGGATGGATAGATGGAGGTCTGGATGGATGGATGGAGGTCTGGATGGATGGATGGAGGTCTGGATGGATGGATGGATGGAGGGAGGTATGGATGGATGGATGGATGGATGGATGGATGGATGGATGGGTGGATGGATGGATGGATAGATGGAGGTCTGGATGGATGGATGGAGGTCTGGTGGATGGAGGGATGGATGATAGATAGATAGATAGATAGATAGATAGATAGATAGATAGATAGATAGATAGATGGATGGATGGATGTCTGGATGGATGATGGATGGAGGTATGGATGGATGGAGATCTGGATGGATGGATGGAGGTCTGGATGGATGGAAGGGATGGATGGATGGATAGATGGAGGTCTGGATGGATGGATGGATGGATGGATGGATGGATGGATGGAGGTCTGGATGGATGATGGATGGAGGTATGGATGGATGGATGGATGGAGGTCTGGATGGATGATGGATGGAGGTCTGGATGGATGGATGGAGGTATGGTTGGATGGATGGATGGATAGATGGAGGTCTGGATGGATGGAGGTATGGAGGTATGGATGGATGGAGGTCTGGATGGATGGAAGGGATGGATGGATGGATAGATGGAGGTCTGGATGGATGGATGGATGGATGGATGGATGGATGGATGGAGGTCTGGATGGATGATGGATGGAGGTATGGATGGATGGATGGATGGAGGTCTGGATGGATGATGGATGGAGGTCTGGATGGATGGATGGATGGATAGATGGAGGTCTGGATGGATGGAGGTATGGAGGTATGGATGGATGGATGGATGGATGGATGGAGGTCTGGATGGATGATGGATGGAGGTATGGATGGATGGAGGTCTGGATGGATGGATGGAGGTATGGTTGGATGGATGGATGGATAGATGGAGGTCTGGATGGATGGAGGTATGGAGGTATGGATGGATGGATGGATGGATGGAGGTATGGATTGCTCTGTGCTACAGAATATCACACTGTTTGACGAGTTGTGTCGTTCTCACAGTGAATCTTGGGACGTCGGCCAAGTCACCACCCAACGCCTCCTCGGTTGACAAATAAACTTCCAGGATCTTTACCCGTCCTCCGTCCTGGGACAACGTGGGAACAACGTTCTCCACAAGGACACAAGAATCGACTTGGCATTCTTGGACTTGATACTCACCTGCACCCCTGGGTGTCAGGAGCCTCTTGTGGCTTCCTTTCTCTGGTTAGTGGTGAAAAGACTGTCCTGGTTTAGTGGCATACTGTGTTGCATTCATGACCCAAGTGTGCTCCTGTTTGCATGTCGATAGATAGATACTTTATTGATTTATTGGAAATGTGGGTACAAACTATCAAGTGCTTTCCACCGGAAAATGTAAAAACTGGTTTGGGATTTGTAGTGGAGGTTTTCTATTCTCCATCTGCACCAGCTGAAGTAAAGCTCTCAAGCTATTATTGGTTCCATTATGTGTTTCTGACTCTTCTGTGAAGGTTAAAGCTTAAAGTTACCGGTGGCCAATCCAACACACACACACACACTCTTCAATATGAAATTACATTTTTCGGTTTTCAACTTTCAACTTTCAACTTTCAAGACACACACACTGCCCCTCTTATGCACACACACACTTAGGTAAAGACTACACATAATTTATAATTTATATTATATTACATACATACAATTTCCCTTTTTTACTATATTTTTATAAAGTGCTCTTATTGTAAATATTGTGTTGTTTTTTATATAGAGCTCTTACTGTGACATTGTAAATATTGTGTTGTTTTTTTTTATTGTAAATAGTGTGAACCTGTTATTTGCCCTTTGCACATTTCTGCTGAGCATTGCCACTTTACATTTCACTGCACACCTCGTGTGTGTATGTGACAAATAAACTTCTTGAATCTTGAATTGAATCAACTACGTCTGATTTTCATGTCACTTACCTCTCAGCGGGAAACTCTTCAAAAAAAAAAAAAAAACACGAAAGGACTACAGACCGAATCAAAGAGTGTGTGTCCGGAAATGGCCACCGGTACGTTACTGTCCCAGAGCAACAGTTCCCAGAGGGATGTGGTTCAGCCTTGCATGAAGGTAAAATGGAGCCTTGGGTGGAGCAGGATGACTGGTAACCTGACTGCAGCTATGGAGGCGATTTATTGTCATTTACACTCATTTGTTTCCCTTTCCTTTTTTATAGTGCCTCATGCTGTTTGGCCTTTTTTAGACTATCTTTGCACACGTTGGATAACCGGAGAATCTCTTGCCCTCTGCTGTGTCGTCTTTCTCCTGCTGGCGGTGGTTGGTGTTGGTGGTGGTGTTGGTGTTGGTGGTGGTGTTGGTGGTGGTGTTGGTGCATCCCGTCCTGAGTCTTGCAGTGTGTGTGATTGTTCATGTGTCCTTCACATGCAGCAGTGAGTAGTTCACCATGCATTGTATTTTTTTAAAGAGCGGCGATATTTCTTTAGCATTTCATCTTCTACATCTGTCTCTCTGTCTACCTTGCCTCTGGTCATTTGTTTCAGAAGAACAGTCTGTTGTGTTTCCATTCACGGGTTATAATATCTCGTATATGTCAGAGTGATTTCTCATGTGTCCTGAGATGAAACCCGCCCGCCTGGCCGTGTGACCATAAAGGAGTCAATACTGGACTCACACAGACACAACCTTCTGATCATGTGGTAACTCTTTTATTGCATTTTGTTCAAAGGTACTGTTGTTTTGTCCCAGGTCACTTCGGTCTCAGTGCACAACATTACGACTCTATTTGCCTTTGCAGATGTTCAGCAGCTGAGCAGAGCAGCGACTCATGACAGAGGTGAGAGAGCCCTCCAGTGGTGCTGCATCTACATGTTAGACATTTATCTGACACTGTTACTGTCCAGAGCAACTCAAGTTACATTCCCATTCCCAGACCAACAAGAGTGAGCAGTATAAATGTCATGCCCATTCAATTTGATACCTAACATCTCTGTTTTAAAATTTAAGAAAATATGACTTAATTTGTAGTATTTGTCATTATGGTTCTTATTGTGTGACAGATAACTATCCTCCTGAGCTGGGACAAAGCTGACTTTATCACTGAGCAGAAACAAGCAGAGGAAGCAGCTGCATGCTCTTAAACCTCCAATATAATAATAATATTTCATTTATAGCACATTTCATTAAAAGAAGATCTAAAAAAAACTAAAAAAAACAGCGTTTTCCGATGCAACACAGATCTGGTGAGAGTATCTGTTTTAATATAAATCAATAAGGAGGAGGAGGAGGAGACGAGATCAAAGTTCAGCCATGTTTCATGAATCTGCCTCAGGTCTGACGTCACGTGACGTCACGCGACATCATGTGACGTCACGTGACATCACGAGGTATTGCTGTGGAGGGTCTGAGGCGCCGGGGTTTCATTCTGAACATCCAAAGTGGGGTCAGCATTTTTCAATTAACTTCTGCATAGCATGGCAGAATACCTGACATGCACACACACACACACACACACACACACACACCTAGTGACAGCATGAGATTAAAGTATTATCATTTTTGCCAGAGGTGAAGCATTTAGGATGAATATATTGCTCTGTGGTGCACATGAAATATCTGTGTGTGTGTGTGTGTGTGTGTGTGTGTGTGTGTGTGCTGATGTCTCCACACACACACACACACACTCCTGCACATTTGTACTAATTCAACTTCAATTCTGCCTCTCATAAAGCAGTTCCTCTGTAAAGACATGTTGATTTAGCTGAGGCTCATCTGGAGCTTATCCCGAGCGAAGGAGGGCGACAGTAGAAGAAGCTTCACCAACATTACAAGTAACCAGAAGCAAGGAGGTCAAAGGTCAGAGCCACAGTGACGTAACTACACTAAGCCCAGAATTATCATATAAGATAGAGAAATGCTAGGTAAAGAAATACTGTAAGAGATATGAGAGTTAAGGAGAGGTAAAAGAGCAGACTCACCAACTCACCAGCTCCCACTCATTTCAACAGAAAACGTCCCATGTGACATATGTGACATGTGCTAACCACATTTGAAATAATGTGAGGTCACATATTTTTTTTCACATGTGCCATGTACCACGCGTCACATGTGTATTCACACTTTCATTTCTGTTCTGGGACACAAACATCTCTGCCATGCAAACCGATAAAAGCGCTCATGCAAAGCCAGTCCACATGCAGTAGGGTATGAGAGAGAGAGAGAGAGAGAGAGAGAGAGAGAGAGAGAGAGAGAGAGAGAGAGAAGAGAGAGAGAGAGAGAGAGAAAGAGAGAGATGGGATACTGAGCTCCTGATATTTGGGATTCAGTGCAGAGACTCTGACGAGACTCTGAGTAAATCAGTTGTGAAATGGGGCCCCGGGCTGATCATTCATCTCTCTGGAGTGTTATCCTGAATTCGGCGCTCGGCCCTGCAGGCCTCCGACTCTCTCCGAGTCCCATGCATCAGAAATGTGAAGCTTAACAAGCGTCTGGCTGGCTCGCCGGCAAATTGCGCCAAATTGTTTTCTTCTTGTTTTTCTGTCACGCTGCACGCCGGGGCGAAATCAAATCACACCAGAATACAAAGACCCATCATGCCCGTTGAAGCTGAGGGAGAAATATGATATCGGACATCCCTCACGTATAAAACAAACAGGGTTGTTTTTTTTCATAATATTTGCTCATGATGATTCAATGTAATAGATCACATCTCAGTAATCCGCTCTGGCCTCCTCGTGTTTTTAGTTTGGGGTACAATAGTATCCCTGATGATGAGTGCTAACAGTAGCATGGGCCCGTAGTGGGAAACAGACATCTGCAAGCCCTACACTGTCAAACACAACACATGAAAAACATGTTGAAAGAGATGAAAGGATATCTGGTGAGTTCATTTAATAGTTTGGTGAAATTATCCGGCGTTGAGCTTGTTTCATTCACTGCTTTATCGTCATTTACCAAAAGAGAGATGCTGGGATGAATTCACGCTGTAGCGGTGAATAGAATCAATACCAATCTGCAGGATGGTTCATGTTTGTTTACCAATCAACAGGACTAATCAATAGATTTACATTAGGAGGTTAGGGGTCACTGGGAGGCTTGGGGTCTCAACTTCAGCTGTGCTGCGCATTTTTCATTGTCATCCTCTGGTCCGTTGACCAATCAAATCGCCCGAGAGGAGGGACCAATCAAACTGCTCCACTGTCTCATCCACTATCTTGGTGGATGAGATGCTAAAACCCTCCTAGCAGGACGTCCCACATCCTCTGATCCAGAACGGACTCCTCCTCCTCTTCACGACCAAGCAGAGCAATCGCTAATGCTAACTGTAACACTTTAGCGTACACTATGTTAGGAAAATGTTGGCTGAAGAGTTACACCTGGGGATGGACTGATGGAGAAAGAGAGGAGAGAGAGAGAGAGAGACAGAGAGAGGGGGGAGAGAGAGAGAGAGAGGACCGGAATAAAGAACCTCTCTCCTTCCTGTCCATTACAGCGATGATGAAACAAGGTGTCAGGGTGATTCAGGGTGATTTCATCAAATGACCATCTTCATGTAATCTAGATGAGCAGACATCAAAACACCATCAGCGGCTCTTCAGAGCTATTGATCTTTGGCTTGATGAGAAAATGCTTTGCAGCAGGAGGGGGGGGGGGGGGGCAGGGGGGTCGCGCTGTTAAATGTGCTATTAATCAAGAGGGGAGATGATCAAAGATCAACAACTCAGCTTCATCCGCTGACCTCCAGTCAGTTGTACCTGTAAACCTTTCCCACCGGGGGAGCTAGCCCTGAAAAAGGTTCCTGTCTGCACAGCTGATCCCAATCCCTCGTCGTCCCCTGTGTATATCAGCTCTGGCCTCATACAGGCTCGCTGGTCTAGTTGGTCTACCCCAGTGTGCCTATTGTCTGTGCTAGCTTCCCCAGTCTAGTAAGATCCTTGTCTGTCACCTGTACTGCATCTGATCACTCTCAAGTAAAGTGACTGCCTCCAGCCTGCGTCTGCTTCTGGGTCCACCAGCACTCCATCACTACAATGTGTCTCTACAGCCACACATCCTGCCCGAGTGTCCATGAGCAAGACGTTGAACCTGCCAGGTAGGCCGGCCTCTTTTCTCAAACTACTTCCCTGGAAAAATGGTTCCGGTTCGGACTGAGCCCGGCCAGTCCAGACCAGCTTGTCGCAGCATCTGGTGAACATTTCAGGTTCTCATGTCGGACCTGCTGCCTGTCACAGTCCATCTCTGCCCATCAGCTTTCTTGTCAGATATTTATAGATGATATCTCAAGTTTCCGGTCGGACGTCCTATGCTAGGAGAGGGAACGTCTAGCAGGTAGCAGGGTGAAGAGTGTTAGCTGGGTGGCTGGGGTCTCTGGTGGTGGATATTGTCCAGGGTGGGCAGCACAGTGATGGTCTGGGCAGTTTTCACCACCCTTCGTAGGGCCTTGCGGTCCTGGGCGGAGCAGCTGCGTCCCATGATGTGATGCAGCCAGACAGATTTAACCTTTCCAGTGCAAATGCTCTTCCAAGCATTGAGTTTCATAACATGCTATTCCTTAAATGTTCCACCTTCTTGTTTTTATTTTTTTAAATTATTTTTTTCAACCTGCCTCGTCTACTTCTACTGTTAGTTTTCCTACATTTCCCAGCATGCCCTGAAACTGGGCGTGGACTTGTTGCTTTCAGGTGGGGGCATTATACATATGAAACTGGAAATGTCTCAACGTGACGTCACGTCGTCTACGATTGGAAGAAGAACAAAACACCAAACTGACTCAGGAATGCAACGTACATCACCAGCAGCTGTTTTAGGATTGTTCCTTTAACACCTGAGAGGACTTGTGCAGCATGTGGTGGAGAGAGTGAAACCTCATTGTCTTAGCTTCTAGTGACTGAATTAATAGTAAAACTAATCCTCGTTTTGCTGTGCATCCCCTGAAACCCTCTCAAGGACCCTCGAAGGTCCCTGGACCCCCGGTTTGGGAAACCCTGGCCTCCATAATGAAACAGGCTTGAGGCTGGTTTGAACCTGCTGATCGCTGTTCTCCCCCATCAGAAACTGCTGATGTGCCCTTGAGCAAAAAAACGGAACCCCCTCCCCCAGCTGCTCAGTGACCACCAGTAGCAGACTGGGGTTTCCACTGGTTTCTACCCAGTGGTGGATGTGCGATACTGTGTGAAATGTGCTGAAAAAAGAGCCTTCGTGCTCAGTCAACATTCTCTGGACAGAAGTGTGAACGCTCCACTGCGGTGGTGCAGAGTTGAGTTTTGCTTTCCACTTGGCTGCTTGTTGTGGTTATCTGGTTAGTTTGGGGCTCCTGATGCAATGTGGGTAATGTGAGCCCAGATGCAGCAAAGCGAAGGACGAGGGTGAACATGAGCTGTCATTATCTTAATATCCACACAGAATATGACGCTGGTCGCGTTTAACGTTTCTACCTGATAAACGCACAGCTAGTCGATCACCTCTGCAGGGACATGATGGATTTGTTTGATACAGGAAAATCAACTGAGTTAGAATAACAGTTGAACATGTTGCAGGCATGTGATCAGATTTACCCTGATGGAAAAGACTTTTAGTGTGCCTGTGGCCTTGTTGTACTTTTATAGTCTTTTCATATCCTGTTGTATCACTATAATATTCTTCTAGGATATTATATGTAGTTAATGTTGTAGTTTGTTATATTCGTAGAGGATCCTACTAAAATGTATCATAGGATTACTATATTTCTTTGTCTTTTCACAGGCCTAGTGGGCTGAGTTGCCTTTGGCGGCAGATTCTGTGTATTGGGGGTATTAGGGCAAGTCCTCAGACAGTGGGGGGGCTGGTTTGAAGAGAAAAAAACAAAACAACGAGATTTCCCAATGCAACTTTTCGCGCTGTAACCCAGGTAATATTAGCGCCACTGCCCCACCCCCCTCCCATCTGTCTGCCTGAGCCGCAGAGCTAATAACAGCCAGCCGCAGAGACAAAGGCCTGGTGATTAGGTTAGAGGCATTAATAGCGGGTTTCTAGGTGAGGGGCTTTGACACTCAAGACGCCGGTACCGGTCTGGGAGCAACCAGGAATCTCACAGCTTTCCGACAAAGATAGTCTATGGAGAGTGATGAATCACTCTGTAGGTTTAAATGAATCACTCTGTAGGTTTAAAAACTGGCCCACTGTACGGTCGGCCAAGGTGGGCGTTAACCGTGACGCATCCGGCAGAGGGGGCAAAGGCAGTTCATATACTGTAAATGTATATAATTAAATAAGCACATAGCTACGGCTCTTTACCTCCACTTCTGCTCCAAACATTAACACTGTCACCATGGCAACTGATCTAGTGCATACCCCAAACAAAGCTGTTTTCCTCAAAGCTCATCACATAACGTAAATGTTAGCCCTGGGTGTTAACAATACTCCTGGTTTATGCTTAATTTACTCCAAATAAACGACCTACTACTATGTCGCGCAACTTTTCCATTTACTTTTCCCGCCGCCAGTTGTGATGACATCCTACAATAGCCGGAACTAGAGGCAGAGTGAGAGCTCTTTACTTCGTTAACCTCTCTGCTTTAGAGCGCGCCGGTTACCCCGCCAGCAAAACCTCTGTAGGCGTGGGTCCGTACACGCCCATTGGTGGAAAGCGTGGTGCGTATCAAAATACGTAGACGCCGATTGGCTCTAGCAGAATTACGCACCAAAACCCGTAGACGCTGATTGGCTGGTGTGTGGGAGATGCCCGAGAGCGCCAGAAAACAAGCTTTAGCGGGTGTTGCTGGAGTCTCCACGGACACTACGCTGCTTCTCCGTTAACCGGACCGGAGTCTCAGACAGCCGGAGGCACAAGCTGAGGAGGACTAACGTTACCCGCTTATTTTTAGAGAGGGAAAGTAGCTGCTATGTTGATCTGAAGAAACCGCGCACTGTCACGTCTGTACAATTGGACATACAAGCATATTGGAACATTTCATTCATAGGAAGGTGAGGAATGATATTTTCCTGGTGCTATGAGATGATGATCAGCTGAGCTAGTAGCGTTAGCTGACTAGCTAATCAAAGCTAAACTGGCTTTAATTACTTTAGAAATAAGTCACGACTGATACTTTATTGGCTTTTACAGGTACTGCAAAGCCCCAGTTTGATGCTAGGCCAGCACAGTAGAACTTTAAAGAATTGGTAGGTAGCCTTCGCAAAGCTAACTTGGATGATAACTCGGCTCATTGCTTATAGTTCATTTATTAACGTTTTCTATTAGTATATGTATTTAACCGCTGCTTTAATAGCAATTCACTAAGTTGGGATGGCAGTGAGATTCAAGGGGTGCTGTAGTAAAGTTAGACTAGTGAAGTTAGCTTGCTAGGTGCTAGTTAGCTCAAGGTCTTTGCGCCAAATTCAACTGACCACTCGTTTAAGTTTTCATCACTTCTGAGTTGAGGTTTTGTTAACTGACCCAGCCGACGTCTCCCTCCACACCCCCAGGTTATTGATCAAGCTAACAGGAGTTGATCTTATGTCCTTTAACATAACATTGTTTTATTTTGTGTCGTCTGCCATTATTTTCAGATGGAGGTTGAATGTTTGGCGTTGAAAGACCTGACCAGTCCGAGGAAAAGTGTTAACGTAGAACTGGATGAGGATGGGAGCGAAAATGAACAAAAGGTAAGTTTGATTAACACTTGATCTCATGTCAGGCATGCAGAGTTTCAAAATCCTGCACATCAGATCTTGATGTTAACATAGTGGGGATGAAACCAGGATCTAACTTGGCAGGGCTCTTTGGCTTTACATCTCATACCCTCTGTATCATTCCCCATTTAACTTCTGTCTTGTCGATCCTCTCTCACAGGAAAACATCTGCACAGGGAGGAGATCCACTCCGCTGAAGGCCGAGGCCGCCCTCCCCGTTATGCTGCTGAGCAGGAAAGCCGCCACGCCCGACCTCGCCCACATCACGCCCATCAAACGCGCAGACTGGTCGGGCCTGGCGGAGCCCTGGACCCCCACGGCCAACCTGAAGATGCTGATCAGCGCCGCGAGCCCAGACATCCGGGATCGAGAGATGAGGAAGGTGCTGTTCAGGCCCATCGAGAACGAGAGGGAGAAGCCGGCGGGGCCTGAGGCGGCGGAGGATACGGAGGTGGAGGATTCTTGTCAGGTACGTGGGACTGTACAACCAAAGTAGTGTATTGCCAAATGAATCAGACCGTTTCTTGTAACTTCCTACAGCTGAAAAAAGCGTATTCCTTTCATATCAGCAGTCATTTACGTACATGTGGCTGGTGTTAAATTCCCCACCTGACCAACTGGGGGCCCCAAGCTGCAGGGGGCCTTTTAGAGAGGTGATGCTGTCCTATGTGGCCCCTTTCACACATGCAGCTTCACCCAGAAATCATATGGGGGGGGGGGGGGGGGAAATTTTCTGTGTCGCTGTGTGAAGGGGAGCCATCCGGCAGTTCCCCCCTCAAGACCGGGTGAAATCTTCCTGACAGTGTTGCGTAACATGCTTTCACGCAGAGCGAGCGAACCAATCACAAGAGGAAAACCCTGAGTAAAAAATGCCGCCTCTGTGATGTCAAATGTTGACCAATGTCACGTCTTTCCCCAAAACCCTGATTGTTGCACCTAACTTGACTGCAGGATTCCACGCGGTTGTCTTACGTTTTGCCTGCTTGTGTGTTCAGTTTGAACCCGCGGAGGAAGAGGACGACGCCGAGAGGAAGCCCAGCAGGAAGCAGAAGAGCCTGGGCTTGTTGTGCCAGAAGTTCCTGGCCCTCTACCCCGACTACCCACCGGCCCACGACCCCATCTGGATCTCACTGGACGAGGTGGCGACCAATCTGGGTAAGAGCCAATGGGAGAAGGGTGGGGGAGGGGGGGAGGGTAATAGGGGTATTGATGGGTGCGACTGGTCCCAGGCAGCCGCCGTCTTGTAATTGGAAATACCTCATGGGGGGAGACAGTAATGGAAGCGGCTAATGTCCGTTTCACGAGCGCCATAAAGTTTTTATGTGCAATTGGATTTGAAGGTGGTTGCTATGGCGACCTGCCTTTCATACCGACCCATTATATCCCATTGTATTTGCTGGCGTGGCGCTGGGCTGTAATTTGCACCAAGGCGTGTTTGTTTTCTAACCCTGTGAGACTGAAAATGCTGAGCGTCATGCTGAATATTGTATTGATCTCATATTGATACGGTACCGTTGGCGTGCATTCCTTGGCCCAAAGTGGGAATCGAACCCTTCAACCTTCAGCTCTGTCTCACTCACCAACTAAACAACACCTGCCAGGTATGATTTCCAGCAGCCCAAATGGACATTTTAGCTATTTCATGTGCAGAATCAGGTCCTGTGTGTTAATCTAGTGCAGGCAGAACAGAAGTGAGGCATTCAAGTATAATCAGTTTGGTGAGTGACACATTGATTTATCCGCCAAAGACAAATTATAGCGTCATTTGGCGCCTGGCCGGTGTGAATTTGGGAGCCTGCCTGGCAGCGTTGGCGCCACATGCTGCACCCATTGAGCTATAAACGACCAAGATGAAATATTTGCACACTCGTTCTCATTCTGGTGTGTCTGCGTGTTGCCAGGAGTGGAGCGGCGGCGCATCTACGACATCGTCAACGTGCTGGAGTCTCTGATGATCGTGGGCCGGATCGCCAAGAACTGCTACACGTGGTACGGCCGGCAGCGGCTGGCCGCCACGCTGGAGGAGCTGCAGCGGGAAGGCCGGCAGCAGGGCTACCACCTCCACATGGAGCTGGCCACCGAGGCCAGGGGGGCGGGGCCGGGCAGGGAGGACGCCGCCGCGGAGGGGGACTCCGCTAACGGTGAGGATGAGGGTGCTAGGATGGATGGAGGGAGGAAGGGCTGGATTTATCACGTGGAAAAAACTATTGGGTTGAGAATAAGACATTACATCTGATACTCAAAACTTCCCTTTCCCTCAGGAAATTGCAGCTTGTCGTTATTTAGAAATTGCAGAAGTCAAAATTGAGGTTGACCCTTTTGAATTGCGCAGCCCTTCGCTCACATTGAGGGTTTGGTTTTTTTTCTGACTGACTGAAAAACCAAACCCTGACCCCCCTGAATCTCGTCCCCCTCTCCCACATCTTCTGTCTTTTTCCTTATTTCGTTTTTCCTAGCACCTTTGAACTTCCTACCGTTGGTTGCTTGTTATGTCAGTCGAGGAATTCAATCTTATTGTTGCAAATCAACACTACAGCTAAATGAGCCTTAAACCCAGAGGAACCAAAACAAGCCTGGTTTCTGTAACACACACACACACACACCGTTTTTCATTAAGAGTGATTAATGTGTGTGTGTGTGTGTGTGTGTGTGTGTGTGTGTGTGTGTGTGTGTGTGTGTGTGTGTGTGTGTGGACTTGGCTTGTAGCTGGATAGTAGTTGGGCTCATGTGACAAGGAGGCAGTTTACCGGTGACATCCATGAACTAGTTGTGGCGTTTGAGTGTTGGAGCTGTCATGGCGGCTTCACTGCTAGATGAGGAAAACGTAGAGCTGCACAGTCTGGAGGAGGAGGCTGGATTCAGGTTTTCTGCGTGGATAACTCTATTGAAGCAGGCGATAACTTGCGCTGAAATTCGACATCCTTAAACCTTTGACCATTTTTCTGACCAAAAACATCTCTATTCAATGTTTCACCTGCAGATTTATTCTTGTCGGAGTGGAAACAGCCTTTACACCATCATGTGACAACATGGCAGCTCTATCGGTCTAAACCTAAATGATGCAATGAAGTAAAATAAATTTGTTCCTCAAATCATCCCCACTAATAATCATGATCACAGGATCCAGCAGCCCTACACTTCACTAACGTGGTCGGCCTGCAGGACGGGTCAATCAAGACCTGCATCAGTTGAACCCTGTAACACAATGGACTCTACCTTGACCTCGTTACCAACACAATGACACCATGCTGAGTCTCTCACCTCGGAGAAACAAATGGTAACGTTGACAAAGTGGCTGCCCTCTCTGTCCTGAGGCTGTGGGGGTTTAGTCAACATGCATGGTTGCAGGTATTTGTAGAAGGCAATAAAGCAGGAGAAGCACTTTCAGATTTTCTGTTAAACCCCACACACAAAAAAATGATGTTTTCCAGGCCTGGGAAGTTATGGAAAATGGAACATATAGGTTTGGAAATGTCAGGGAAATTTGCGGATAGTCTTTTCCTCCAACCAGTGAAGAGAAGTCTGAATTTGATTGGCAAAAAGGTGTAGGAACCCTGGATGACCCGATTTCCCCCCTGGGGATCAATAAAGTCCTTTATAGATTCCCATGCCGAGCAGCAGCGTGGAGCTCCTCTAACTGACATGTGCCTGTTTTGTGCAGCTGCCAGCAACAGGAAGGACAAGTCTCTGCGCATCATGAGTCAGAAGTTCGTCATGCTGTTCCTCGTGTCGAAAACTCAGACCGTTACTCTGGATGTGGCGGCAAAGATCCTCATTGAGGAGAGTCAGGACTCGTCCAGTCACAGCAAGTACAAAAGTAAGAAACGCACCAGACTTCTGGGACATCGTCAGCGTTCAGTCCCATTATGTTTTTACTCATCACATTTATCGGTTTCCCAGTGAACTAACCTGAGCTCCGTTCTGTTCCCTCAGCCAAGGTGCGCCGGCTGTACGACATCGCCAACGTGCTGACCAGCCTGGGCCTCATCAAGAAAGTCCACGTCCGCGAGGAGCGCGGCAGGAAGCCGGCCTTCCAGTGGCTCGGCCCGGTCGACTTCAGCGGCACTGGAAATGACGGTAAGAAAGAGAGAGCGACTGCAGAAGTGTTGAGCAACCCAGATGGATCGACATTAGACCACGGACACCATCTTTATGAGGCGGTACCCTAGGAAATGTCTCTTCATCTATAGTTATGCTAGTGTCTTTGAACGTCATTACTACCGACGTGCGACTAACTCACCACCCCCCTCCTGTAGGAAGCAGAGTGGATGTGGCGTCAGTCGGTCCGTCGCAGCCGATGGCCGGCCAGGAGGTCAGGAAGCTCAAGATGGCACGCCACGCCTCCTTCAACGTCACGCCGACCTCCGTCGCCATCCAGCGGCAGGTTAGCTCCGCCCCCAGCAGCCCGCGCAGAGAGCAAATGGGTGAGGACAAGAGACAACCTACAGCACTAGCACACCTTCCCCCAGATAACGGTGTGGCAGTCTTTCTACGGCTGCAGCGCTGAGCGGTGTGCTGCAGCCGGGGCGACGCCACACAGAGCGAGGCTGGTGCCGACCGACAGGACCCGCCAAGACATCGGTTCCCCTGTGCGATGGTTCCACACACACGATGTACTGTACACACTTTGATAAAGGGACAGCCTTTTGCTTGCAGTGCCGCGTTTGGCCAGCAGATGCCGCTGTTGGACGTTGTGTTCAACATTGCTTTGGTCTCAGTTAAATGAAACGTGTGAATAATAGAGTGTTTTTTTTTTTGTTTTTTTTTAAGGATTTCTCTTTCAAGTCTCATGATCTATATCACGTTACTGTTAGTCCGTCAAACACAGTTGAAGGTTATTTTTGTTTTAATGTCTGACAAACTGCACCCCCCCCCCTCCCTCCATGTAGGTCTGCCTCAGCCAGTGGACTATTCCAGAAAGACGACTAGCAACAGCGCAGTGTGTCGACTGCAGTTTGTAAACACCACAGAGTGAGTGGCCCCACACACACACACACACACACACACACACACACACACACACACACACACACTACTCTGACTACAGCTACATTGATCTCATATGGAAAAAGAAATTGGTAAATTCCAGTTCTTGTTAAATTTGTGCAATTTATTGGTTCCTCAGGTGATTTGTCACTGAAGATAATCTGTGATAATAATCTTAGTCTGTAGATTGACATGGTGGAGTGTACTCACTCTTGCTGTCACTATGCTTACCTTTGCGTGAAAGCAGTAACTTCACGCCCCTTCTCTGGGGGTTGTCAAAAGGCATTCTGGGTAATCTAGGAAATCACTCACTGAAGTAGAAGTAAATTACAACACTTCATTGCAAAATAACTCCTGGATTAGATTGAGCATCACACAGTTATTGACGTATAACTGGAAGAATCTGAAGGTAAATGTCGTCTTGCTGCTTCACCATTGCAGCGGCCGTCCCAGTGCAGGACTGCAGACCCGCAGCAGCCCCCTGCCTCCCTCCTCCAGCCTGCCCACCCTCCTGGTACCCCCCCCTCCACCCCGAGGACCCCTTCACCACCTCCTCCTCCTCCCATCAGCACCCCCACCGCCTGGCCTACCTGCCCAGCCTGTCCCAGCCCTCCGTCGTCATGCTGTACGGGGCGCCCACCGCCCCGCCAGACAAACCAGACTGGATCCCCGAAGGTCAGAGGTCGCCCGGATCGGGGCCCGAGAGGGCAGGAAGAGGAAGAGGGGAGGGGCTGGGGAGGAAGAGATGGTGATGAAAAAGAGGGAGTCGTCTGGGGCAGAGGAGCGAGACAAGGTGAGGCGGCGTTTTGGGATCAGTAACACTCCCTCTTCTTGTTCGCTGTAACGACAATCTAGAGTTGGACACGGCATCATGGGTAACGACTCAGCTGTTAAATGGCTTGCCAACTCCTCCACACACACACACACACACACACACACACTCTTACTTCCTGGGAAGACATTAAAATTGTCACCTGTCTTGACAATTTAACCAAAGTGACTGTACTCCAGTATTTCCTGATTTTTATTCACTAGTGGTGCTTTGTGGGTAATTTCAGTTTTGGTTTCACATAATTTATTTATGTAGCACTTTATAAAACACAGATGCAAACCACTTTACAAAGGATAAAATCATAAATCAACAGTCAGTAAAAGCAAGGTAAATGTGAAAGCAAGGAGAAAATCATAAACAATAAAATTATTTTAGTCTAAATGGTTTTTCATTCCCACTCTGGTCCCACTTCTCGTTCTAGTGCTCAAAACAACCTTTGGATATTTTATCATGAGAAAACAAATCATTATTTTGGCTCTGGGAAAAATATAATTACAGAATTGACGTCACGACTTTTCCCTTTTTTTGCCTCCACAATCAAAAGATCTTGTTAATAATAGCGGAGCGTTAAATTAAAAATATGAACTGCATGCTCGCCGAGAGGATAACTCATTCCTGGTGTAATTAAAGACGGCGTTATCGCTGCGGTGATGTATAGGATACTTCATAATTGGAAAAACCCACGCAATTAATCTAGCCACTCACGTTGCTCGTAATTGAAAAGTCCCATTTTTCACGGCGAGATAAAGTCAGTTTAGTGAGCTAGATTAGAGGAGTAGTGCTGAACTTCTACATCAAGGAAATGACTTGGCACAAATGGCTCCCAGAAGCCACCTGTTATTGGACTGGGAGAGCTCGTCGGTGCCGTTCCAATATGAATGGTTATTTAAGAGGGATGTGAGAGTGGAGGGGATGACTGATGAAGGGCACCGCCGACGCCACATTGATACAGCGGCGTGACGGTGGATCCCTCGGGGTGTTCGGTCGACGGTCCCTCCATCCAGCACCGACTCGTTTCTTAACATTTCACTGTTTTTTTCCCCCTCTAGACGGCAGCTGAAGCAGGAGACCGTTCACCCAGAGGCCAGGCTTCATCCGGGGCGTTCGGTGACGCTTTGGTGGGCGGCGGCCCCGGTGACCACGCCCAGCCGTCACACTACCTCTATGTACCCAACAGTGCAGGTACAGCTTTCTGAAAACTGCATTTTTAAAATTGTTGTTAGTTAGCGCTCACTGGCAGCTCGTCCAGCCGTCTCACCAGGTCTGGTTTTGTTTCTCCTCCAGGTCTGAACAGCCTCAACTTCCTGCTCTCGGCTGGCCAGCCGCCAGCCGGCCTGGCGCTCCCTCCCGGCAGCGTTCCCACCCTGGCGCTGCCCTACGTCCTGGTGCCCTCTGCTGCCCTCTCCCACTACCCCGTCATGGCCAGCGGTCTGCAGCAGCAAGGCTCCGACGCCCACACCAACCTGAGCTTCAGCTTGCCCGCCATGATGTCACCTGCCCACTTTGTGGTGGGGGCGGCGCCCTACAGCCTGGCGGCGCCGTCGGAGCTCAGCGGGTCGCCGGTTCTGACGCCTTCCACCCCGGAGCAGACCAGGCGGTACGGGCCGGGGGCGGGCGCTCCACAAACGCCCTCGGGACCCCGACAGCCAGTCGGCATCACCACACCAGAACCACTGGTAAGACGGACGGCAGGTCCTGGAAGAGCCTTAAAATGTTTTCAATTCTATTACGGAAACTCAAGACCTGAAATGGTTTTGGTTTCAACAATATTCTGATAGTCTACAGTTGTTTTTGTGAAATTGGTCTTATAATTCATTATGACTGATATTAAAAAGGTCTTAATGTCATTTGCCAGCACGAACTTCTGTTACCATAGCAACGAAACTACACCGTTACAGTCCTGCTGAGACACTCAAAGATTCCTGCTGTAAAAGAAGTTATTAACTCGGACACGATTTGCCTTCATGATGATTTATGACCTTTTTGGTATCAGGCGCCCTGCAAAATATCAACAACATCCACCGGGCGGCGCCAGGCGAGAGCGAGCGCACCGTTCGTGTCGAAGGTTCACTTCACTTAGTCGTGTTGGGTTTTTCTTTTTTTTTTTTTTTTTGGTGTCACCGTGGTTCGGCCTGATTAAT
Organism: Hoplostethus atlanticus; assembly: GCA_034670405.1. Lineage (NCBI taxonomy): Eukaryota > Metazoa > Chordata > Actinopteri > Trachichthyiformes > Trachichthyidae > Hoplostethus > Hoplostethus atlanticus. The sequence continues at coordinate 58,063 of JAXDDX010000190.1, forward strand.
CTCAGAGACGTTAAACGGGGATTAATGTTCTCGTCGGTGAAGCCCAAGATAGCTGCTGACATTTCTCTGCACCCCCCCCCCCCCCCCCCCTAATGATGGGACACGTTGGACGTTAACACAGAAACACCGGGTCGGTTTCAGGCCCCTCCCCCGATTAATTCCCTCTTTATATGTTGGAGAACGTTGATGCCGCCTTGCTTGTCGGCAAACCTACATCATCATCGTCATCCTCACCCGTTACTTCACTAACCCAACCTTGCTCTCTCTCCCTCCAGACGCCGCATACTCCCAAGGAAACCGCGGCGCCGGCCTCCAAGGCTTTCTTCCAGACCCCGGGCACGCTGGGAAGTGTCGTCACCGCCGCCCCCGTCGCCCGAAAAAGAGGCTCCGCCCAGAGGAGACTGGACATCGGCCACCCACCGGCTAGTTAGACGTCAGGAGGGATGGGGTGGGGGTGGGGGTGGGGGGGCTGCCACGGTGCTGTTGCCGCTCTGTGCGGCGTTTGATGTGAAATGGTCCAACCGGTGCTGCTGGTAACACTCAGGTGTCTTGTGACCTTTCAAACCATCGGTGCTTTATGTTGGATCAGTGAAGAACTCCAAAATGCTGTTTGAGAAAATACTGTTACCTGACATTTATGAGACATTCCTTCAAAGCTGCAGATGATTCTTCTCTTACCAACAGAACTAAATCGTGACTCTAAGGTGCCTTAATGTCATGGCAGCCGTCTCATGCAGGTGTCGGGTTTCTCCATCTCATTTTGGAAGAAACCTCTTCAGATGCTGGTCGGTGTGGTAACATAACTGTTCACATGTGCCTCGTGGTTATTTCATGTCATGAATGATTCAATGAAGCAGTATTGCAAATGTAACAGTGCCCTCCTGTGGTGGGAGTTGGCCACTACACCTGTTTTTGTATTTGGGCCTTAACCCCTCCCAAACATAATGGTGCTACCTAACGCCCCGTTACTTGAATTCTAGGCCGATTTGCTCTTTATATTTTAGCTAATATATGTTGAGTACAGGGACTGTAATGGAACATTTTGTTTTTAGCACTAAGTTTGAAGAATGTACGTCTGATTTTAAGGTGCTCGTCTTTACTCGGGCCCTCGCTGATGAGTTTCCCCGCGGCTCATTTCAGACACAGAGGAGGAATATCACTTAAGCCTTTTTGCAGCCGACCGCAGCGCTGCTCGTATCCAGGAGCAGGTTGGGAACTACTTGATGCACCGAGACAGACGTTACCGGTGCCATGTGCTTTTATTCACTGTTGATTGTGTTCGCTACCATAGTGCTTTATGGTTAACACCAAACCCTTTAGCTCTGTCTCAGACAACTAGGGGACAATGTGACGTTCGACGACGCTCTGATACTTGAATGACTTTACTAGGTGAATTCTGGAGTTATCAGAGTACTGTAAAAAAATAATGATCCATTATTTATCCAGGGGGAGTGGACTGGGCGCCCGGCCTCACACCCACTGGGGGTTAAGTGCCTTGCTCAAAGGCAGGGGAGCATGTCAATCATTTACTCTCCCCGCCCAGATGTTCCCAGGTTCGTACCAGCGACCCTCTGATCACACGCCTGTCTCTAACCCCCCCTGTTGTACAGAGAAGATGCTCTTAAAACCATTCTGGGAATAATTCAGGATAGCTTAGCTACGTGACGCCAAAGCATGCAGAGGTCATCTGAGCCGTGGACTGTAGTTTATTAATGTACAGTTTGATGTCAGTAATTATTTTTGTATATTGTATTCAGTGTCAATAAAACCTTAATGCAGAACGTCTATGCTGCTCCACTCTGTCTTTAATGTGTCTAACCTGTCAGCCCTCTGAGCCTTCCTCCAGGTAGTTGGGGGCCAAACCAGGTTTCTTCTGTACTCTGGCTTTTCAAACTTTGTAATAAAAGAAGTGCATGATGGTTACTGGTGTTTTGTGTGTGTGTGTGGTTTTATTTGTTGAAGAAATGTGTGAGACTATTTTCATCCATTACTTCAGCTTCAACATACTAAGCTTTTTATTATCATGAGTTAGGAGACAGAAGTGCTTCGTTATCTAACCCTCTGGTCACTTCAGAGCTACTGGCTGAAGAAGATGAACTGAGGGGACATTTAGCAGCAAACAATAGAGGTGAAGAGTATTAGAGGATATAAATAATAGAATTATAGATGAAGATAGATCTCTGATGCTAACAAAATATTAGTGTTACTCCACAAAATAAAGTTCCCTCTAGGATGGCAGTTCAAATGTAGACAGATTTACAGATGTCACCAATAATTCAAAGTGCGCCAGCAGATGGGAGCAAACCATCTGAATGACGCCGGATGCTTCTCTCCCATCAGCCGAGCTGAAGCTGGTCAGCTGATTGTACTGGATTCATCTTCCTCACAACTTCACGGCTGAAATGATTTTCACTGAAAACGGCATTCAGTTGAATTTACACAGGTACAATAGATCACAGGTACAAGAGATCACATGCACAGTAGATCACAGGTACAATAGATCACATGCACAGTAGATTACAGGTACAATAGATCACATGCATAGTAGATCACAGGTACAGTAGATTACATGCACAATAGATCACAGGTACAATAGATCACAGGTACAGTAGATTACAGGCACAATAGTGTGTGTGTGCATGTGTGCACCTGTAATGCGATTAAATGAATCATCTTAATAGATCACAGGTACAATAGATCACAGGTACAGTAGATCACAGGTACAGTAGCATCAGCACATTGGAAGAATAAATCCAATGCAGCTGTAACAGGATGCATCGATTCTCCCATTTAAAATGAACTAGAGAGAAACATTCAATACATTCAATGTGATCTCGGGGTGAGCAAGGGGTTACAGTGATGATCAAGTTACACACACACACACACACACACACACACACACACACACACACACACACACACACACACACACCCACACACCCACACACACACACACACCATCTGTGAGAGGACATAAACATCTAATCAAGGTTTTTATATTGGTAGCACAACAACTGAGTTGGTGCTGCCAGTGGATCCCTGATTGGACCTTCAGGCATTTATGACACTGTAAACCTCAGCAGATGGAAACAAACACACAACTACACTATTAGTTCAAATGTATACTACTGCTACTATTACTACTGCCAATACTAGTCACAGCCGTAAAAAGTAACACCAATATGATATGGGAACAAAACAGGTACACATGTGGCGCTATGTTCAAGTGCAGTAACCATAAACCGTGCTGCCGGCTCTGCAGCGTCGACCTGCAGGCTGGCTCGTATTCATTCATGTTGCCTGTCCAGCCCTAAAACCCAATGGGCAGCAGGCCTGTAGATCACGTCTGGAGGTCAATACTGTGAATGTTTACTACATGTGGTCACGACTCACTGCAGCCCAGCAGGGGGCCTTAAGGCCTGCAGCGATTAAGAATAAGCTTGTAAAGAAGTGAAAGTACTTGTCAGGTTTAACTCCTCCCAAGACGGGGAGTGAACTGAGCTGTCTGACAGATATGGATGTGAGCTGAAACATGCTGAGGTGTGCAGTTTGAGAGCATCGTCAAAACAGTACAACACAACGCCACGCAGATCCAACGCAGTGAATTATTTGTGAGGTACAGTCGATGCTCTTTGAAGAGAAACTGAAGAGGAATGGCGTCGTCGCCCAACACCCGAGCTATTCTCAACTACAGTGGGAGGCTGTGAGGTGGTGAAATACCCAGGTAGTCTGCTGGTGAGTTCAAGCGCGGGGGGAAGGTTCAGTGTTTGGAAGGAAAGAAAACAAGGTGTTTCATTGATAAATAATCTATCAGTGTTGAAAAATAGAGGAGTATCTTTGGAGGGAAGACACAGTGGGAGGATCTACCTGCCACAGCTGTGATAGTCACTAAACTAAATCCAGCAGCTTCTAATGTTATGTCGGCCGTATCCCAACACTCAGTTTATGCTTCCTTTTCCAGTGTGTAACAGGTGAACCTACCATACCACTGCCTTCTGTATCAGCCCTCTTAGTTTGCTTGGTTATAGCGCCAGCTCTCATTTAGCAGGAGCAGGTGTCGCTGTCGTCCCTCCAGGTGGCGAAGCAACACACTTCATTTGTTCCCATTCATTCTCCGCTTTGGGGTTTCCTCATTTCAAGCCTCTCTAACCATTAAAAGGTCCGTCTGGTTTTCATTTTCATTTCTCTCAGTTTCTCTCCGAATGACACTGTATTGTTTGCATTCCAGCAGAAGGCCCCGGCATTGGGAACGATGTCCGTGGACCACAGCTCAAAGCGATGTGCCAAGCGCCCCACACTGGCACCGCGCGATGCCAGACTGGGGAAGCTTTGCAACGGGACAAAGAAAGAAAGCATCATGAAAAACAGATGTCTTCAGTAAAGCATCTAACAAAGATTTAACAGGATGTGAGCGTGTCCAATTTAAGGGAGCGTTGAGGTTCATAAATGCTTTTCTCATTCTGTGTTCACGCCAACGAGCTCCTGTGATCAGTACTGAAATATCTATACTTTGCTGACATTTTACTTAAGTAGAAGTAAAATTTCTGGTGGTGTAAAAAAAACCTTCAGAGTAAAAGAGTTTATAAGAACAGGCAGCGTCACATGTGATTCGCATTCAATGTAAAAGGACGAGACGACAGAGCTCAAACTAAGAAAGAAACTATAAATGTTATTTTATTTTTTATTTTATAACTTCTATTTTATTTCCATTATTTTACTTCCATTTTTTAATGTTTTCATTGTACAGCACCTTGTAACTCTTGTTTCGAAAGGCGCTTTATAAATAAAGTTTACTTACTTATTAAATGAAATAAAGTTTGAATCAACTCAACAATGCCAGCAATGACTCTAAACGCACCTTGACAGTGAGCAGGTGAGATTAAATGAACTTTATCAGACGGGAAATAACAGAAATAACATGTGAGATTAAATACACAGCTTTTGTATGATACTAATACAAAGTTTCTACAAGATAGAAAGATTTCTTGCCAAGTTGGAACGTCCAGACGTAGAGATGTTTGCAGTTCGGTAAGGGTTCAGTGTCTTGCTCAAGGGCACTTCAGCAGGACAGGACAGTTATGGGATACATGGGACCGTCCTGTAACACTCAACACATCATTTCTTCTCTCATTTCCTCAACAGCACCAACCACCAATCTTGGTCTGGATGACTGGAGGGGTGAACCACAAGGCCACCCCCCACCTCTAGGGGGCAGGGCGGTGCTGCTCCTGAGAGAGATATTAAGGCTGGTTGCAGACTGTTCTCAGGTCAGTGGAGGACCTGTAAATGAAGGTTGAACTAAACAGCCTCGTACATCAACTATCAATCTGTAATACAATCAACAATAACCCATAATACTGTGGAGACTGACTCAGATCGTTACTGTATTACTCTCTAACTCTATTATATAACTCTATTAGTTATCCATCAAGCGCTCTGTTGTTTCACTCCCACCAAAACAAACAACTTAATTGGAAAATAATGAAAATGAGGTTTGTTTGTTTGCTGTCGAGTTTTATTTCCCCCCAACAGCAGAACAACATCAGTAAACCTTCATCTACAACCTATAAATCAACGACAGTGACGAGTGGAAACCCAAACGGCTTCCACCCTTCACTGCCCTCAGTCAATCACCGGTACTCTCCCAGCGTTGGCTCGCCCTTCACTGTGATGAGACCTGTTATGAACGTTACAGGCCACAGGTTCGATCCCCGGCAGAGTCTGTGTGATGTGATTGACCAAGACTGTCAGCATGTCACATGCGCTGTGAGCAGAGTTTACTTGGAAAAACCTGATTATAGGAAAGGCCTCTTCCATTCAACATGGGTCCAACAGCACAAAAAGCCTCCAACTAAAGTCCTAATCCACTCAACTCTCCAGTATCAACTCCTCGCCAGCTGGGGCCGATTTGGCAGCGCAGGAGAGAATTACAGAGAGTTTGACAGGATGCAAACCTCCCGACCTGCCTCTCTTATCTAATCTGAAATGAAAGAATATTCCTCTCTGTTTGCTTCCCGTTCGGATCCAGCTGCTAGAAGAGCCTGCAGCGCAAGCCTGGCCACGTGGCGCGCTGCAGCCATGACCTCATCTATCGCTAACCTAACCAGAGAGATTATTGATCCCCCCCCCCCCCGAAGGAGAAACTCTCGTTTCACTCTTTTCACTTTTTCTTAGCTGGGCTGCTTTCTTCCCTGGGACGACTCAAAAATGACTGACTTTCAGAATTCAAACGCCATAGTGATGTTTTTTCTGAAGGGTTACCTGCAGGATAACGCCTTGGAGCTGGGAGGGATTCAGTGTCTTGCTCAAGGACACTTCAGCAGGACTTGGTCTCGAACCATGGGACAAGTAGGGCTGACATACAGTAGTTTCATCGATTTTTCCCCTCTGAGCTCCAGGCACGCTGGCCTCCTGCTCTCATCTGCTTCCATTTTGTGCCAAATGCCTCTAAATCTGGTCGAACGTCCAGAACAAACCAAAAAGTCACTGCTGAGTAAATACAGTTATGATGCATTCAAGGTGAAAGAGCCAGTCAGTCTGTCACGCTGAGGGTCTGTTGAGTGTTGAAACCCTGACCACTTATGAGGACTCCACGTTTCCACAACGTCCTCAACCAAAGATCACTTCATCAAAGGGTGCTGACAACGTGGTATGTGAGGCGCTGGTTGACAAATGTACATTATCGCTGTGTGTGTTCATTACAGAGCAACACCATCTAAGGGGAGCGCTCATCTGGTGGTTTCTGAGGTTGCTCTTGATATTGATGTTGAGGGTGAAAACAGTACAACGCCATAACTCGTCTTATCCCAAGGACGGCATAAAACAACAGCTGACAACATTCAACACTTTCACCAGTCAACAACAGTCACCATCAGGGCCCATTCAGAAAGCCCATAAAACAGGTTTAACACTACAAGAGTAGAAGTAGTAGAGTGTCTCCCAACCCACAATCCTCCCACTTTGTTTTACAGCTTGAATGCAGCAGACCAAATGGAAACAGGGAGAAACAAATACAACTGAATTTGGCAAAAGAGGTTTCATGTCTTCTGCCTCGTCCTCATGGAGCAAACTGATTTAATATGTATGTATGTTGTTGGTCTTCAACTTCTCTTGATGAATGAATTCTTAATCTCAGTGAGACAGCCTGGTTGATAGAAGGTTAACTATGAAACAATTAAAAACAAATCATTTTTAATATACTAACCAGAAGCTACAGAACAACCATCTAAAAACAATTGTTCCTTCAATTTCTACTTTACAACACAACTTCATTCTCATGTATGCCCTTCTTGAAACACATATAGTTATTTTCTTTGTGTGAGGTAGGACGGCCATATGTTGCATTCAGGTGATCCTCGTAAACTTGTACTTCTGAGGTCACTAATCATAAATATGACTTGTCGTGCTCAAGTGCCTTTTTGTCAGAAACAAAATTGAGCATGTAAAAAGGTTTTTTTGGTGGCTGTTGTTTTATTTTAGACATGCTACTGCATGTGCAGTAGCAGATGGAAAATTTTGGAGCACAACTGGCAAACCTGAATGGCAAAGAAGCAACAAAATCTAAATAAATTAAATAGCAATGGCTTATTTTTTCTTGTCTTTCGGAATTAATGATCTAATCAATTAATGATAGCTAATAACGTAGCATGGTGGGATTGCATTTCATTTTTTCAGTTAGTAGCTTCATAATATTAGCTACATCCTCCTTAGCTCATAGCTTTTTCACTGGGCTTCAGTCTAACGTTACATAGCCAGAAAAAAAGCAAGAAAACCGCTCTGCCTCCGACAAATGTTTGTATGACTGAAACGCCAATCGGTGCTTCAACGTATAATTGCGCTATTTCCGACAGCACGTGAAGGCAGCCGTGCTCTGTTGCCGCCTCCTCAGTTGAAACCACGCCCTCCGACTGGAACTATTAGAGACGTCACAGTCCGGAGTAAACTCGCTGCTGCTGCTCGCCTGGTTACACGTCCAACCGTCCGGAGCCTTTTCACATCTCGAATTCCCTCTAAAGGTATTTTATAGTAGTATAACACGTTGTTCGGGTAACTGTAGATTTAAACTGACTAGTTTCAGTTTTTCTAACAGGTTTATCGGACATGTTTTAATAACTTTACTCACATATTATTGCGACTTTATTTTGTTTAGTCTGTGTTTTAAATTTTTGTGACCGTTACTTTTGTGTAAAGTTCCACAGTAACTATTAAACGGAGTAAAAAAAGTAAACGGGGAAAGTAACTCTGGGATTGAATAATCCATTAAATACCAGAGGTAAAGTGAGTTATCAAACGGTGCACTTCAATACAATATTTAACTTTAATTAACGGTCAAATTATCAGTCAAGAGAAATAAAACATAAGTTTAAACGCTGTTTTCTGTTTTTATGTGGTTATATATCCAGTAACTAGAGACTGAAGCCATATCCTCTTGCCTCCCAGGAGCATAACGTTAGATAATACATTTACATGAACAGCAAACAGATATGACAATATGCTCACTGACATGTTGAGTTGACAATCAGATTAAAAGGTCAAAGGTCAAAACTGTTCCAGGCCATGTATTTATTCTCATTTCCATCCTCGTCGCGTAGCTGTTATTGTCCAGAGTTGAACAGTAAACAGGAACAATCATTAGTAAGGAGGTCAAGGGTCAGAGGTCACAGCGCCTTGGAAATATTCCTGTGACCCTACAATGATCATGTAAGAAAACTCAGAAGGAAACTCTATTGATGTCGACCACCAATGCGATGCTGTAAATTACACTTTAATTTCTTTGCAGGTTTTATTTTTCTATTTAATTGATCAATAATATTTTCTGTAAACTAAATCATCATTTTAAGGCCTAACGTATCAGAGTTTCCCTACCACTGACTCGGTGGGGGGTCGCCCCGCCTTAAAGAGCTGCTAACCATAAAAGAACTTCATTATTTCAGTGGAGAGTTTTAGTGTCCCGTGGTGGTCTAAATGCTGTTTCAGAGGCTTTTCCACCCGGACAAGAGTAAAACTGCAAGGGAAACATTAAATACGTGTGTTTTTATTGTAAAATAATAATAGAAATGAACTCAAAACTGTTTTGGGGCTTGAAAACGGTCAAATTTAAAACTAAAAATTTAAAACGGCAGAAAATATCGGCCTTCAAAAACCCAGATCGGTCTTAGTAATAAAACTACTAGTGCTATTATTAGTAGTAATACCAAGATGACATCAGGCTGTATGTGCTCTGTAATCACGCCGTCCTCAACACACTGCAGCCCCGAGGGAAGCTACAGGGTCGTGTTAGTCTTCGTTTGATCCCCTCTCGTGTTCAGGGCTTGTCCTGCAGTCTGCAACACAGCTGGAGGAAGGTCTTAGCGGCTTACAGGATTAATAGGTTGTGTTACTTTGTGTTTTTTTTAATGAATGAATGAGTCTTTTATTTTCTAAAGTGTGGTATTACAGTGGGCGTCTTAAAAGCGGTGTTTTTATTTGTCCCTTTGAAAACTCGACTACACCGTCTTCAGGTTTTAAAGAGCCTGGCGGTGTGAGTCAGGGAGTGACTGGCTGCGTCATGTGTGCTGCATGCGGTCGCAGCAGTGTTTACCAACTCACACTTGTTTTCGCAGTGTGGGTTCATATCCTGCAGCCGCCGGCCTTGAGACAACAGGCGCTCAGAGGCACGGTTACAAACAGCATTCAGACCTAAAACACTGAAAACAATACTAGTGAAGAGTAGTAACCGCCACACCTATTCAGTGGTGGGTGAAACTCACTCACTGCCTTTAAATGAAGAATTACTGCACAAAGGGTATTATTGAACAATGAAAGTCAAGCCAAATTATAACCAATCACTACAACACTCCTCTTTGGTTGTCAGGTTGAATCCCCGGACCAGCTGGGAAAAACTGGGTAGGGAAAGTGAATGAGTAAGGCTGACCACTCCCTCAATAACTACTGTTGCTGTGCCTTTGAGCAAGGCACCCAATGGAGCTGATTGAGAAGTGACGTTCCTGGATAAATAAAGGTTGAGGAAAGGTGTGTTTTTTGGTGGTTTTTAAAGCTTCAAGACAAGAGTTGGGGTTAGTTTGTCCTCCAGCCTCCATCTCACCACACCAGGAAGGCTTGTCGTGATATTTATCAAACAGAGACGCCAGGTTAAGGACTGACCCCTCAACCTTTTGCATGTCAGAATATCTTTTTCTTGTTCCCTGTAGAACCGGACACGATGCCAAACTGGGGAGGCGGCAACAAGTGTGGTGCATGCCGAGGGATGGTGTACCACGCGGAGGAAGTGCAGTGTGACGGGAAGAGTTTCCACAAATGCTGTTTCCTCTGCAGTAAGCGCTGTAGCTTTTATATGACAACTGTAAAAGACGAACATTAGGCCTATTTCTGGACTAAAAAAAGAAGTGGATCTGTTTTTCATTCTTGTAAAAAGCATTTCAGACAGTCCACATGTGATGGTAACTGTTGTATAAAAGCCATAACACCCTTGAGGACATGTTTTACTGTATTTATGGCTTCAGCATCAACGCTGCACCCATAATCACAGTAAACAGGGTGCCTGCAGGTCCTGGAATGGTCTTAAAAGGTCTTATATCTAAAGTCAAGGCCTCAAATGGTCTTGAATACAGTTAAATATAGGGAGTCAGTTCAGTTTTAGATGTCTTTTAAATTTTGAGTTTTTGAGAAATGACTCCAGTCATGCTGATCATATTCTGATGGTCTACAGTGGTTTTCATTTTCATGTTTCATGTTTTTTGGACTTATATTTCATTCTAAAAGGTATTAAAAGGTCTTAAATTGATGAAACGTGACACGCTGGTACAGAAGGCCCTCTTTGGTATTATTGCTGTATTAACTGCTTGCTTCAGGAGTCAGAGATCCATGCAGCCATACGGGGACAAGTCAGTAGACAAATTGCTGAACTCCTTTTCACCCCTCTGAGCGGCGACTCGTCCAAACAGAGCTCGTATTGACATTTCCCTCAGTTGTTCAGGGTTCACGCTGCATTGTGGGTCTGCTGGGTGGGTGGGTGTCCTGCTCCTGAACCATCTCTGAAATGTCAGTGAAGATGTTGCAGCGGAGACTTCGCCCGGAGACCGCTGGATAATACAAAACGCTTTCACTTCACCGAGCCGTCGCTGCTATCAAGAGAAGATCAAAGCAATCTGAGCCACAAAAGACGGGGTCATTTTTTCCAGTGGTTCCCTTACAATGGCTGCTTTGTCCGATGTTCCCACTGAGAGATGATGAGCAAAGGGACTTGGCGCCTTTGCCTCTCCTCGCCGTTTTCCCCAGTCCCTCAGCTTGACCTTCTCTGACATTCAGGCAGCGGTATACTGAGAACGATACCAAAGAGACGAGAGAGGAGAAGATCTATCGGTGGTGAGTCCAGCTGCCTCTGGACAGAGGGCTGGCTTGTTTCAAGTCATCACTTCCTGTGGGAAAATTGAGTTAGTAAGACAGTTCACATTAACCGGATGCATCTAATGGAATCAAACCAGGACACCAACTGAAGGATGGGAGTTAGTCGACCTCACGCTGACTCATCTCAGGAGCAGATATTCTTCATTTGTGTTACTTCTCTGAAACAGCTCTAGCCCAATCACAATAAGGGTTAACAGACAAGGTGATACTGTTACACTTACATAACTCTGTCTCCCCCCTTTCCTCCCCCCAGTGGTCTGCAGGAAGGGGTTAGACAGCACAACGCTGGCCATCCACGACCAGGAGATCTACTGCAAGTCCTGCTATGGGAAGAAGTACGGCCCTAAAGGCTACGGCTACGGCCAGGGAGCCGGAACGCTCAACATGGACCGAGGAGAACGGCTGGGAATCAAACCAGAAGAGTAAGTAGTCTTTCTGATAGGAATCAATAAGAGAATCGCTAAAATCCCAACGATAGCCAGCCTCAGTCAGGTCAAAGTGACCTCGAGCAAGACAGTGAACCCCTACCTGGTCCGTCATTGTAAGTGGCTTTTGTTAAGGGCACCGGCTAGTTTCTCTTTTCAGAGGTCAGAGGTCAGGGTCAATTTCAGCAGGGGCTTGAATCTGGGTCCTCCTGCTGACAGACCTCCTCCGCTGCCTCACGTCTGCCTGGGTTCAAATCCCGACCCCGTTGCTCCATTCCTCCCTGCCCGGACCACAATGCTTTGAGGGAGGATAGATGCCTTGCAAGAACATTGGCAAGCAGTTGGCCTCTTTATAACATCCAGCTTGCTTGTAGTAGTTCCCAGCTGGTTGAACAGCAGAGATCCGGGAAGAGAAGTTCAAGCTGGCTTCAGAAGTTCCTCCAGCAGGATGATCTAAGAGTCTGATGCTGTCAGGATCTGGGTTATTGTACTGCAGCCGGTCTGAGATGCCTGGGAACGGCCCTCACACAGTTTATCCAATCACACAGTAGAGGCTTCCAGACATTCTTCATCTGTGCACACACACACCCACGGTTGTTTACCGTACCCTTGACGTCAGGTGATTATTGTTATGAAAGAGTTCATTATGTAACCGGCAGGATCCTGGCCGGCCCCACTGCCCTCCAGCACAAAGGGCCTCATTGAGGGGCCGCTGGGGCCGGCGGTTCCCCTTCGATAAGCACCGCTTCAGAGCCCCGGGCCGCCCTGCTCACTTTCCCACCCTTGGGTGACGGGGGAGAGAGGGGGGAGAGTGAGGGGAAACAGGACCAGAGTGTACCTGTTTATTTCTAGTCTGGTAATACTTCATAATAAGGCCTTGGTCTTCACTAATGTTAACTAACACTTAACTGAGGCATTCTGGGAGTTTGAGTCATATTTTAATACATCGTTTAGTAACAAAAGAGGAAATTCTGGTAAAGGCAGAACTCTCATGTAAAGCAACTGAATTAGCTAATAGCTTAGCATACATGAACACATGTATTGCTGCCCAGGGTAAGAGTTGGTTGATGGTTGGTTACCGATGTTTTCAAGATTCAACCTAAACAACATTCACAGCATCGTCAATTCATTTCAGAGACAAGCTCATGTCCACACTCCTGTCCAGTACAGGATGCAACCTTTATGAAGCTGAAGAGAGTTTGTTTTCACAATGAGACATCCGCAAAATGATTTATAGCAGAAAAGATTCAAATTCTGGTAATTGTTTTTAAGATCATAACACTACAGACTGGATCCTCAGGATTTTCTAAATATTGAATGATGGAATAAATTGTCTTTGTCCTCTCTTCCTCAGGACTCAGACTCACAGACCCACCACCAACCCCAACCCATCGAAATTCGCCCAGAAGTTTGGAGGCTCGGAGAAGTGTGCCCGGTGTGGGGAGTCGGTTTATGCAGCAGAGAAGATCGTGGGGGCGGGAAAGGTCAGTGAAGGCAACACGCCGAAGCGTCTGAGGCTTCGTTCACACCGCAGGCCTTCATGCTCCATTCTGATTCGCTGCTTTTTTGGGGATATTTGTTCATATCTATTCTAGGATATGAACAAATATCTGACCAATAGGAAGTGACTGTTCAGGAAACTGAAACTCAGAATTGGGACCGGTTCAGCCTCAGTGTGAACGGAGCCTTACAGCCCCAGTAGGAATCAAACCACTGAGCTACACAGGACCGCAATCTGATCACAAACTGTCTCATAAACAGGATTAGGTTTGCTTAAAGCCAGCTCCGAAGACCGGTGAAGACCGGTCTGAACCATATGCAGGAGCTCTAATCCCATTTTGTGACCGAAGTGGTTTCATACTCTGGATCTGAGCTTCCCAACAGCTGGTTGGGACATAATGTGAAGCTGTCTGGAGGCTAGGATTCAAGCAGATGTTGTTCATCTCACACACACACACACACACACACACACACACACACACACACACACAAGATGAAGTCATCTGGCCAAAACTCCTGAGAAGTGTCTCCAGGATGTTTCGTATTGATGATGGAAGAAAGGAACATTTCTAGCCATGAAATGTCACAAGGCTGGTTGAGACACTGTTACAGTATACTGATTTACAGTGACCATAATGATGTCTACTCTCTCCCCACACAGCCGTGGCATAAGAACTGCTTCCGCTGTGCCATATGTGGCAAGAGCCTGGAGTCGACAACCCAGACCGAGAAGGACGGAGAAATCTACTGCAAAGGTGAGGCGAGAGCTTCCAGCGCTAACGTAGCGCGTTCAGCGGTTGGTGGACTCGTAGCAGACAAATCTTGGCAGTGGGAATGTTGCAGCAGTGGCCAAACCCAACACACACTAATGGAAATCTAATGCTAGTAACAAATAAATGAGTAAATCACCTTGGTGGGACCGAGCCAGGACCGACTCCCATACACATAATGCCAACGTTTGAAAAAACTGACACCGACTTTTAGAAAAGCATTGCTGGCATGAGAGAGTCTTCAGACCTTTGATCATACATAGTTCTGTTTTCAGAGTAGAACCATCCGTTAGAAATACTGACAGGTGAATTTTAGGTGACTTCCTTTCCAAAACCGACACGCAGCATTATGGAACGAAAAACACCAGCGAGCCTCCGTGGGCCGATGATATCAGCAGGAAGAGAACTGGCTCGGTCACAACGCCATGAAGCAACACGGAGCATCAGCAGGCTCGGTGTCAAACCATGTGTGTGTGTTGGTTTGGCTGGACGACGTAGGGCAGAAACAGCTGTAACCCAACCTCCACAATGAGTCCTCTTTCATGGTCGGCACAATGAGCTGGAATGTTTTGGCTAAACAGAAGAGACAGAAACACCGGAGAGTGTTCTTGTGTCCTGGATTGCATAAGGAAAGCTTGTACTGATGAGCAGGAATGTTGTCTCAGCTCTCAGCGGGCCAAGCGCTGCTGCTGCCATCAATCAGTTCGCCGTCCTCTACGGGAGACATCTTGACTCCATTTGAGCAATGGCTGGGTTTTGTTTTAAACACGTGTTTGGAGCACCAGATGGGAGGGGCTTACCGCATCAGGACCGTTCGCTGGGGAATCAATTATCAGATCCTCTTAATTGTCGATTATTGTATTGAATATCTGAATCTGTGGCCTCTCTTGGATCAATAAAGGTTAAGGTGATGTAAAAATACAACTTATCAGCCTATTAGGCCAACTAACGTTCTGGTGTTGGGTATGGTTACTATGGTTACTATGGTGCTACTACGTTTCCTTTGGTAGAACGCTGCAGGATTTCTGGGTATTGAGTTTTCAGTCACCTCTGTGTGCAGCTTTAACCAGAATGACCTGCTGCTGGTTGATGGTTGACTCTCTCCTCCTTCCTCCCCTCAGCTTGCTACGCCAAGAACTTTGGACCCAAGGGTTTCGGTTACGGCCAGGGCGCCGGGGCTCTGGTCCACGCTCGGTGATGACCGCCACCGCTCAGCAGGATCCACCATCACACCTTTGTACATTCCTGTCCAAGTGAAAATCAGCGTCTCCAGATCCTTTTGTTTTCCCCCTCGATGGTTTTAAAATAAGAGCTCCTTTTTCTTGACACTTTACTCCATGCAAAATAGAAATAAAACCTTTTACAACAACATCAGCAGCTTGGGTGTTAATACGTTACTGACTGCCTCCTGGTTGGTGTGGATCTGCGGACCTCCGTGGGAAGAAAGCTCTAAAACCAGTTCACACATTTGACCGTATTTTATTATTAAAGCCATTAAAACTGAACCATGCCCAATATGTTTACATCTGAAGCGGAGTTACAGTGATGTCCTGAAGGAGGGCGGAGAGGCACTGGAGATGATTATGTGCTTTTTTTTATTTTTATTTTTTCACACGGCGGGGTGGGGGGGACGAAACAAAGACCTGTCGGCTGTTGGAAGAACTGGTGAGGACTGAAATGGCTTTCAATTCATTTCCTGGTGATGGGTGGTGAACTCTGCTCTACAAAGACGAAGCTGACAGTCAAACTGAACCAACAGCTGACCTGCTGTCAGTGAGACGGGACGATTGGACCAGGAGGATCAGATATCATGTAATAGAACTGATGCTGATATGGAACCGATCCTTCATAACAAAAAGTACTTCCTGTCATTCGCCTTTGTAGGGCAGTACTGACATCAATGATTAGTGGGTTGTGGGGGGGGGGGGGAGCATGTGAAATGATGACATAACCGTCCCCTTCTGATGATGCAAACATGAGGCCCAAAAGGTCGGGAGGCCTTAGAGTATACCCTCCCTCCGAACTATCCTTAAACTATTGCATGATCACATTTCAGCTTTTAGAAAAACCAAAAAAAAACAACAAACAAAAGAACTTGGCGTCGGCCTTATTTCTCTAGTGTCTTTGCTTTACAATTTGTACATCCAGTGGTATAACAAACCCAGCAATATATGACATAGAAAAAACCCTTTAGGATGACGAGAGTCCACCAGCATGGAACATTCAAATATATTACACAGTTGCACAGCAGGGAGTCCTGCCGACCGGAGACTTGCACTAAGAAGATACAAACACACTGGATGGGGAGGAGAGAAAAGAAAAACAGACGGATGAACGGAACGCAGGAAAGTACTTGCAAATACTGAACATTCACTATATACAGACACGTGGCTGGCCGGGCCGCCGCCTCGGGAGCTTGGATGGCGACGGCAGCCCAATTGTCCCAAGCATCGTACATGCAGTGGGGGGGAGGGGGGTGTTAAAATGCCTATAGACAGCAGTGTCGGACATCACTAAAAGCTACAGTCATACAATTGGAGTATAATCACTTTTTTTCTTTCCATTTGGTTCGATGAAACCCCCAAAACAAAACTAAACTAAACTAAAAAAAAGAAAATTTCCAGGAGCAGCTTCGATTAACACTGACAACAAAAACAAACAAAAAAAAAGTCACTCACGGAGAAAGATTCTGTTTATGTACAGATGCACAAACTTTACACTTGAGTCCATCCTGCTGCTGTGGAGCCGACCGCCCGGGGGTCCAGACAGGTAGTGATGCGGCCTCAGGAGAAAGGGAGGGTCTCCGAGAGAGATCGGGCCCCTCCTCTTCCTCTCTGTAAACATGGAAGCGTCGGCCCTTCTGTTCAGTAACGGCGGGAAGAAAAAAACAACAACAAACTAACAAAAGGTGATCAGTGCAACGTCGCAGGCAGACGAAACCGTACGAACTGACGAAAGCAGAACGAAGAAGAACGCGACGTGGAATGAAACTTTCATGTAAACTCGGAAACCATTTTCATTTTAGTCACAGATGAAACGGTCTGTCCTCCTGCGGCCTAGACCTTCCTCTTCCTCTTCCTCTAATAAATACATGTGCTGTACCGGTCTAGTTCTCGGGGCACCACGCCAAACAACTACAGGAACCGCTCTCGTCACTTCTTGATAAAAACCTACTCACCTAAAATGATGTGAAATGTAAAAATAGCGCGGTGCTAGGAGATCATTAGCATTTTATAAATAGCTTTAAAATAAATATACTTGTATCACATTGTCTGCAGGATATCTTCTGTGTCACGTGTACAGTGGTCGCCACTGAAGAAGTCCCCCTTCATGCATTTACCCTGCATCAGTACTGCAGACCCGATGGTTCCTGAACGTTACACAGTAAAACTAGTAGTGTACTGCAACACAAAACTCTCTCAATAAACTAGAAACCAGCCTGGTCCTTATAACCTCCAACGGCTGAAAACAGACTAAAACGTTTCCAAATAATTCCTCCTTTTGGGGGGGGGCACAAGTGCAGCATTAGTGTAGCAAGCGTGGGACTTCAGCGGCTCCATCGGTAACCGACCACTTTTACTCTGACAAGTTCAACAATGTTGGCAAATCCTCATCAGGTGTTTTTGTTTTAGGAACTCGAAAATAATCACGGTGCAAAAAAATCAAAGACGTTTAAAAAGACATTCCCTTATCTGGATCATAACAGAAACAAACTCATGATAAAAAAAAAAACAACAACTTCCTTCAGCTCCCCTGACCGCCACAGTATCACAGGAACGGCAGAGTTCCCGAACCAATCAAAAACAACAAAACAAAAGGAAAGCACATCAACAGGGACACCATGAATAACATTTCTGAAATAAAGTGGGAGGGGGCGACACATCGCGCTGCCGCCTTCGCAGCGTTGCGTTTCCAGTAGTGAACAAACAGAAGAGCTTTTATTTTGGAATAAAACTTCTCCCCGTCCTTCCTCCTCTCCCCTCTCCGTTCATGCCTGGCAGCAACGCACCGTCCAATGGGCTCAGGAGGAGAGGCGAGGGGGAGGGGCCAGATAGTCGCAACGGAGGTGGGACAGTAATGAAAGTGGAGCTGGATGTCGCAGAGTAGTAGAAGAAGAAGTAGTAGTAGTAGTAGTAGTAGTAGTGAGGGTGGGGGGGTGTTGGTGTGGTGTTGCCCCGTAACAGCATGCTAGTCCTGGCTGATGTTTTTTCAGTCTTTTGATCGGTGAGGGAGAGATGGTCCAAAAAAGCGAGAACAGCATCGCTCTGATATGAACGCCGGGGGGGTGGAGGCGGAGGCGGAGGGAAATCCTCCTTCCACACTCCCCCCCCTTCCTCCTCCTCCTCCTCCTCTTCCTCTACACCAGCTGGTAGCCCGACCCAGACGTCTGGTCGTACTCTATTGTGTACTGCGTGGTCCAGTCCACCGCCACGGGCCGGATCAGACCACAGCAGCGGATCTCAAAGAAATCTATGAGGTTTCGGATGCAGCCGTGGCTGTGGAGGGAGAGAGAGAGGGAGAGGAAGATGGAGGGCGTGAAGGACAAACATCACACCTACTCAACACGTTACAGACTCAGTGATGTTAGGAAACGACTACGTTGAGGCCCCGCTGAGCAGAAGAGAGGCAGGAAACGTGAACACTCACTTGAAGGGGCTTTCGATGGACGTGGCCGTGACTTTAAAGTGCTTGTATCTCCGAGCGTTCATCCTCTCGTTGGTGGTGATCCCCAGACCGGCGATCTGCGAGGACGAACCAGACGGGTCAGAGGAAACACACCGACCAATCACCGGGGACAAGACTTTGACCTCAAGTGCCCTCACTATACTGTTAATAAGAACTACACTGTAAAAAAACCTATTGGTAAATAACCTGTCACAGGAGGTTACAGGGAGCCTTACAACGCCTTATTTGATGCTGTTCTGTGGTTCTTACTTCCTGATCTGACCGACGCGGGGGGGCAGATCTTTTCCCAAGAAAAGATGGTTTTCTTGAGAGTTTTTCCTTGTCTTCTTTGAGGGTCTAAGGCTGGAGGTGTCGGTTCTGTCTCAACATGATATATTGGGTTTTGTTTTCCTGCATCTACTAGCTAGATCTAGGAAGGCTCATCTCTGTAAAGTCCTTCAAGACGTGTTTTGTGATGAACTTGAAACTTGACTTGCACTGACTGAAGGTTTTCTTCTACGTAGTATACATGCAGAAGAATAAAGGAGGAGGAAACATGGAGGGTCACTAGCTTGCTCCCACTAAACCAATAAAACAGACTGGACAACCCGAACTAGACCCAAACTACCTGTTCTGTCTGCAAAACCAATGTCCTCTCGTGGGATAATAAAGACCTGAGCTAGTAGGAAACAGAAACCCAGACCTGGTAGAGCTGGCACATGATGAGCACGGCCACCCACATGAAGTGGAAGACGCTGTTGAGGAACATCCAGAACATCCAGGGGGAGCAGGAGGCGATCTGGGTCAGGTACAGCCAGAAACCATCCTTGGCATAACTGGTGGCACAGTGGATCCTCCAGTCTGGGAATGAAAGAAGAGTAAGAGAGAAAGAAATGGAAATAGAGTCAAAGATAGAACAGAAAATAAGACATAAAGAAAGGACAGACAGAATATAGAAACAGAGAAAACAAGATAAACAGAAAATAGAAACAAACAAACGAAGACAGAAAGAAAGAAAAGATATACAACTCGATTCTGAGTTCAGAGCTTGTGGTCTTCACTGGTCAAAACAAGGTAAAACATTTAAAAGCCAAGCCAAGAAAACGCTGCAGAAGTGAATCATGTTTACGGAGGATCTCTGACTGTTTCCCTCCAGCTTCACCAGGATTGGTCAAAATCCAAAAGACCTGGAAAGTCTTCAATTCATTTACATTGACAACAGATGGAGCAAAACCTACTTGTCCAGACAGTGTGTATCTGTAGTGTGATGTAGTGATGTAGTGATGGATGTTCCACTTACAGGAGATGCAGCCATACATCATCCAGCAGATCATGCAGAGCAGGAAGAACAGATACCCCATGAAGTAGCGGTGATTCCCACTTCCTGTAGACGGCAGACAGAACGGAGACACAAAGCAAAAGAGTCGCGTCAAGTTTCAAAACCTAAATGGATTTTGTAGGCGGTTCGATCTGCAGCACTTGTCAACATGGGAAAAACACGTTCAGCTGATCCTTCCTCATTTGCAGACAGGGAGTCGACACCTTGAGCAATAAAACGTTGCTCATCAAAACACCGAGTCAGACAGACACAAGACGCTACATGACCTCTGGTGCACATCAAGACACATCGAAGACTTTAAGACTTTAAGACTAGCGGTCATCGAGTTAAAAAGACAAAATAAAGGAAGTTCATTGTTAAGGGACATGAAATCCAACTGTTCATTAAAGATATGATGCATGACTCAGGACATGGTGAACGACCTCAACGACCTTCTGAGACATTTAGGCCTTAAACTGAGACAATACTATTTCAGACCCCCCCAGGACTTATTGTTCATCAGCTTCCTCACTATAAAGCACCATCCTGACCACCGCCCCCCCGCCCCTTCTTCCTTCCTCCCCCCCCCCCACTGTCTTCAGCCTGCTTCAAAGACACCAGCCTGGACACACATACACTTTGTTTTCTTGGGGCTACTTCAATTTGTGGTGTCATTGTTTGTCATTTTGATTTTTCTTGAATAACCTACAAGCAACATAAAATATAAAACAGGTTCAAAATACTTCAATTATGTTTTAGATTTATTTCTATGAAAAGGTTTTTCTTTAGTTTTTACATGGATATCCACTTCTTCAGTGCCAGGACCCTCATGTGTTGTTCTGCTCTGCACCATGTCAGCTGATGTGTCTGGAGGACATGTGCTGCTACTCAAAGAGGAATATGGAGCTGATGAACTCAAGTTAAATACCCACAACTCTGATCACAAGCAGCTGGTTGCTGGGAAGTGCACGTGTTGTTGTGCTGTGTGTTAACGTCCTCTTAAAGCAGCCGTGTTGTTAACCTACCGACGCAGTTCCCCACCCAGGGACAGTGGTGGTCGAACTTGGCGATGCAGCGGTTGCACACGGCGCAGTGTTTGGACCTGATGGGCTTCCGTATCTGTGAGGACACATACAGAAATGAAACGTGGTCTTACTGACAGCATCATCACCTCCAGATTTGTTTCCCCCACTACCACATCTCTCATATACAAGACGTATCAATAAGATGTGCATGGATTAACGAGTAAACACATTTCTGGAGTCCAGGAACGGGAAAATGCAGCATCTTTAAGATCCTTTGATGCGGTGGAAGTTGTAAAATGTTTCTCTGGGAGGGAGGAGATGGTGTTTACCAAGCAAGTGCTGCAGAATATGCTGAGGTCCAGGCTGCCCGTCTCCGCCAGCTCCACGATCGTCTGGAGGCGGGAAACAGATAAAACAGAAGTGAAGCATTAAACCAGACAGAGGGAAACGTGGCAGAAGTGAACAACAAGTAAATGTGTTTATTTGGCGCAGCGACAAAATGGATACGGTCAGTGTAAAAGTTGAGGCTGCGATTTTCAGTCGAACGAACTGGAGTTTTTATCTCGTTGACACTAATAAGGAATTAGTTTCTGTTATTTGTGTTTTTATCACTTCACTTCAACGACACCTCCAAAACTATATTCACATGTTCCATAACTTTTCCAGGTCTTGCATTTCCATGACTTTCCCGTGTTTTCCATGACCGTGGGAACCCTGCAACTAAAGCTGAAAAGCGAAACTAGAACTAGGGGTGGGAGGGGGATCCTCTGCACGGAGGGGAAAGCTCTGGATGAGCCAGCGGCTGTCGGCGCTAACGATGCTGGTTAAATTTAGAAATGTCATCAATCTCAGAAAGGGGAACGGAGGCCTGGCGAGGAGCGGGGCCCCCGTTGTCCCCCATCAGGGTGTGTTAATGAGGGACGCAGAGGTCGGGGAGAGGCGCTGGCCGACTCTGGGCGGCAGGCCAGCAGGCTCAGTGTGGACCAACAGGGCCACCGTGCAGCCCCTCAACAACCGTTCAGTGATCTGTAGTTATCTGTAGTTAGTCCGGGTCAGTAGTCAGTAGGATGGTTCAATACAATAACATTTCCAGACCTTCATTTTGTGACCGATCTTCAGATTTTGGTTGGTGTTCAATATAATGTATCGGCCACTATGTCTAAATGGGCCATATAAAAGAAGGACAGGACGGATGAGAGAAGTTCATTGGGGTTTGGTTGAACATCCAGAAGGCTCATCGTGAAGTTTTGCTGTCTCAGAACCACCAACTGTCTCAACACTGATCAGACACATGCTCCTCTACACTACACCTCAACTCACCGTTGAAGGAGATGAGAATCTGATTGAAGCAGAACTGAGTCGTACAGTAGCTGCAGGCGCTTTCTAACGTTTGATTCAATCTACTCGCTCAAAGAGGAAATGTTTCAAATAGTGCGTCATAGCAAGACGAGCAGAGCTTACAAAGTGCTTTACTAAAGGGAGTAAAAACAAGAATAGTAAAATCTATAAAAAGAAGACAAACATTGGGAAGAATAACGAGCGTTGAGGGCGGCGTCTATATTTACCTTTTTCTTCTGCTCCTCTGAGGCCTTGATGATCCCTGGGTCGGACTTCCAGGACTTGCCAAAGTTGTACAACAGGGCCATGCTGTTTATCAGGAAGGGGACGTGGACGGTGGCGAAGGGGAGATGTGCATCGAGGTTAAGGAAGACGGTTGACAAACGGTTGGCGGTCCGCTCTCTGGTGTTTCCTTGTTAACCGCAGAGCTTTTGCCAGGGCGCCAAATTCAGGTCAGTCAGGGTTGAGACACTCCTCTATACCTGCACACCATCAACCCTCATAGTTTACGGCGCTTGGGAAAATTGTTTTCCACAAATCACGTCTGTCCTGACTCGTCACCTAGCTGCGAATTCTCACACAATCCAGCAATCCTCTCGGTGTGTTCAGGACCTCGCCACTTCAACACAACAGCACTGACACGGAACGTTTAGACACAAGAGAGAATGTTCCGGTGGGATTTAATCCCAGGTCAGGAGGGTCTCAACACTGGGAACAACAGGACTTACAGTAGTAAAACCTTCAGCATGGCTGCACTGGGGCCCACTTCAGTTCTGGGCAAGGGAAACTGTTATCGGATGATCATGTTGATTGCTTATAGTTTATAGTCCACTGTATATTCTTTGTCTGGTACTGAATGTGAGGTCTGTTGTCTCTGCAGCATGTGTGTCAGTATGTAAGTATTCATTGGTGAATATATCCCGTATATCTGTACTTGGCGAGTGAAGTGATTCTGTTTCTGACTTTCTCTTCACAGTCGTCTAGGTGAAGGACCAACAGATGGGATGCCTCACCTCCACCCACTCCATCTGACACAGAGCAGCTCTGCCTCGCCTCCCCAGACCCAGGAGGAGTCATGAGTCATTCACAACAACAACTCATCATGACTTCCTTTGGAAATACTATGGAACGAGTCACGAACAAAAACAAACACTTGAACCTTAAGAGGGAAGCTATGAGCCAGAGGTCAGTTATGCAACTAGCACCATAAAACTGGTTGTACGGCTCCCAAGTGTTACGGTGGGTAACTGCTCATTTTTGCGTGGGTGAATAAAAAAGTCAGGGCAACTACTCAACAATTTACACCTCTGAGATTTAGCTGCTGCTATTACAATGAGTTCAATAGTAGAAAATACCAGCATTTCAAGCTACATTCCTACGGCATTCCTAGAGTAGTTCTAGGAAAGGAAAACAAAAGAGCTGGTTTTTAACTTCATGACGAGAGCATCTTAGAGCGATTAGAGGTGGAAGACATGGGAGCGATATGGTTCAGGGGGCTGATGGGAACGTGAGGCGCTGAGCTAACGTCCGTCTACACCAGGGGTGTCAAACCATGTGCCATGGAGGGCCGAGAGTATGCAGGTTTTCGTTCCAACCCAAGAATACAGCAGGTGATTTCACTGATTACCACACCTTCAACCAGAGAGGAGGGACTAATCAGTGAAATCACCTGGTGTAGTGTTCGGTTGGAATGAAAACCTGCATACTCTCGGCCCTCCATGGCACACGGTTTGACATCCCTGGTCTACACCAAAGGAGTACTGGTACAGTGTTAATGCATTATATGAAACAGACAAAACCAATTGATTGCACAAATGCACAGCTGTGTGCTAGTCAATTACCAATGGGGAGAAAGTCAGGCAGGCGTGAATCCCAGGGGTAACCCAGCGAACCTCCTCGTGGAGGCCGGGTGGTGGAGGCCAGATGTATAAGAGAAGCCTTTTGTGGACGGCGTCGATTTGAGGAAACAAATATGACAGCGTGTTGTTTAGGAAGTGAGCAGATGAAACGCTACAAACGCAGCATATTTTGTCTAGACCAAGCAGACATAACAGGCATGTCTGAGTACAAACTTGCGTCAAGCTTCAAGGACCGGTACGTCATCTATGCAAGAAACCCAAAGGGTAACTCAAGGGGCGTTTGTCGCGTTGTATGCCAACAAGAATATATCAACATTTCAACCTGTAAGCAGCGGTTCAGAAGCAAGACAAAGCAGACATTCCTCTATAATAGCCATTTTTAAACTGGCTCCAGACTAGCCACCGGCCTCCTCGTGGAAGAGCCTTAGGCAGGGCTCAAGGAAGCTGGCTGACATGCGTGTCCTATGTATGTGTCATGAACTTGCATTAGTGTACCGCTTAACATGAAAGGCCTGCACTGTTACAGGCTTTACTATGCTAGCCCAGCTCACAGACAAGCCTTTAGCACCTTCAAGGCAGTGGCTACGAGTTACGGCAGAAACAAACGTCATCACATCTTCCTCCCTGATCTTTTAAACCTTTCAGGGTAGGATTTAAACACCCTACCACCGCTAGAAATTAGGCATCTTTTGCTTGGTGAAGGAGGAAGAGGCGGTAACATTACAATCTCTTTTGTCGTCATTCCTCCGACATGGTGACGTCTTCTTCGATAACTATTGGTAACCACTTCCCCAGCTATTCCGGGAGAAGCCTCTTTCTGGCGCTCTCAAGTCTCTGCAGAGCAAATGAAGCCATAAATCTTCACAATTATCACCACAAAGAACAGAGCGTTGACATTACCCCTTTCGCTTGATAAGATAAATACTGTTAAATGAACTCTGCAGAGTCTCTTATCGGCCTACTAACTAAATAGCCGGTGGTGATACTGAGGTGGAGCCGGTGATCAATGGGTTTTCAATGCTTCCTTGGGGAGAGCTTCCATTAGCACCCATTCATCTTGTGAATGGTGAGGCACATTGGACAAGATGGCCTCAGCAGCTGACAGCAGAAGGCCAGGCGAGAGGGTCAGAGGCATATCCATCAGTCTGGCTGTTTGGAGACTGCAACGCTGTGCAGACAGTGCAATGTGGTAAGGTAGCTGAAGGTAGCTGAAATTTGACATCCCAATTTTGTCAATACCCAGGAAGAAATTAAAGGGTTAAATCAGACAAGGGATTAAATCACACAATGTGAGCACAAAGACAAGAATCAAAATTCTGGTCAAAGTCGACAAAATGCTACTTCCATCTGTTTCATCCTTCAAGTTCAGTGTTTGACTCTGTTCCCACCAGCTTCACCTCCCTGCCATTTTCAGACAGACAGACGCCCTTCTGCCTGGAATTACTTTCATGAGCAAAGCCTTTTCTCCTTTGTGCATTGAGGAAAATATGATCTGAGGCTGGGGAGGGAAAAAAACCCCAGCGTGCCGCTCCACCCACGACACTTGATCTGATTTCAACCACTGGCTTGAGGAAGATAATAAGCCTACAATAGCAATGAAGGGACAGACCTGGCAGACACAGAGCTTGAACCTGAAAGGCTGCACAAAGCTATACAAAATACTAGGCCACCTAACTACACTACGCACCAGCTATTGAGAACTAGGCCAAGACACCGACTAGCACAGTTTCTTGAATCTTTCAGCCCATGACCCAAATCAAAAAGGTGTACACACTCGTCTTGGGAACCAATCTCGCCAGAAATGCTAGCACATGTAATATCGGGTATCGGGTCTCAACCAGTGTTTGCTGCGCAACCCATGCCGGGCCCCAATCAACAGTTTAGGAAACCAGGAAGTAAAGAGTCAAGGAAGGAGCAAACTGATGCCTCCCTTCACAGCTTTCTTTACTAAGTTGACTGAAGAGTACAAAAGGAGGAGACTGGAGGAAGTGGCCACCAGGCACTTTTTTTGGTAGTAGCATTAAAAACATGCTTGTGGGAAATGCTGGTTGTGGCTTCTGCTGTTGCTCATGTGACTATTAAAAATCAAACTGAAATGTGAATATTTTTAACATCTAGCGTTTGGCGCTCGGAGGGATAATAAAAATGCTAAACTCTATGCTAAACAAAAAGAAACCAGCACCAGAAGTCAGCACTGGAAAGAGATTCCTGGCGGAGACGTGAGGTGACTTTATCATGCCAAACTGGAAAAACTTGTTTTCCAGTTTCCACTTGTTTTTGCAACAAGAAAGGACCTGCGCACAAAGGTGTGACTTTCAATACAGTAAGTGATCCAAGCACTAACAAGCAGGTACCAGTCCTCAGGATGGGAGGTAAATATACCTTGTGCTATTTGAGGGTGAGCACCGATGGCTTGGTTGGAGGGAAGGACGGAGGTCAGAGCAGGTCTGTCAATGGGGTTATCAAGTGGAAACCATCACAGATGTTTGGTTGAATGAGGACCAGAACACCCCCTTGAGGCACCTGCCTTCCTCAACGGCTTTCAACACTGATCAGATCTACACTACTCTGATATTACACCTCCCATTTAGGGTCACAAAGAATCAAGAATCTGTTTAACCTGTGTCAAACAGTAATTCTTAGCATCTGTCTGGAGGGTGGGGCTTACCACAGATGTAACCTGCAATCTGAAACAAACAAATAAACTAAGAAATATATAAAAATGAAATAACAATAAAAATGACACCCCTAATGAGCACATTCCTCTTTAATAAAGTCAGATTGAAGACACCTTGCTCTCCTTTCCCATTAGTGGAGCAATGAGGCATTAAATTAAATGCCTTCCACAAACGAGAACACCCCTCGCACTTCCTGCAATTAGTAGCTTCCAAAACAGTACGCCAATTCTTCCACGAACAAAAAAGCCAGAGCTGCAACGTTGAGGCCAGCAGAAGCTCTTTGGAGTCGCTTCATTAGGCTTCGCCGGGCAGCTGTTACACACTCAACGCCTTGTTCAGGACTGTTCACACGCTGCCAGCGAGGGCAGCAGCAGCACGTACTGCTACCGTCACCAGCAGGACGTATCCTGGTCTATACGGTCACAGATTCACGGCGAGATGCAGTGATTCTTTCAGGCAACATGCACACCGACATGCAGGACAACTCTGACACAATTATAACAGGACCCCAGAAAGCATGGGGCTTTACTCCCAACTCCTCTTCTTGCTCCGTGACTACGCCGACATTGGCTTGTAACTCAATCCCACCGGTTCTGCCAACTTTTATATCTGGTTTTCCTCTTATTCCTTTGTCTTCTACCAGCAGTGATCTATTCTTCATTCATATTCTCATATACCTCTAATTGTTATATACTGCTATTATATATAAATACATATATTCCAAGTATATATATTCTTATATATACACTTTGCCTCAGTGAGTTCTACTGCTTATGTTGCACCTTTATAAAGCTGTAATCCCAATAGTTTCCATTCATACATTCTCCCCAATAGGTTCTACTATTGAAACAGGTGCTTGTGTTTATATGACACCAAGTTGCTATATTTTCTGTTATATTCCATTACAGTATCGTATTACTATTCACTGCTCAAATAGCCCAACTTTCCCATGGAGACAATTAAAGGTTCATCTTATC
Organism: Hoplostethus atlanticus; assembly: GCA_034670405.1. Classification (NCBI taxonomy): domain Eukaryota; kingdom Metazoa; phylum Chordata; class Actinopteri; order Trachichthyiformes; family Trachichthyidae; genus Hoplostethus; species Hoplostethus atlanticus. Next base: position 86,024 of record JAXDDX010000190.1, read on the forward strand.
TTTAACGGGATAACCTGTGGTCGAAGAATAGAGAAGGATATCATTCCAAAACCAGTAGAACCAGGTTGTGTACATCCAGAACTTGGTGGCCAGGTAGATACCCAGAGGGAGAGCGCTGTGCATGGAGTGGTCAAAGAAAGCCCTGCAGAGAAAGAGAGAGAGGAAGGAACCATGAACATGAATCTGAACAGGGAATCTGGGAAGAGATCACCTGTCAATCAAACAGTGTGTCCAGTACTGTGACGTCTTTCTCCTTTGGATTTCCTGTTGATGGAGTTTGAGTTCCTGTAGGTGGCGCTCTTTTCTCTGTCTGTTCAGCCACGGTGGCTATCGCTGCTCACGCTAACTACCCAGTTCTTCTTCTGTTGAAACATAAAACGCATCACTTCCTGTCTCCAGAGGGTTTCTCCTGGTAAAGACCTACCTGACACCAGGTGTTGAGAACAGCAGATGGAGAAGCTTCATGACCTGGTAGAGGTTGATCAGGTAGGTTTGATTCCCACTGTGACTCAAGCCACATGGCATATATATATTATTACTATTCCACTGAAACTGGCTCGCAACTCCGGAGTGATGCGTTCAATACGTCAGGGCGTTCATCCAGGAGACGTTAAACACATATGGATGCAGGCAGACCCAAGTCTTTGATCTCAACACTGCAGACCGCCAGACAGCGGCAACTATAAACCAAACTGTAACCCGTTGACACGGCACCGCTGAGATTCAACAGCAAACATAACCACAACGGTTTTTCCACCGAGGAAGTATCTAAAGAACGCCAGTAGACGTCAAGACGGACGCACTGCCTGTTAGGTAATGTATGTTTTGCAGTCACAGAGCTAGCATTAGTGAGAGGTGCAGCAGGCCGGACCAGCAGGACCAGATGGCGGCGGTAATGGGGTTTAGGTAGGGGGTACAGTGTGTGTGTGTGTGTGTGTGTGTGTGTGTGTGAGAGAATGAGTCTGTATGTATGCCTGTATGTTGAAGTATGTGTCGTGGTTTTGTCTTCAGTATCGATACCAGCCTGGCTGTCACCGTTTCCAAAATGACACCATGGAAAAAAAGACTAGATCAAAACTGAAACAACCTAAATACGACTTTACGAAATGACTCTAAACTGCAATACAAGTCAACTTTGTTTTAGATTTATTTCCTCCAATAGCGTATTGGAGTAAAAACTACTACGACGTACTTGGAGAGGAACTGCACGACGACCCAGACGCCGGCGTACATGATGCCCTTGACCAGCCAGGAGTCGATGTCCAGGTCAGCGATGAAGCCGACCAGCCAGATGACCAGGAAGGGCGTTCCCAGCATCACCTTCTGCCTGAACTCCTGCAGGAGGAGGAGAGATGGGGGGGTGGAGGGATGAACAGAGGAGGGAGGGGAGATAGATGAAGAGATGAGAGAGAGAGAAGAGAGACAGAAGAAGAAGAGATGAGAGATGGATAGGTAGATGAACCGATGAAGAGAAGACAGAAGAAGTGGTGAAACAGAAGAGAAATGAATGGCGAGATAAATCAAGATGGAGAAAGACAGGAGAAAATTATGAGGGGGAGATAGAGGTAAAGGGGTGAAATGGAAGAGAGATGGATGGAGAGATGGAGAGAAAAACAAGGAAATAAGAGACAGATGGAGAACAGATGAGTTGGACGGAGGAGGAGATCAAGATCAAGGAGAGATGGAGAGAGAAGAGGCAGATGGAAAAAGTGGCGAGATGGAGAGAAAACAGAGACGGAGGAGAGAGGGACCGAGGAGGAGAGGTAGACGGAGAAGAGCAACGAGGACAGGAGTGGCAGGAGGAAAAGAGGAGAGATGGAAGGATGAAAGGAAAGATCAGAGAAGGATCAAAGAGAAGAGAAGTGATGGATGATAAATAGAGGAGAGAAAGTGAAGGGTAGAGGGGAATTCAGAAACAATGAACAGCAAAAAAACTAGTTCAGATTCTGTCGAGTCCCACAATGCATTTGGTTTCTGCGAGCCACAGCTAGCTAGCTAGCTAGCAACGATTTTAAAAACACACTGTAATCCAGGTCAGGCACGGTTCCTTTAATTAAATAGACGTTGCTCAATAAAGACTAGACAGAGGAAATCATTTTCTCATGGCTGACACAAATCATTTCCAGCGTGTTTTTGTTTGCCATAATGACTTTTACACATTGGGCCATCACAGCTGTCACGCTGTCAAATGTGAAGAAATATTTACTTTGGAGGCACAAAGAAAAACTGGCAGCAATGCAAGCAAGTTAGCTGCATCCCACATGTACCCAGAGGGCCTGTGAGGATCTACTGACTAGAGCGGGTCCAACATCATTCCTCCATCTGATTTATGTTTTAACGCAGGAGTAGCATCTATAAACTCTATGCAGGGAATGGACATCCAAGGGGATCTACCGTCTAACGGTAAACTGTACCTTGATCAACTAATAACGTCCCAGCAGACACGTGGAAAGAAAATGACAAATTCAAGCTAAAAAAAACTACAATTCGTAGTAGTAGTAGTAATAATGCTGATATCAACTTCATGTATGAATGCCCTTACAAATAAAAAACAGATATTAACACAGAAGCTCTCAGACGTTCTTATTCAGTAGCAAAACTAAAAACAAACACATGCAGACAACAAGCATTTCACATTTCCAACTTTTTCTACCAGGGTGGGAAATGATGGACCAACTGTGGACCAACCAGGTATTGATGCGCGGCCATTTTGGACCAAGCCAGCTGAGACCGGACTGACTTTAAGACATTACTTCTGATTGGACGAGCTGACGACAGGCTCTTGAGACTCTCAGACCCAAAATACCACCAATATGGCGGGAACACACACCAGTAGAACGGCTGAGAGAGTGGAGGTAGTGATGCAAACACAAGCTGCACAAGACTAGAGTGAAGATGAAACGTGATCACCTACAGAACATCAGAGTGACCCAGCTGATGACGGGGTGTATCTGTATCCTAACCTTATCCACTAGATAGGTGTGTGTGTGTGTGTACCTTGTCCATCTTCAGTCTCTTCAGGTAGGACGGGCTGTCGTAGCCTTTGGCCTGCCGCGCTTCCTGTAAGTGGTTGATCATCCAGACGTTCTTCCTCTGCTTGGCGAGGTCCAGCGGCGTCTCGCCCTGAAACACAACAGCAGTCCCTCAGTCCGCCTGGTCTGTCTCAGTTACACCACAACTGACTTATGAGGTCGCTTCACATATTGAGATTGTATTTTCCTTGATCTGAAGGGCTCAAAACAACTGGAAAGACAACAAAACTACTGCTTTTTCAGAATAAAAGCCTTCAAATCCATTACAGTTACATTTCCCTCTATCAAAGAATTCCCACCTCACAGAAGTAAATCTGCTACACAAAATAACATGGAAGATGTAAGGATATGAAAAATGACATCAAAGTAAAACACATTATGGGTTACTGTTCAAGTTATGAGTCACCTTAAGACCTTTGATTTTTTTGAGATATTGACCTTTTAATTCCAGGTAAATGGATGTTCAGTGATTTGGATTGATTCTATCTATCAGGTAGAATAGCGAGCTGTAAAAGACCTAAATGAACAGACATCTTTATTTACCGGATTACATTTCTTCATACTATTTATTTATACTATTTACTCAACAACTGCTGAGGGGTTTTGATTGGCTGAGAAGTGGGCATGGGCCTTAAACACCCGACTTCAGTAGTGCTGATAAAGTATACTGGCCTTTCTAAATTACAGCATCCATCAGTTTCTAGGCCATTTACCTCATCAGCTCCATTTACAATCTCTAACACATTATTTGAAATGTGCATCCACTCTAGATCAACTCAGTCTACTGAATGCTCCATTTCTCGCCAAAAAACAACAACGGTAGGCTGCCGACACGCCGACTTGGAAAGGAGTCTCAGAAAGACGGAGAACAAAACAACACTTTTGATTAGTTATTTGGAATTGCGTGGTACGGTTTGGCTTGTTCCGATGTTTACCGGCTAAAAAGGGAAGACAAAGAATAAACCAGACAAGAAAAGTGTCATGGCGGTAACGGTGCTCATGTGCCAACCCCTATGGTGAGCCTTCACACATGGTGCTGTTGCAGCCCCAGCAGAGACCGGACCGAACCGAGGACGACAGCGATGCATCAAGCTGCAACGGCGTTACCTTGATGTTCTGCGCGTCGACGTTGGCGTTGGCGTCCAGCAGCAGGCTGATGACGGTGGTGTTGCCGGCCAGCACGGCCCAGTGCAGCGCGGTGTTCTTGTGGTATTTGTCCCCCAGGTTGACGGACACGTTGAAGGTCAGCAGCAGCCGGGTGGGGTCCACACTGCCACACAGAGTCAGGACAGGAAGCATATCGGAATCTGATTGGTCAAAGATGCTTTCCAACCATCTTTATTGGTTGATGTGGCAACTTTTGTGGCAACCAGGAAGCCATTTAGCAATTTTTCTTGCTTTCTACTGTTTTTAAATCTTATGTATCTAAACTACTTGGAGAAAGTATACAATTCAGCAGGAGTGGGCTCTGGCTTGTATGTGGCATTTTACAAGGCTCCAGACTCCATACTTCATCCTGACCAGAACTTGATTTGGTGATTTTGGTGTTCAACTTGATTCACACTCTTGCCCTGTAGATGATTATTCTTCACAGTGACAAATCAGAATATGTGCGATGACAATACAACAATATTTGTCCAAACTTTTGTGCAATTTCCAAACTTATCCAGAGCTGGAAAATGATCTGTCCATGCATTTCCAGACTGTGCAGACCCGTGTAGGAACCCTGATTCTACTACGGGGTAGATCTGGGATTCAGGGAAGAGGATGTCTGACTGGTCAAGTGCTGCAGGTGAACTGGTGAACTGGTGAACTCAACTAGTGCTGCAGGCATGATGAGGTCTGTCCTGCCATGGTGATGTTGTACTAGGGTTAACCCTAACTCTAACCCTAGGCATGGTACAGCTTAAATGGCAACTGAGGTTCAAACACACATCTACACACACACACACACACACACACACACACACACACACACACACACACACACCTGTGCGTCCTGTAAGCGGCCCACATCAGAGGAGTCATGCCGTTCTGGTCCATCATGTCCACATCCTGGATGGGAGCATAAAAAGACGCCACCGTCACCAACCGGAAAAACCCTAGCCGACTGAAGTGGCTTCAGGAGTGACCGGGTGGTGGAGACAGAAGGGAAGGAAGAGGACAGAGGCGATAGGGCGCCCCCTGGTGGACAGCACCGGTGGCACCACAGGCTCTTGGACGGAGGAGGAGATTTGAAACAAGGCATGAAGGAGGCGATAAGACGTGCAAGACTAAAGGCATTAAGATCTTTAGGCTCTCACATCAAACACAGCAAAGACATGGTGCTTGTTTCTCTTTCATATCGATTCTTCACTTGAGAGCAGAAAGCCTTGTGGGAAGTGCATCAGTGTTTCAGCGTCAGACAGGAAATACAGGGTTGCTACAGCTTTTTGCTCATCAGATTCCATGACTTTTCCAATGCTATAGCACAATATAGCACAGGTTAGATGTACCAGGAGAGACTGGCAGGTATCAGGCTAACCTCCCATGTTTCCTACCTGTCCCTTGGCGATGAGGTAGGCCACGATGGAGGTGTGGCCAAACTGGGCAGCCAGATGGACGCAGCTGCAGCCCTCGCCGTCGATCAGAGACGGGTCGGCACCGTACTTCAGGAGCTGCACCACCATGGATAGATGGCCTTGTCTGGAGGACAAATACACCAAACACACAGCCGTCAACTTACGGGGTACGTTGGGTCCCTGGACCGTTACCCCCCCAGATAGAAAACAATGGAAATACAATGAAAATTCATCATCTGGACCGAACTGTTTTATTATGACTCTGTTTTATCGTCATTTTACTGAATCCCTTTTAAAGTTTTGTGTGTAACCTTGTGTTAAGCAGCATGTTAAGAGTAAGCAACAAAAACTGTGAACACACAGTGAAGAACACCACAGTGAGGAACACCACAGTGAAGAACACCACAGTGAGGAACACCACAGTGAAGAACACCAGTGAGGCTGAGAGACGAAGATGGAGGTTGGATTTAAAAAACTCATAGATTACCACTACAACACAAAACAGGCTGAAGCTGTGCAGACAGACCAGCAGCTTTAAAAGGTCAATGGCGTCTGTGTGTGTGTGTGTGTGTGTGTGTGTGTGTGTGTGTGTGTGTGTGTGTGTGTGTGTGTGTGTGTGTGTGTGTGTGTGAGGGGGGTCTGACACAAGACTCCTGGGTAACTGTGTACTGGGATGCCCTGCTGTCAAACTCATCAATAATGCAGGAGGAGAGAGCTTCAAGGCCCCCTGGCAGCTTGGTGGGGGGGGTCTCATGTGACCCATCTGACTCATCATGACAGAGAGATAACGTGTCTACCAGATCTCATCACCTGTATTGACCTGATGCTCTAAGGCAGAGGGATCAACTGGATCAACGTGCCCATCAAACCACAGGTGCTGTGTCATGGTGCTAGTTGTGTTACCTGGTGGCCCAGTGCAGAGGGGTGGAGTTGAGGTCTCCTCCCAGTTGGTCCACGATGGCCCCCTTTGATATGTAGTACCTGCAGGGAGGAACCAGATCAGATCAAACTACATGCATTTACCTCAAAGTCTGGTTGATCTAATCATAGAGACCTGTACTACTAGTACTGACACACACACACACACACACACACACACACACACACACACACACACACACACACACTCTCACACACACACACACACACTCACTTGACCAGGTCTATCCTGTTGTTGATGGCGGCCCAGTGGAGGAGCGTTACGTTTTCTTTGTCTGGCTGCTGGACATCGTAGCCCGCCTCCACCAGCTCCCTGCAGCGCTCAAAGATGCCGTACCTGAATGGGGGGGGGGGGGGGCAGAGAGGTCATAGAGTAAGGTCACTATCCATGCACATGTGCATTTACTACTTTCTTCAAAATGCAAGTAGGAAATGTAATTTAGCAGCGCGAGTAGTGATTTTGACCCCGACCCCCCATGAGACTCTTTTTCACTACAGAGAAACAAATTCAGCTGAGCAACTTATCCAGTCTTACTAGTGAATATTCTTATTGAGGTTTTTCAAGCTGTAAATTCACACAAAACACAAACACAGAGTAAATAAAAATAGCTGTTGCTCCCAGATTTTGCTGAGCACCGGTGCTCCCTGGAAAAAGGTTACCGTCGAACCGTTGTTACCTCTGAGACATCAACACACATTCATCAAGCACAAATTTAACACGCACACACACACACACACACACACACACACACACTACCCACTGTGTGGCTTTGACGATGTCCCAGGTGCTGTAGTCGTCCACGTGGCTTTTACGGCCGACGTTCTCACTGTAGCCATGGTTGTAATGACTCTGGGGTTTGATTTCCTGAGAAGAGAGAGAGAGGAAGAGAGTTGGAGACGAGGTAGATGATACACCTGATATATCAGAATGTGATCTGTATCACACACTGAATCTTATCTGGCGAAATGCATGTTAACATAAAAAGGTAGAAATACACAGAGTCAGCCAGGTGGAATGAAATCCACACAGCTCAGGGTAGCAGATCCAGAGAAGTTGCAATGGCCACAGGGCAAGCAGGGCAACGTCCTCCAGCTCCTCCTGGGGGATCGCCAGGTGCTCCCAGACACACACCCATAAATCTCACCCATAAATACAGGTGGGACACCTGGTCAGTTTGGTGTTACCCATGCAGGTGAAAGAAAAACACTCCTTAGAGCGCAGCATAGTGAGAGCAGTGAGAGAGCATCAGTCTGGGGAAGGTTAGGAAGTCATGTACTAATAGATCACAACATACAGATCACGATATCTCAAGATGAAGGGCGGAGGACAGAGGAGCCTGTTCGGTCCTGCTCCTCACATTCAATTAAACTCCATGGCAACCGCCTCCACCTCCCGGAAACCACAGCTGCATCTGCTAATCACACGACGCCCAGAATGCCTTGCACCGCCGCTCTCGTCCGCTCACATGGCTCATTGAGAACGTCAACAACCGAGTGAGACCGACGTTGAGCTGCCCTGGTTTACACCCATACTATCAAGTGACACATGCACTTCACTCCGGTCTCGTTATCGACACACACATGAGATAAGTGATTAAAAAAAGTAAAATTTTAATCAAATAATACACTAGAAGGAAGAGAAACAAATAAAAACAACATGGTGGAAAACAGAAGAACAAGAAGCTTAAGGATGACTTCATTTTCTCCATTGGCGCCATTTAAACTTCCTTTCATTTCCCTTTATGTATTTTACTGTTGCTCTACCATTTCTTTAAAATTGATTTTGAAGTGTTTCTCTTCGTTCTGTGTTTTCTATCAGCTTCCATGTCTTATCACCATGTAGATCAACTAACCCTAACTAGCAGCGCCGCCCCAGCAGGAGGCAGAGCCGTTTCTTCCACTTCTGATCGCTGGCAGGCGAGGTTGGGATTAGCATCGTTCCACTGCGTGCAGCTGACATGGAGGTTAATGGAGGGATTACTCTGGTGATGATAGCAGCAGTAATCTAGAGCTAGATGCTGTCGGTGATGAGGCCCGTGGTGAGGGGGGGTGATATGTGAGAGGTCAGAGCAGGGAAGGAGTGTGTGTGTTTTAGTTTATGTGTATGTGTACGCATGTGATGCCTTCAGAAAGTAGGAAAGTCGCTTGACTTGATTTCAATTGGGGTTTTTGTCAATAATCTACACAAAATCCACCATTGGGACGAAGTTAAAATGTGTTTTTAGATTTTGTTTCAAATGTAATAAATAAAATAAGAGAAATATCTATGAGTATTCAACCCTCTGAGACAATATTTCTAAAAAGCACTTTAGCAGCGATTCCAGGTTATCCGTGGGCTGTAGAGCAGGGGGGTTCGCAAACGATTTCATGTCACGGACCCACAAATTGACCCACCTTAGAGCTACAACCCCCCAGTCGATAAGAGTTTGTCCAAGGGACCAATAAAGGAAGATTCTTGTTGTTGTTCACTCAGTATTGAATTGTACTGAATTGTATAACAGTCTGGGCTGTAAACAAGGAGAAAACACCAGTGAGAGAGAAACCTTTGATTTGACGAGTCATCCTTATTCCCATATGGGGATCATTTCCAGTGGATTCAATTAAACTAGTCCTCATTTTGCTGGGGATCCCCTGGAACATCCCTCAAGGACCCCTGGGGGTCCCCGAACCCCACTTTGAGAGCCACTGCTGGAGAGTAAGAATTGAAACAAGTAAGATGGTAACATGTTGAGACGGTTGCTGAAATGCCTGCCTGCAGAATCACTACTGAAATACAATGGTGCTGTGTAGCTCAATGGGTGGAGCAAGGATGAACACTAGCAGGGTTTTAGGTTTTTTGTTTTGCTGTTGCTGAGCTGGGATCTGCTGCCTGGACTGGCATCAATCCGGGAAGCAACATTTTGGTATTCCAACAACACTACCACCTAAAAGGGCAAGCATGTTTTGTCCAAACTATCAGGCAAGCCATTTGGCCATTTGAGCGCTGCTGGTGCTTACATGCACATGAGGACCAGTCAGGCGCTGTGGGAGCCTCCGGGGGCCGAGGGCATGTCAGGCCTGTGAAAAGGAGCTTGTGGTTAGCCCGAGGTGAGAGATCGGGCCATGGAGACTTGGAGCTGTATGAGGCTGCCATCTTGCCTCTGAGTTTAGCTCGGCTTCCCTACAGACCCAGGGGTGATGTGCTGAGCCAGCAAATCTGACACCATGGGGAAAGGTGGGGGGGGGGAGTAGAGACAAGGGTGTTACACCGCTCTGATGTGATGCAAGTGTAAAGGACGTTTGTAAGTGATGATGAGTTTATGCTACAGCTGCACTTGTTTCATTGCTCATTTCGCTCATACTATCGGATCAGGAATTGATCAGGCTCGTTATGATCAGACTTTTATGTCGTCTGGACGCAATCCGGCCACAGTAGGCATACAAGCAATGTAAGAGTTGAAGAGGGAAACAAAATACAAGTGATAATAAAATCATAAAATCTCAGCAAGGAGAGCAAGGCTCAGGCATAGTGGCTTGACAAGGTTGCTTGGACCCTGGAATGGTCATGTGTGAGAAGTGCTCGGAAAAGCAATACAAATAAAGATATAGACTAAGAAGAGGTTTTTTGAAGAGAGTAAATTAGAGCGGAGAGGAGAAGGAAGATGTGAGAGGTGACATGGAGGTGAACAGCTTGTATTTTTCGTCCGGTATTACTCGTGCCAGGAGGCTTTTATACATTTCTGTGCCAAATGTGGTCATTTACAAATCCATAGGATCTACTGTAACTATCCCTTGTGCTATTCTAGGGTGAGAGAGAGAGAGAGAGAGAGAGAGAGAGAGAGAGAGAGAGAGAGAGAGAGAGAGAGAGAGAGAGAGAGAGAGACACACACTTCCTTCATCTCAGACAGAGACTGCTTCCTGTCTGCTCGGCTCTAAACCGCGGACACACGTCAAATCACTTCCCCCATGATCCCTGGAGATAACCTTTGACCCCAGGCCAACCCTGACAACCCTGACAACCCCGCTCTATCGCTTCCTCAAAAAGCTGCTGCTGGTATTTGTACCTGCGGTGATAATTGCAGCTTGGGACATTTTTAGCTCCTTAATTACTTGCTAGTAGTTGATGCACAAAACCACCAGGCAGGCAGCAGCGAGTAGAGGAGAGACTAGTATCCATTAAACATATCATCCTCTTCACACTATACATTGATTTAAGGATGGAGCCTCGTCTGCTGTGGGAGGAAGCAGGCTTGGTTTTCATCAATAGGAGTTGGTCGGTTGGACATATGGCAGCCACTCCTTGGGGAGTGGGGGTCATGTGCCTGGAGCTAAAAATATTTGGCAGCACCACTAGTGACCAAATCCAAATGAGAAAAACCAAAAAGTATGGTGTGGCAGATTGTAGTTCATCACTGTAGTTCAAGCGCCCTACTAGCCGATTCAGCATCGTCTTTTAAATCCCTTCTGAAAACACACTTTTATGGGCTTTTGTGTAATGTCTGTTATTATTATTATTAGTAATAACAGTAGCAGTAGTACTAGTAGCAGCACAATTAGCAGTAGTAATAGTAGTAATAGTAGCAGCATCAGAATCATGTTTTTCAATTTTGAAGCCTCAATTGTAGCTTTTGGATTTTTGGTCCCAACAGAGAGATTGAAGAAATAATCCAACCACCTCCACTGACGGCTTTCCGTGAACTAGTTTGTGCCGTCATCTCTTCCTTCAGCCAGGTCTGGAAACCGTGTGGAGGATAAGGAGCTCACAATCACATTCAATCTAGAACGATTTGGAAGGACTAATTCAATATTTCATCCACAATTTGCATCCAGGAGGACGGAGAGGAGAGACTCTTTGTTATGAAAGAAATAACGAGTTAAGACAGTGAATAGCCAGTGAATAGAGCGACAGAGCAAGTCCCCTACCTTTATGGGCCTATTATGAAAAATAAAAACGATTGCATTTTCAAATCAAGCCAGGAGCTGAGGGATTTATGTGACTCAAGAGGGGAAATGTTTGCAGTGGTAGGCTTTAATACAGGTGCATTGTACACTGCTCCTCTCTCAGCTCTCACTACAGTCGAAGACATGACCCAGATTTCCTCCACTCAAAAGAAAAGAAGAGCAGTAACTTTGAGCCACATAAAGACACCAAGAATATAAACCAAACTTGTGATGAAGCTGCCACCATCAAGCGCAATCTCACAACACGACAGGTACACGTGCTTCATGAACAACGCAGCTGTATCCCTGAAAAACAGAAGCGGTCACGTCTGTGTTATGATTGATTTGAGGAATCTGGTGGCTGCGGTGCCTTGAAACTCATGACAGACAGACAGACACGTAACAGTTAAGCCCTTACAAGGATGGAGTAAGTGGAGTTTAGTGTAGCTTGATAGAGCGTGGCACTAACACTGCCACGGTTAGGGACTCCCATTTCCTGTGCAGCTCAAAAGGCATTAAATGCATGTAATCATGGTACTGTAAGGCGCTTAGGATAAAGGTTTCCACCAAATGAAACTTACAAATGTATTGCTTCTCTGAGCCACAACAATAGGGGTAACCCAACAGTCTTAAAAAGCAAGAAGTGTCTTGGGGCCCTGTGTAGTTAGTAAGTGGACTGGTTTACTGGTTTGCTCGCGCTGCCCTTCACCATGGCGACAGTTTCACCCCGTCTGGGCTCGGTCTCCATTCACAGAGCCCAGACAGGCATTTGGCCCAAGTTGGTCCGAGCTTTCTCAAACCTTGTGGTCACACAGACAAACAAACAAAGGAATGAATCACTGATAACTCAGTGTGTCGAGGGAGGGAAGAACAGATGGTGGTTTCCATTCATTAAGAGACCCCTCCCTGTTATGAAGCTGAATGTTCCCAAGTGTCAAAGATCTTCAACAATCAGGGAGGACTGACAACGGGTTGATTATGTCAGTCTAGGCCTAACTACCACTACCACGGAGAGGAAGCATTTTATCTGTGATATAACGAGGCAAAGGGAGATAGGAGACGGAAGAGAATGCAATCACTCACTTTAAGTCAGTCTTGATAACAGTATCAGCTAAACTCCTAAACGGTCAATTTAGGATAACTTTATTGGCCAACTTACACAAGGTAACTGTAACTGGTCTTTCTGTATATCCCTATGACACACACACATCTCATCTGAGGTCAATGCACCAGGAGCAGCACCCCCTGGTAGGGTTGAGGTGCAGTGCCTTGCTAAAGTGTGTTTCAGCCATGATGGTGTGACAGTAGGCACATAGATGTAATACCATCCTGGAGTCTGAAATGAACCTTCCAGCCTGTATGGGGGATTGAACCAACAACATTTTGGTCATCCGTGTTGGCCTATCTCCATCTAGGCCAACACGTTCATTAGTAAATGGTGAGAACAATAGGATTTGGTTAATAAGCACCACTCCCATCTCATGTGCCATGGTTTCAAATGACACCCTCATCTCATCCGCCACCTAAAGGTTCATTCATTGTGTTGTTAGTTGACTCAGTTCGTTTTTTACACCGGGGAAAATTCACCCTTAAATAGGGTTTACAAATGTTATGGCCTAAGATCTTGTAACACTTCTTACTCTATTTACTAACAACTCACTCTCAAAGCTGGAATCCAAGAAGAAAAGACAAGAAGAAATGCCATCAAGAGACACTTCATGGAGCTGCCCCAGCGATAATGAACATGAGAGGTAATTTGTGAATCCCTTCGGTGACACTTTGCAACTATATGAGCTTTATTTCATTGCAGTTGACCATATTCTCAGAAGATTCACCCTGGTACTGTCACAGCATCAACAAAGTTCCCTAGTCATAATCAACGGACCTGCTCTGCAAAGTGTTGCATAACACCCATGGTCCGAAATTAACACCCACCAAACCTAGACAACACTGTCCAGGTGAAAAGCAATAATAATAACAAGCCACCCCTGAGAGACAATCTATTACACAGACCATTTCCCTGTGACTTGGTTAGCTGCTACAGAAAGCTAGTTTCAGCAGGTGAACGAGCCCTGGTGGTGTTTGTTCAAGATCTAACCTAACGTGACCTAACGTGACCTAACGTAAGCCAACAACAGACAGCAGCTACTAGGAGCACTAGCTCTCCAGCCAGCTACAGCCCCGAAGGCATTACATAACAATATTACAGTGATGCATTAGTAAATAAAAAGGCAAAAACTATGACTTCTAGTCAGTGATCATCATGAAGAAAAAAAACGGATATAAACAAGAAACAATTAGAGACTAACCCAAATAAGTTACATCTGTTTGACTAAAATGCGGGTTAAGCATATGAGGAAATTAAAAAGCTGGGTACGGTGAGTTCAGGTGGTTTCCCATCCACTAAATCACCGGTTGATACTAGCAAGCTGGGGGGATGCTGCCTTGGGACAGTTAACCAACATGTACCTGCCAGCTAGCAAGCTAACGTCATGTGACTGTAAGGATGCATTTCTTGCTCTGTTGTGGGAAAACACAGCTAAGTTGTCAACTGTACGGCCTTGCTAACACGAAAACAGTCATGTAGCGGAGGATAAATCCACTGAAACTCAGACCCCCCTTATATTTACAGAACTGTTTACCCACCTTTCTATTAATCTACGGTGTGGCTTCACAGTGCGTCTCATAGTAAATAGCGTCAAACCTGTCTAAGATATATATATATATAGATAGATACGGTGTTTTAAGGAAAAAGCATACATACATTCTGTTCTGAAATTACAACTGTTTTTTGTTTATAACCTTATGATGACCACCGATTGGAGGTCACAGTTTGCACACCTTTGTATTTGCCACTACATCACTGCAGTTAAACTCCCAGTTTAGCTAGTAAGCTAACGTCGCGCGACTGTGAACGATTAACCGATAACTGTTAGTTCTCGTGTTTTAGGCTAAACACACATCTAGCATGTCAACTAACCATACGGCCTTGATGCCACGGAGAACACTAGCTTAGCTTAACATTAACATTTACATCTGCCCAGCGTTTACTGGCTATGCAGCGGGGGGGCTAGCGTTAGCGGCGTTAGCATAGTTAGCTGCCACCCCCCCCGGTGATGATGCAGGGGGCATCGGAGTTTCCCAAAAGCACGGCGAAATCACGCCGCTACGCAGGTACAGGTAGATGTAAGACTTCTATGTGCATTTTTATCTCCGTGCAAAGACGAGAGGACCGCGGAGCATACCTCGGGATGGAGAATAGGGACGCAGCCAGCTTCTTTCTCATATTCCTCCATAGCATCGGCCATCTTGGTGGTCAAGCTCGCTGAGCATTGTGGGAAAGCACGGCTGTGTCGAGAGAGAAACAAACAGGAGGAGAGAGGAGCTGCTGTCAAACACCATGCTGATCATCCTGCCGTGAACCACAGCGGGCAACTGTGTTAGAGAAACTGAATCACACAGCAAACAGTGAGAAAATAAGCTTTTTTCCTCAAAAGACCACATGATCATCATATCCAGAGATGGGGGGGGGGGGTGGTTGTGCAAGAATACTATGTATGCATTTATGTTATGTTATGTTATGTATTAGGGTTTGACTGATATTCTGTATTTTTAGAGTGAAATTGCCTATAGTCTATATTTTATGCTGATATTCGACAAGGATCCAGTATTTCCCCAAGAATGTTATAGCTGCCAGGGTGGAAAAGCCTCTGAAACAACATAACAACATTTAGACCATCATCAGATACTAAAAGTCTCCATTGAAACCCAGATTAATGGAATTGGGGGACACATTTGGGCTTTAAATAAATTGAATTAATTTACAAAAAACATAATTGAACAAATAAATAAAGTGTTTTTATATCGATCACCATCAGACTCATCAGGTCTTTATCAAACCACTCACTTGTTTAGTTGTGGGTTACTGTATTTCTCTGCAGCAGGAGTGTTAGTTCCTAACAATTAAACACAAAGCTTACTGTATATCCGTCTCTCACCAGCAGGTCTTTTAGCTAATGGAAAGCGACACTGCAGTTCTTCCTTTGTACCTCTGGATGTCCTCCATGTACCACTACGTGTGATTCTGCAGCACCTTCATCAACCACTGAATGGCAGTCTTTACTAATGCATTGCTGCCAGTTCCCTTTCTGCACATTCGCCTTATGAAAAAAAAAGTACAATTATAATATATTTCAGAAGGATACTAAGAAAATACCACAGCAAAAAAAATAACAAAAAAATATATATATATAGCTCCCTATAGGAATATTGTAGGGATTTTATAATGATACCATAGGATATCCTGTATAGTAAGATTAAATACTATGAACTGATTGTTAAGTAAATCTCTTCACATTTTATTTAATTTTGTATTTCCTGCCAGTAAGGAAGATTTGAAACGAAACTGAACTGAATCAACCAAAGATGTGTATGATCGTCCAGATCATCCAGACGTTTTCAGGTGATCGCTGACTGGAAAGAAGGAAGAAGCTTCCTGTTGCTGCGTCAAGTTAGACAGAGATTACTAGACTACTACAGGCAGTGAGGCAATCCGCCTTCAAAATAAAAGCGTAAGAAAACTTCACGTTCTGAATTTAATTTAATTTTTTTAATGAAGTTGCCAGTCTGCTATGTTTTTCATGTGTCAGGCTCATTACTTCTAACTAACCATTGGTGCATTTGAAATGTTTTTGAACAGGCCAGGAATTAGTATCAGAAAAGACCAAACGATAGCTAACAAGCTAATGTTAGCTCCCGGTAACATTCTGTGAGTCTTATTCGCATGAAAAGTCTCATTCGTGCAGACAATTTTGAAAATGGCAAAGAGTTACTGTACACCTTTCTGCCAATACATACATACAAATATATGAAACTCTCCAAAACAGTGTGGGGAATTATATGCTTCTTATAGTACTATATGCGACCAGATTTCATTAGCCATTGTTAGCCAGTTAACATTTTAAGATAATTGGAATTTAATGTATTTGTTTCAATAACAATGATAATAGGTTTTATTTTGAAATGTGTTGACCGGAAGTGCGTTCTGTATTGGTCTACACTAACCGCCGAACGAGCGGCGCAGACTGGCTACTAAGTTGACTGAATATCAGTGGTAAAGAGTGGGGGAACCATACCAGTAATTATGGATTTTACTTTTAACTTGCTAAACATTATTTGAACCCGCAGATGTCGCTGGCCTAAGGAGGAAGCTTCCCATTACTAGCTCAACGTTACAGTTAACGTTAAATGAACGTTAACGTCGTTAGCCAGCCACACGGACCGCCCAGCGACACACTGAATATTTGCGGCCAGCGTTTCCCCTCCGTGAACCGGTTATCATTCGGCTACCTACCGAGACAACCTCAGTGAAGCAAAGGTAAGTGCGATAGTGGGGGAAAAAAACATGAATCTGACGTTGCACTGGAGCCATTTCCTGTCTGGCAGAAGGAAGCTAGCATGACGGCTAATCGCACGGCGAGGCGAGTTTACAACAGTGACTCTGCAGTCAGGCGTCAGTCAGTACGATTATGTAATAACTAGGACTGGCCAGGCTGGCTGACAGACCCGAGGCTTCAGTCGCCCTCCATCTCCGCTTCATCACCCCCACACGCCTTGTGTCATACGGCAGCCCTCCCGTGTTCCTGCTCGAACATTTAACGATAAGACTAGTGAACTAGTATTTATCTGTAGCCTGTCTATTCTGGACGTTGTGCTATGCAGTAAACGGTAAGTCTGGCATGGTCATTTTCTACGACAGCATCTTCTCCCAACGAGAGAAATGCGAGAGAAATGGCGTTTTATCTGCCGTGTGAAATCCTAGTGGCGCCCACAGCATCAGTGGGTACTGTTGCTTATCTGACTGGCCTGCTTAACACATCCTCCTGCTGCAGTGATGCATGTCCGCAGCCTCCTCAGCCTCGGTACCCCGTTACAACTTTCACCTGGCAGGGGGTGAGGGTGGCAGAAACACAAAACTCACCCACGAGAAGAGCTGGTGTTTTATAGGACACGCTGTGGTCCAGGGTGAGACCGATGTGGTCCCATATCAGTATCATGGAGGTTCCTCCCTGACCGCAGCTACACAGAAACAGTCTGTAACACCTGCTACAGTTTTAATTCACATTTCATTCATTCGTTTATGTTCAGTTATATTTGATGTATTCATGTATCCCGGTTTTTCTCCTGCCACTGAATAGGTGGGAGGTCACGCTGCCTGAAAGAGCTGCTAACCCTGAAGGAATTTCATTATTCTGGGTTTCAATGGAGAGTTTTAGTGCCCCGTCATGGTCTAAATGTTGTTTCAGAGGCTTTTCACCCCGACAAGAAGATGTAAAGACATCGGCATCTTCAGTCAGTATCGACAGAATCGGCCTTCACAATCCCATATCGACCCCTGCTCTGGTCCTTGTTGTCCATAGTAAACTGACTAGCATGTCGATGTTAGTCTAGATGGGCTAACCTTTATGTAGTTGCCAGCGTAGATTCTGCCAATGACGTATTTGCGTATTTTCCATCCTCTTGGTATTTGCATCTGAATGAAGGGTGATCCTGGACTGTCCACGCGGAGCATCGGTCTCAGCGGTGAGGCCGGCAGTCCAGGGTCACGAGGAGAAGCAGGGCATTTGCCAGTCAAATGGAGTTTCCATTTGGCCTTTCTCAAAACTGCGGCGCGCTGCTTGCTCACCTCTCCGCCAGCATCCGCACTGACCAGCAGTCATCACTAACAGGTCAAAGGTGATGACGAGGGTTTAGATTTAATATCAAAAATAATACTACAAAAACTGATATACAGTTCACTTCTGTAACAACATTGCTTTTGTTAGGTCGTACAGGCGATAAAGTTTTTCTCATTTTCATTACTCACAGTAAAGGTGTACTAACAATGAAGTGTTTACATGCCTTGAAATAGAAACAGTTGAACACGGCGTACTGTATACACATTTGTGTATACTGAGTGTGGCTTCCTGTTCATTTATTTACGCTCCACGCCAGCGGTGAGGGAATATGAGGATTCACAAGCTGTTTGATCGGCAGATATCCTCTAACAAGCTCAGCAAGCCGAGCCCCCAAACGCTTTACTTTGAAAGAGCCATTCGCACAGAGATGGAAACAAAGGCAATGGACTGGGAAAAGGGAAAATGATACGCTTTTCCACACGGCAACACAACCAATCTTGTGATATTTTAGACCAGTTGCGGACGGATGCTGTGTGAAGAAATCGACCAGTTCAGCCAGAAGCCCGACCACACTGCAGAGTCCTGAGCCAATGCAGCACTTTGTTCTTTTCCACAGATGTTTCTTTTGTCCACACAAACCTGTTGAGATTCATTTCCACAGCAAGTATACTGTTGCCTTTACTACCCTTTGGCTTTGTAGGGCAGTATCCCCTCCCCCGCCCTCCCAACAGTTACTGGGATAAGGGCCCAGGCTATTCCATAGCAGCGCCCATTCACAGCCCCAAAGAACTCATTGTTATTTATTTGAAAGCATTTCTGGAGACGTTTGGCCGTGGAGAGTAGATCTCCAGACTGCACATTTACAGTAGGATGCACAACTCATTCTGCTGACGGGAAGAGGGCGTCGGCTATGGTAACGAAGTCGGTTAATCATGGCAAGTGCCGTGCTAGAGACGGGCTGTCATCACAGTCGGAGGACTAAGTTGTGGGGTTGTCACAAGGAGAGAAACTTCATTCGTTGGATGCCAGGTATTCTGAGGGGGGGGTTGGTATCTCCCTTGTTACCATGAATAGTTCAGTCCATCGTCTTCTTAACAAGAGTTTACAAGATAGGTAAACCTTGGTCAAATCAAGACTTGTTGCAAACGATGCTGCATGTGTAGACCAGCGCTGAAGGGCGTTGTCTTTTTACCTTGTACTGTTTTTTTATTTGTTTGCACATGAGTGAGACATAAAAGAGTGTGTAGGATGAGATGTGATGACCAGGTTTGACTCTGGTTTCCCAGAAAGGGTTTGTTGGAGCATGAATGCTCTTTCTGAATACCACCTTGGGTTGACATTCATACATCTACACCCATTCACACCTGGGAGCTCCATAGAGCTGAGGTCATGCTTGCCTGTGTGCGGCTCTCCAATACGATCCTACCAGGCCAAAGGATACCCCAAAAGGTTGGGGGTCCTTCGTTCGTTCGTTAACGACAAATGAAAACCCCAACGAGAGCTTTCATTTCATTGTTTCCGCCTTCATTCTTCTGAGAGTACGTCCACACTAAGCCATGTCAATTTGAAAACAGAGTTTTCGGGTCTAGCGTTTTCGAAAAGCTCGCCCATCGTTTTTGAAAGTCTCTGTTTAAATTTATCCACTTGGGAGAGCGTTTTCGAAAAGCTCCGTTTTGAGGGGGTAAAAACGCCTCCCTAGTGTGGACGGGAGGCCAACGCCGAGAGATAAGTATGTTTTCAAATTAACCCAGCTTAATGTGGACGTAGCCTGAGGAACTCAACTGCTGTTTGCACCTGCACCGCAAACAAAACTAAACAAGCACGCCTTTAATTTGCGCTTCTGTTGTGATGAGAGGGCTCTGTTGATTTCTTCTGGTGGCCTTACACCAGCCAGGTCCGGTGCAGACAAGGATTCATTATGGTGTGGGAGCGCTGAGCCCCTTTAGAGTGTCCCAGCCAGTTAACGTCAGTGTCTACCTTCATCAGGCTTCCATAGCAAAGCCTCGGATGTGGGGAACCTCATTACAACGGCACACCCAAACAGCAGCCTCTTCCTGGGAACAGCCCTGCATCACACAGAGGTCGGTGTGGATTTAAAAGCTAGCGGTAATGGCCCGAGAGCATTC
The DNA here is from genome assembly GCA_034670405.1 of Hoplostethus atlanticus. Taxonomy (NCBI): domain Eukaryota; kingdom Metazoa; phylum Chordata; class Actinopteri; order Trachichthyiformes; family Trachichthyidae; genus Hoplostethus; species Hoplostethus atlanticus. The sequence goes on from JAXDDX010000190.1 coordinate 106,279, forward strand.
ACAGTATCAGCTCTCCAGTGATTCATGTTTTGCTTTCTTTTTGCACCTTTTGACTCAAACCAACAACAGGGTTTCCCACAGCCTTGTTAAAGGCTTAAAATCACTTGAGTAATGCGTTCTGCACAAGGCGTGTCTTTGAATTGTCTTCTTTGAAATGGTGAGCGTTTTAGCAAAGCCTCCAGATTAGGTGTGACTTCGCTGTTACGACAGACGTTGAGATGATTTCTTGAAAATAGCCGTAGGTTGATATTTCCCTTTTTGAATTCATGAAGAACAGTCTTACCAATACCAAGTACGAAACAGCTAAAGTTCAGCTTTCATGTGAGGCTACTGGACGCCGGGCCGGGAGATGCAGACTGTTCAATGTTGAGGTTTCTTCATCTTCATTCTGGACTTTGAGAACAAAGCAGCCCTCCCAAGTTGCCTGTTCTCATTCACCTTGGTTTGATCATAATGAGACCTGAGTTGTCTTTGCTGTCTACAAATAGTAGTGTGACTCAGACTCAGGCCTTACCCTGGCTTTGCTGCATGGCTGTCATTTCCAGCCTCTAGACAGGCAGAAGACAAGGCCACCCCAAAAACCATTGTGTCTGAGCTCGTGAGCTGAGTCAGGAATGCCAATGTTGAGCTAAGTATAGCCCGGCTGCGGCGCTGGGTGTGGACCCGTAGCCATCGAACACACCTAGTTGTTGTGATCCTTCTGTGGTGCAAAGAAAGACAAATTGCCCAGATGATGCATTTGACAGACACTGAAGACAATTACCCGATAACCATTTGCAATGAAGTAGAATGACTGGAATCCACTGCCTCAGTTTTCTGAATGGTTGGTGGAATGGGTCCCCGTACAACAAAGACCCTGCAGTGTGGTTCTTTGTAGGATTCGTCTCCTCATATGCCCTTGGCAGGTGTTTTTAAAGGATCTCTCATGTCTGCAGGAACAACTGCACCACAAGAAACATGGGTGGAGTGCCACCAACAAAAAAGTAATTTGCAGTATCTCCTGATGAAAAGTATTGGGGGTATTTTAGTGATTGAAGAAGTGCAATGACCACTTCTGTGCTGTCAAGGCTTTAGGTGACATGCCTACTGGGGGTGGTTTATTTTTTCACAGCGCTGGCTTCTTTCTTTCCTTATTTCCAAAGGAAAGCTCACACTGTTGCATCCTCGAAGGTGCTGAGAGCTTAGCATGTTTTCAAGCAGTAAAAAAAACAAAACTATTTCAACTTTTAGCAAACGACCGCTGTGCGCTAAATGGGTTTTCAATAATTTGCAACAGCAGGAGCTACAACCAGCACGTCCCTCAAGCATCTGTTTGGCACTGCTAGCTAAAAAAGAAGTGTCCAGTGGATCCAGGGGTGAATACAGGGAGTGAACCAGTATCCTCTCTCTGGAAACAAGAAGAAGAAGAAGAGTGTGATGGTGTAACACAGAGCAGTGGAAACAGACAAGACCACAAGCTGCTTCCTTCTGGCATTTGCTGCCCAAGTTAAAACACCATCCTCACACTTCTCACACACACACACACACACACACACACAGCTCTGAAATCCACCATATTACAGGTTAGAGTCTGTGCTTAGCTGCTTTTAAAGGGTGTCACATTGCACATGAGGCCTCTATGTCCAGCTCAGTAGACTGAGTTGAAGGAGTTGTGAGTGTTGTACATGCTGGTGTCCTAAACCACTCGCCCACCAGTCTGACTGTAGTGTCCTCTGCACAGCTGTAGCTCTTGGACGCCTGCAGGTATGATCAGGTACGAGCATAGATTTTTGTTTCCAGAATTACTACTCATAGCATATTGGCAATCTTGAAACAGTTATTTTAAAATGTTGACTCGTGTTAACTAGTCAAGATGCTGATATACATGCAGGAATAGAGTTTTGTACTTGAAATTGTTGAAACTGTAACATGCTTATTACTGTAACCGTATTAAAAGTCTGTTCTTGAAACCGGACACAGACATGAATGGGGTTTAATGGATCACACAAGATGCCATCAGTCATTTGGCATCCCTTTAGTTCAGCTCAGCTCAGCATGTTGACTGTAGTGACCATGGACCTGCATCCAGGCTAGAGGACATCAGTTTGTTCTTGTTGAGACGTAGGCCTACAGGAAGACGTGGATGAGGAACGGTTCATTCAGAAAATCCCAAACTAGTATAAGACTACAAACTAAGAGGCTGGTAGTATATTGTTAGGGTAGTAGTGTACTCTGTGAACTCTGTGTCCTCATGTTTTCTTTGTGGTTAGGCTAACAGAGAAACTGGTTTAGACCAACAGGCAGCCAATCAGGAGCCTGTTTGATACAGAGCCATTGTTTTGCTTTTTACACCGATTGTACATTGGCCAGCAGGGACAGAGTTTGAGTTTAAAAACCAAAGGCTGTAGATAACTGAGGCACTCGTCATCATCTCAGAAAGGAAGTGGCCTGTGTGGCTGGTGACCCTTATTGATGAATCCACCAAAGACAAATTTGACCCACACCTTCTTATAGTAATTTATCAGGTTTTCATGTAGTAGACTGCACGCATTGGGAGGTATGATGTTAGACCTTCTTGGGTTGCACACTTATGGTTCATAATAATAATAATGACAATACTGATTATTTTGCAAGATATTGTGATCCCAATTATTAGTCATTTATTAGTCTCAGTGAATTGAGCAACCAAATTATTTTACTGCACTTTGGCATCTTACATCAACATCTTGATTCATATCATCAATACAGTGGATGTGCTAAGGTAAAAAAATAGATAGAAGCTGAAATTGCAATCTATTACACATGATTAATTGTGTAGCATATTATCATGAAGCGTTGGAAGTCAAGCTTTGCCCATAATAACTCTAAATATACAGTAGGTCAGTATTTACAGACCGTCTCAAATGTCAAACGTCTAAATAAACAAAACAATACATTTCAGGTTGAGGGAAATAAATCCAGTGTTGCAGCAGCCGTACTCTATACTGTAATATAAACTACTGGATGAGGTTCAGGTCTGGGCTGGATGGTGGATTGTTTTCCTCTGTTGCCCCACTTTGCTCAGATCTTGTTTGTGCACTATATGCGTTTGAAAAATGTTCATATTGTTGTCATGGAAGTGTTTGATGTGCAGACTCATGTTAGAGACCAGCTTCATGATGAACTACAGCAGCTGAAAAGAAGGGAGAAGTGCATCCATGTTTAATGTCTGAATGATTGCATTGTGTGTTTGTTGGCCATTTCCTTCCTGTTTGTTTATTTGACCTTGTCTGACCTCTGAGCTGAATGTAAACCTACTCAAGCGTTTTCTTTTGAGATGAGATCTTTTTTATAAGCCCCTTGGGTTTTCTTTTTTTTTCATCTGTTTTTATCATCGTGTTATTTTAAGGTCCTGCCTCTGCGTTTCATCACTCTGCAGATAACCTGAAGTTATCTTAGCAGGCCTATCTCCCTGTCGTCCTCCGAGTCTCTGGGCCAGGATTTGGGCTGATGATTGCTCTGATTTTTAAAGTGGGAGAACAGAAAGGTTTTAAACGTCCTTGCAGGATTACTTACAAGTCTTGAAGAAGTGTATGCCACGTGGGAAAATGAACTACACCATTACACATTTGCGTTCATTCCTCCTGTTTAATCTCCTCATGGCTGTTGGCATCAGTGTCTCATTCTGAGCTCCTCCCATGTTTTGACAGCTAGGTGGGAGGAGGTTGGGAGTGTCTTGAAAGTCAGTATACATCTTACTTACTACTCTTTAAGACACAGGGAACATCCACTGGTTTAGTCAAGCCAAGACCCAGTGTCCCTCCCCCAGCCGGTCTGCCTATCTGCTGCAGCCAGCTGGTCCACTAGGGGCTCCCAGCTCCATGCAACTGTGTCATACAATTAGTGTAGTCAGTGGAGGGTGGAATGGAAGATGGGGGGGGTAGAAGGAGAGAGGAATGTTTCTCTCCATGGAAGGGATTATATTGAGGCTGAGAGTATAGATGTTCTTTTTCCTCATATAAGTCTCATTTTGGAGCCGTGTGCAGCTCAACTGGTTGAGCATGGCACCGAGGCGGCATCACGTGAGACGTTTGGCGTCTGTCAAATTCACAGACACGTTTCAGTTGAAACCACCGAGGTTGCGTTGAAAGGACAATTTAGTAAGAACAAACCTGCAAGGCCAGTTGGAGCACTCGCTACTCAATGCATAGGTCTCACTGAAATACATTGACGTATCCTGACGGGCCTAACTGGGAGGGTAAGAGGGTCCATTCCCTGTGTAGCTTATTGGGAAAAGTATGCAGTGTTCCCGCTATGTTGTGGAATATCAAGGAATTCTGAAAAGTCAGGAAATTTGATCAATTCTCTGGGAAGTCAAGAATTATCAGGGGAGAGTCACTTTACAGGAATTCACCAGGATGTATTTTACAACTTGTTTCACACATTCATGACTTTAGATGACGCTTTTCAAGCCTACCTGTAGTGGAAACCAAAATTGTTTACCTCTTTACAAAAACGTCATTCGCAAAGCAGGAAGGAATAACATTTTTAGGTCATGGAAGCTCTTCGACTTAGTTGTGGAAAGTGGAGAAGTCATTGAACTTTGCATCAGGGCCACAGTGGGAACCCTGAGCATGGCATTAACACTGCCAGGATTAGGGCTTTTATTCTGACGGGGGGCACGTTGCTAAAAATGTACTCGCTCATTGATCAGCCTACCTGCTGAGCTCACAGTGGTGTGTGTGTTGTGTGTGTGTGTGTGTGTGTGTGTGTGTAGTCTGGACCAGCCTCTCTAACAGAACAACCTCAGCTATATGACCTCCCCAGAGGAACACACTCACAGCGAGATGCTTTTGTCAACAGCATGTTTCTCCTACAGCTGCAGTAGTACACACACTTAACACAAACACACACACTTAACACAAACACACACACTAATCTAATCACAGAGGGAAATGCTAGCCAAGTGAACAGACTCGAGGAGCGGTGTGGTGAAGGCAAAGCGACGACCTCTAGGAAAGGACTAGCTGCTTTTAAAGTGCGGTGGAGGCGGGGTGACTTGAATCGAAGTGTCTTGTAAATGTGAAAGGAAGGGCTATTTTTATAGTAGAGTCCTTGCAGTCGAGGAACAACTGAAGTCACAGAGCATGCTCAGTAGGAGGCACCCGTCAGAACCAGACTCTGGGACGGCTGTGTTTACGTCCTGAATCCATTTTAAATCAACGCAGCATCATTTCTATCCCCATTTGAGTGTGTTGCCGTCGGCTACATGGCAAGGGAATTTCCACTTCCGATGGACCGATCCCTGCTGCCTTCCTCCAGTTCTTCCTCCCCCCTGTGTTGCTGAAGTGCCCTTGAGCAGGACACTGAATCCCTACCAGCTCCAGGGATGCTGCTCTGTAGCTGACCCTGACCTCTGACCCCTGGGGGCAAGCGAATAGGGGTAAATTCAGTTTTGTTCTGTGACATGACGTCTCTCTCTCTCTCTCTCTCTCTCTCTCTCTCTCTCTCTCTCTCTCTCTCTCTCTCTGAGGCTGTGTGAAGTGTAGCTGTGTTAGTGCTTTCTGCTGCTCAAGCTGCATGAGGTAGGTCCTATATTTGTCCTCCTGCTCACTTGCGCACGTGTGTGTGTTGTACTGGTGTGGTTGCCTGAGTGTGTGTGTGTGTGTGTGTGTGTGTGCACGCATCAGAAATGATTGTCTTTTCATTTTACCTGCACTTGTTTTCAGATGTGCAGATGAGCATCATGTTTGTGTGGAATAATCTCACTCTGTGTCGCTTATTCCAGGTCTTTGACTGTGTGTGTGTGTGTGTGTGTGTGTGTGTGTGTGTGTGTGTGTGTGGGCTCTGTTGGGCTAGCAGATGGTAATTCGGTGAGATCACATCAGATGTTAGACTCCCTCCGCAGCCTGATGCAGCCTCCTGATAACCCGGCTGGTGTTAGACTGCCGAGACGAGGAGGTGAATCGCATCACTCCAGCCGCCAAACGGATGATCACACGGGGATGATGGGAAAAAGAAAAATGATTTATTTTCCATGCACCTCTCTTCAGATCGTCCTCGGGTCACAGGAATAGTGTGTGTGACGCTTACACTCGTTATCGGTGGTGTGTAGCGTCGGTGGTGGAGGACATCTCCCTGTCAGTCAGACTGTCAGTCATGTGATTGGATCTGTTTTTGGGGCTGAATGTGCCGACATCTCTTTCTGCTTTCTGTTATGCAAGAGGTATCGCTTACACACACACACACACACACTTACACACACACTCACACACACACACTCTCACACACTCTCACACACACACACTCTCAACTGGCTATGTGCGTCATGCTCATTTCCACGGTGCAGCTCTGTAGTCTCTCTCTCTCTCTCTCTCTGTCTCTCTCTCTCTCTCTCTGTCTCTGTCTCTCTCTCTCTCTCTGTCTCTGTCTCTGTCTGTCTCTCTCTCTCTCTCTCTCTCTCTCTCTCTCTCTCTCTCTCTCTCTCTCTCTCTCTCTCTCTCTCCCCCCCCACCCCCCCGCTGTCAGTCAGATGAAAAGTCAGACAGCGGTAGCATTTCTACAATAAGGGAACTGGACAGTCTGAGGTCACCACAGCCTCCGTGTGAGGTCCGTGTGAGGTCCGTGTGAGGTCCGTGTGAGGTCTCCTCCTCCTCTTCCTCTTCCTCCTCCTCCTCCTCATCGGTATTCTCCTCCACATGTCCCTGTGGATCTGATGGATGGGCGTTACCGGAGCTCAGCAAGGATTCACGTGGCTTGTAGCAGTTCAAAGCGTAACATTGATTTAGTTTTGCCTTCGTTTGCACTAATAGAAAGGTGACACACTTTGCTGCTGTTACTCCAGAAGTCTCTCCCGGTATATTCCTCATACTCTACACACAGTCCAGCATTGCAAAAGTGAAATGATGAATGAAAAACATTCTTATAATGTATATGATGCTAATATTAGCACAGATTTGGGACTGTTTTCTCTGCTCCTTATGTCTGAGAGTTGTTAAGTCAAGGTAAATGATGAATGACATTTTTAAAGGTTATTTTGATGTCAGTTCTGCTTTATTGGATAGTCACCGTGAAGAGGGAAGGAGATTACACCTGATAAAGGCCTCAGGTCAGATTTGAACCAGGACGCCACCAGCCTGGCTTTTGAACCTGCTCAGAGAGTGGTGATGTTAAAGCACCTTGTATTCCTAACAGGATCTACTTGGTGTCGTGGTTTCATCGGCGCTGCAGGAACAGCTGCCAGATGATGTTTAATTATCCTGCAGGTCATGTTTGTTTTTCTCAGGCGCGTCTCTGTTACCATGCATCTCCCAGGTCGGCTGTCTGTTGCCCCTGTTGTTGTGAGTTTCCACTCTATTCCTGCAGCGCTGCACCTGTACATGTCTTCCTCTTGGTGGGGGAAGTGATTCTGATGTGCCTCTAGTTACACCGTTGATTAATATACCACACACCCTGACCTACATGGATTAATTCTGTTTAAAGATGCCCCCCCCCCCTCAAGCACAGCACCAAACTGGGACAGGCAGAAGATTACATTCCACCAAACGGCCTGAATCCCCCCCCCACCCCTTCCCTCTCTGGTTTCCACATGGAGCAGAGTGATTCTGAAAACTAGACGTTGGTCCGTCACCACCTCCATCCTGACACGCTGACGTTTCCAACATAGCATTCAGTCAGTTCAATCAGTAGAGTGTGTGTGTGTGTGTGTGTGTGTGTGTGTGTGTGTGTGTGTGTGTGTGTGTGTGTGTGAATTGTGATAATGGTGGTTCAACCAGGGGGCAGAAAGCTCCAGAAGGAAGCAGCTTGTCTGTCTTGATGTCTCTATACTCAACATGTCACACTGTTCATTCCAGAAAGGAATCGGCTGACACTCTTACACAGAGTGAACTAAGTAGAATTAACCTGGATCAACTAGCTCCTACATCACCAACCAATAGTAAGGAGGGTGAAGGTCTTCCCGTCTTCCTGTGATGATGGAAAACACTGTGCTAGTAATACTCCTTTGTCATTTGTATTTTTGGCTTCCTTGCCTTCATAGCTGAAATGTTTTTTCAGAGCAGTTGAATATGGTAGGTGTGTGTGCCAATGGGTGGGGAGCTTTTGTTCCTTAACAGTGCGGGCTGGAAAGTGACTTTTGAAAGCCAGACATCCGTAGTCATTGAATCACTGGTATTGATCAAGAACCTTGTCAGCCCCCCGCAGATATATTGTGGTCGTTTTGAGCCGTGGGGCAGTGAAAGTCATATTTATTGCCGTCTAGCACTCGTTGGTCTGAGCGCTTAAAACGGTGTTGTTGGCTTTATTTTCTATTGAAAGTAATGAGAAAAAGACGCCAGTGCTGTGGAAGGTTTCCCGGTGGACACAGAGCCTTAAAGCTGCTCCATCACCTGGACGGCAGTAGAGGCTGTAGTAGAGGCTGTAGAGGCTGTAGTAGAGGCTGTAGTAGAGGCTGTAGAAGCAGTAGAGGCTGTAGTAGAGGCTGTAGTAGAGGCTGTAGAGGCAGTCGAGGCTGTAGAGGCTGTAGTAGAGGCTGTAGAAGCAGTAGAAGCAGTAGAGGCTGTAGAGGCTGTAGAGGCTGTAGTAGAGGCTGTAGTAGAGGCTGTAGTAGAGGCTGTAGAAGCAGTAGAGGCTGTAGTAGAGGCAGTCGAGGCTGTAGCGTAATGTCTGGAGAGTGGTTACCAGCCGCTACCAGTCACACAGTAAAAGGAGAGTGACTATAGGTCCGTCCCTCCGTCAGTCACTGAGCCCCGCCTCCCCTTTTGAATCAGCTTAGCCTCCTGAAATGATTGCTGTCCTTGGCTGCCCTTCAGGGTCGAGTGACATCAAGTAGAGCTACACAGTTAATCAAAACATAATCACGATCGCCATATTCACCGCTGCACTTTCCAAATCGTTTTTTTTTTTTTTTTTTTTTTATTTTAACAGAAGAAAAATTGTGACAAGCATTGTAAACAATCTTTATCTCCACACAAAGGATTAGCATGTACTGTAATCTTTAATCTGTAATCTCCCAAATGTTTTTCCTTCCAAGTGCAAAAACTCTGCAAGCATTTAAAAAAACAAGGTTGGTCCACATGCATCTCAGTTCATGTCCTAATATCTGGCAAAATAAGGACATTTCTCTTATGTGGCCTCCAGTTCATATGGGAAACAAGGTATTGAGATTTGTGTATTTATACATAAGAAAAATAATTTCTCAGATATTGAAACCAGGGGTCGTAAATGGTTTTGCTCATCCCTAGTTTGGATGTTGTTTGGCCGTCTTTGTCAGCACTGGTAGTGAAACAGTTGTGCACCAGTTTAGTTATTGAGACTTTATCATGACAACACTTCTGGATGCAAGCCAAGGAATATAGTTAATGTGTTCCCTTCTGCCCACAATGTGATCTGGGTCTATGCACATGACCTCAACATATTTCTGTATATGAACTGTCAGATATTTCTTTGCACATTTCTGTACATGTGTTACTCTGATGTGTAAATCTGATAGTGTGAGTATAATAACATCTGAACATGTGGATAGCCAGTGATTCACATGTACATACCCTGCCTATATGTTCTTGCACTGGACTGTAAATGTGTAAACTGCCAACATCTGTTAATCTGTAAATTTGAAGTTCTGTGCTGTTCTTTGCTAAAAGTTGGAATATTCTTTTTTAAACTGACGCTCGGCGCTAAGCTCTCAGTGCTGACACCGTGCAGTAACGCCTCCTTTCCATTGAACATGAGGAGAAAAAGAAGCCAGCGCTGGTGAGTTGGTGCACAATCTGCAGAGAAATCCCTCCGTCGGTGTCCTGCTTTCTGCCGGGTCCACTGCCAAGCCACTATTTCGGGATTCCCGGTCTGTTTGTCCTCGGCCTTGGCGGTGATTAATAGCTCTTAGCTCGCTGTGGTACGACTGAAACAGATAGTGATGGGTACTGTGCCAACTTGTATGCAGGGCAGAGTGGCGGTATCGTGTAGAGGAGGAGGAGAAGACCACGGTCAGATTCCCATTGGCTTGTGATGGTGAAGACCTCAACACACACATGATTATGTGACTGACAGGTTATAACTGGTCATAGGGACATACTTAGGCCTATTTCATGCATATTTTTGATTGATGGTGATGTGGGAAACTTCCGGGTGGTATTTGGTGAGCTAAGTGTAAGCCTAAATCTGCTGCCGATCACATGTTCTGCACCCCCCCTCCTTTTCCAACCATCTCCATCCTGTTGTTCTCCACCAGGCCGGTTGAATAGCGCTACAGATCACCAGTTTCCCCAACACTTATTCAGCCATTCAGCTGCAGGAAGACTCCCCCCATCGCAAGAAAAAAAGCAATGACAATGAAAGTTCATCAGCTGGATGGATTGTGTAGCCGAAAACAAACAAATGTAGGGCAACTGCACAACCGTTATCCTGTTTAGGCATCCAGAAAAGTCACTCTTGTGCTGCAACAGGGACTGAAACCTGTCCCAATCTGGATCAGACTGACGGCTCGTTGTTTGAACCCCAGAAGTAAAACCAGATAGATACTTCATGTACTCCAGAGGGAGATTAATGTCTCACTGCTGCAACGCATTTGAGACACAAGAAACATAACAAAGCGTTGTAGTAAGAGCTAATAAAACAATACAACAATAAAACGTCTCGTCCCACAGGAAATCAAAATAAGATATCTCATATTTCTACCTTTCATGTCTCCTGGACACAGATGATCTCTTTATAAGACTAAGATGAGACTAAAGGTATTTTCTCCTGTTGTGAGAATCAACCACATACCAGCTCATGGTGATCTCACTCTGATCACAACAACAGATCTCCAGATGATCATTTAAGTGTCATTTAACTCTCCTGGACATGAAACCATGAGATCAGAGGAAGATCTCAGAGAAAACTAAACAGCCATATAGTAGTAGCTGATGACTATTGTATATGTCACATGGTAGCATCTTCACATTGATCTCAGAAAGTCTCTTGAATCATTTCTCTCTCTCTGTCGTCTCCTCGTTGCTCCTCGGGGGTTTTAGGAGAAACATTTCAGATGAAGGTGATCACAGAATGAGATCTCCCCTGTTAGATGAAGAAAAGACGACTGAGCAGAAGAGCTCCAATCTCAAGCTTTCAATCTGTGCTGTTTCCCCACCTCGTCTGTGTTCTAGCGATCCCGGCTGAGTCATAGGCAGTGATTGCTAAAGCCAGTGGAAAGCATCTGTCTCTGTGTGACGGGTCCTTGAGGCGAGGCCAGATGAAGTGTCTCTGCTGGCAGGAGCGCTGGAGCATCACATGATATAGACAGACCGAGAGAGGATGTCCTCCTGTCGCTCTCATCACATTCACCCCTGGTATTAAAATGTGATCTATATCCGGGTGTCTTATCTGGATGAGACGCATCGAGGCAGCATGCGTTGCGATTGGAACACGATCGGATCGGCCGCACCACCTTCGGCGGTAACCGGACCTCGGCCAGGTGGAAATGCAACCTGTACAGTGTGTTCACGTTGGGGAGAAAGTATCTGGCCACGGGGTAGAAATGTTATCGCCTCGATGACACTCAGGGCTGTAGAGTAACACCACCGCTGGTGACCGTACACCTCCCCGTCTACTCTAGTGTGCGTGGAAAATGAGATCCCCCCCCCCCCCCCCCCACGGTGCAGCCAGCATGAAGACAACCAGCATGTAGAGGTAATCTGCTGCCTGTCTAAAGCTAGCCTGCTAACATCCTAGCGCCTTTCTAGGGGCTTTCATGTTTCAGGAAGAGGTTTGTCAGGGGAATAAAACAGATTACTGTGTCATTTTTTATTGTCTCCTGTGCACCACCTTTGTATTTACTAACGGGAAGCTCCACCACAGTGTTTGTTGTGTGACAGGCCTGTCCACATCTACTCACTACTCACAGCAAGTATGAAACGTCAAACCTAGCAAAGATGAATGACACTGCACCGTGCTTTTTAACAATAAAATATCAAAAAACACGACTATAGTATATTTTTTTGAAAAGCAATAACAATATATTTTTATGCTTTATTTAGTTTTTTTCTGTCAAAAGGGATTCATAGTAAGAGAAGAGTCACATTCTAGGTTGTACAGACGGAGCACGTGAGCACTTGCAGCATCATTGTCCTGGTGAAAGTGTAATGCACAAGGCTTCATGTTGAGTTGGTGAGTTGTGGCGTGTAGTGAGTATAAAGTCATGTAATAGTATAAATAGTATATTGACTTAAAGGTCTCAGTACCTGTACTCGGTGCAGCACACGCCCAGCTTGTTTCTGCTTCCTAGAGTCACATCACCTAACAACCTCGTTTCCCTTTCCTGCCAGCCGGAGGTTTTCATCTCCTCGCCACGTCCCCAGGGGGCATTCTGATTGGTCCTGATGAGACTGCCCTTTCTGATGATGAAATTACTGGTGTCAGTGCAGCAGGTGGAGGGCGAGGGCAAGCCGAATTGTTTATTTTCATTTTTTAACCTTTTATTTATCCAGGAATAGTCGACTGAGCCCAGTACAACCACATCTACTACTAATAGCCACTGAGCAGCTCCAGGTTGTTTCTAATTTACAATAACCACCCAGATTTTCCCATCATAATCCTGCTTCTCTACCCTCTCAGCTACTGCCGCCCCAGGAAGGCGAGCAGTGATCTCAGGGTCAGGTGTAAGCTCAGGTAGAAAACACAAAACAGCAATCATCCTAAGTGGCCGGCCTCCTATCATCTTGAAAGCATTTGTGGGACAGCCTCGCGTCGGCAGGCAGCTGCTACACCCCGAAATAATCTGCCCAAAAGCATGGAGCGTAATTAACAGATGGTCCCGCTTGTTCAGGAGCTGATGTTGAGGATTTAGCCGGTATGTTGTGAACAGTTGAGTTAAGCCTGTGTTTCATTGTGTGCAGGTACAGCTACTGTAGTGAACACAAGAATGTTACGAGGTTTGAACACGTGATGCGGTTTATCCTGTATCACCCAGGAGACAACAGGCTGCTGGACGTGGCTGGTCCTCCTATTGGACGTGCTTTAGAGTCGCCCACCCGCTGGAAACAGTAGTTTAGTGGGATTCCTTTCATGTAGTTCCAGTTACAGCTGCTCTGTCTACCAGCGTGTGGCTGGTTCAGTGTGTATCAGTGTGTGTGTGTGTGTGTATATTTCTATCCTATGTGGACCAAATGTCCTCACAAGAATGGCAAGATGAGGAAAATCCTCCAAAAGGGGACGTTTATAAGACCCTCACTTCTTCTATTTCAGGGTTGGGGCTTGGCTTTATTGTTACGTTAAGATTAGGATTAGGGTTAAATGTTGTCAACGAACATCCTCACCTATAGTTAGTAAGTGTGTGTGTGTATCTCTTGCACTGCATCATTGCTTCGTCATACCGTTTGGTTTGTAAAACAACTTCTGCAAAGATCTGCACAATCTAGTGTTTTCATATCGGAGGAGCTAGATTTAAAATCACAAGGTGAAGGATACGGTTGTTCTGTTTAAAGCAGTGATATCTCCCATCTTTGATATTTTGAATTGCTTTTTATGATGTCCCTGTTTGACTGCTGGTATGTGTGACTGGTTTGTCTTTTGATTTTCTTTGTCAGTTTTGTGATGTCTCTTGAAGAACAGATCTCAGTCTCCATGAGGCTAGTTAAGGGTAACCAGTTGATAACAGCCCTCCTGTCTGTGGCCCGTCGGCTGTGCAGGTCTGTTGTAACGCGTCGCCTCTTTCTCCCGGCAGACATGCAGGCCTCTGAGCAGCGCTGACAGGCCGGACTCTGGTTCAACACAACCATGGAGTCTTCCTCCGAGTCCCAGCAGGAGCCTGAGAGAACTTTGGTGAGTCTGCACACACACACACACACACACACACACACACACCCGTATCCTCTATTTAAAAAAACAAAACAAAAACATGATGAACTAAATGTGATGATTTTTCATGTAGTATTTTGGAATGGAACTATTCTTATTTCTATACACACACAAACAAATCAATGTATTTGTTATTGTCCACATGTTAGACCCCGGTTGAGATCAGGACAGTCTACTCATTAGATCATCTCTCCCCTCGCTGCGTCTCTCACACTTCAACATGTCCGTAATAATCTGTCTGGCGGTCTGTTCTCAACCTCTGTGTGTAGTCGAGGTCGGAAAGGGAATGTCATGGGCTTGGCAGGTGCTGGATAGCGGACGCTGCACATGGTCATGAGTAATTAAACGCCTGTCAGGGTGTGTGTGTGTGTGTGTGTGTGTGTGTGTGTGTGTGTGTGTGTGTGAGTGTATGCAGGCGCTATACAGAGTCATTTTGGCTGCCTACTTTCTGCGTCTCCCTCCCAGAAACAGCAGGAGACTGAAAGAGGGAACTGATGGTGAAATCAACAGGCCACTGGCGGTGTTCGTACCCACCCAGGGTGTCGTCACACTTACGATTTTGGCTTTTCCGTTCTGAACCACAGTGGAGGAGCTTACCTACTTTTGTAGTTTGTTCGTTTAGGTTCACACGCCTGACCTACAAGCGAACCAGGGATTGTAAACAGAAGCCGTATGGTCTTATAGGCAGCTCATTCATTGGACATAAATGTTATTTACCTTCTCTGGGGTTCAAACCAGTTAAGAACACATGAAGAAATTGCTGAATATGAGCATCAGTCCAGACTGCGGTTTGGCCCGTGGTTCATTTTGTTGTGCTAGGCTTTACAAGCACGAGGATCTGCTGACTATTAGATGTCAACATCCTTTCCTGAAGCTGGTTCAGATTACACTCTCACTCCGTACGAGCCTCCCGGCAGTACTCCTGGAGGAGGACCGAGACCTGCGGGTTCAGGAGTCTGGATGTTGTTTGGTCTAAGTTTGAATGGCCGTTGCTCTCATCTGCCCAAATAACCCAAAAGGAGCTACAAGCTTCAAACTGTTCCAAACATGCTTGGTGTGAACACGCCCTCACTTACACACACACACACACAGAAATTACTACAATTTCTACAGCAATGATGGTAAACAGTGACACCTTCAGTCGGTAGTAGTATCACTGAAGGGAAGGATGAAGGCATATGGTTTGTTTTCAGCAGATTCATTAACTTAGTGTTGCACGTTTTAGTGTTTCACACTATTGCAAAAAAAAAACGGACACACACACGAACGTGAAGTCATCTAAACTGTGCTTATTTACACACAGGAGACTCAACACAGCTTAACATGTCAAAGGTAAATAATGTGTAATGATCTGGTTTTGCTGCTCCTGTTGTCTGTCAGCAAAATGTTGTTTCAGGTTTCTCTTTTCAATAGCATCATCTTGTTGTTTAGTTACTGCTTTTGAAACAACTTAGCTGTTATTTCATTTTGGGGATATTTCATATGTTTCTATTGTTCTAGATCTAGTTGGTATTTCGACAAGACTAGCTCCACTACTCACTCTTCACCGGAGTCCGTTTAACCCGGCACACACAGCGCCACCTCCCTCCGATCAGCTCAAAGGCTTGTGACTCTGCCCTTCCCTTTCACTTTAATCATAATCCTCACTAGCCATTTTTGCAGGAGGGCAATTATAATAGCAGATAACTGCAGTGATAAAGGTGCTGGCTGTCTCCACACACAATGACACACAGTGGGATTGTACAGGAGCGAAGCCTCTTCCTGCTGCTCTGTCTGGCTGACGATGGGAGAGAGTTTTAATAACGCTCAATGCTCTCTTATTAGTTCAGGCTAATTCCCCCCCACACCCCCCGAAGCCCATTTTAATTGCTGCATGATTAAATTGGTAATGCATAAATGGGTTTGAAAGCCGTGTTGGTGTCTTCACGGCTCCTTTTGAACCAGAGTAACTGCTGTCTTTTGAATTGCATTTACTTTGATGGGTGTCTTCCTCCATTTTAGCAGCAAGCCGCCTGTGTCTAGTTTCTGGGGTAGTGTGCTATCATTTGATCACACATTGTGCGCGACTGCGATGCCGCGATGGTGCGAGACTCAGACTGCGGGACACATTGTGTTGCTGGCATATCCTACTGTTGGCTGAAAGGGCCCGTCGGTGAAGAGGAAGGCTCCCAACACAAAGATGAAAGCCTCTGGGAAGCCGGCCAGCTGTCTGCTGCTTCTCCCCTCTCTCTCCGATGTCCTCACAGTCAGGAGACGCTTCAGGAAGGTTGACGGCAGCCAGGGCTCGCCCCCAGTCTGGCCCGCCTCCAAATCCAAGCACTACTACCATTCAGTTTGCCGTCACTGCCGCTGTACATAATGAAACCCTGGTGACCTGCTGCTCAGAATATCCTGCAGTCAGGCTCAGTCAAGAGGCACATACACAACCAGTTGCAGCACAATGGGCTGGAGGTAGCCCAGAGGGTAGAGGAGCAGGCCTACGACTGTCTGGGGAAATCTGAGCAGATTAAATGAATGAGAAAAACTCTCAACATCTCCTGTGGAGGTGCCCTTGAGCAAGGCACTTAACCCTCAGTTGCTTCAGTGGATCTGCAGAATGGTAGAAGGCTGTCGGCCGTAGGATGCTGCTGGAAAAGAGCACAGTTGTCAAATTTACTTGGATAAAGTAAAAAAAACACTGTGCTGTAGTATTTGAACAAGAACCCCCACCCAGTTTGTTTATCAGATAAAAATTTGGGCTACATCTCAATGTGGTCCTAAGTTGGATTAGTAATGCACAGGACACTTGAC
Organism: Hoplostethus atlanticus; assembly: GCA_034670405.1. Classification (NCBI taxonomy): domain Eukaryota; kingdom Metazoa; phylum Chordata; class Actinopteri; order Trachichthyiformes; family Trachichthyidae; genus Hoplostethus; species Hoplostethus atlanticus. The sequence goes on from JAXDDX010000190.1 coordinate 122,860, forward strand.
GCTGTCCAACAGATCCTCAGTGCCATGCGCTACAGGAAGCCGACATCCCCAGGCCTTGTCTTCCTGTAGATAAGAACCAAACAGCAGCTCCAATTTCTCTGACAGTTGCCTGTCAGACCCAGCGAACCAGAGAGGGGAGGCAAGCCAAGTCTATACTACAGTAGTGGCCAGACCAACACATAACAATGTAAATCTAATAGAGTCTACTAAATTGATCCTATATGGGGGTTAACCTTCATTGACTCTGCTGTTAATACATTTGTAATTGGCAAATCCGACCTGTCTTGACTCTCATGGCTAATGTGACAGGAACAAGCAGTAGACGGGCTGCAAGAACCCAGAGATGAAAATTGGCTTCAGGCTGCATTTTGGGAGCTGAAAACAGAGGATGCATCATCTTCTGGGTATCAGTGGTCAGAGTGCTGTTGGCCTCACACCACTAAACTAAATAGGTTAAAGTAAACAGGAAATACATTCTGATCCTCCCCAGCTCTGCAACTGAAAGTCTGCAAATAAAACTTGGTGTTGCGGTGTTGACAAAGTGACTCACATCTTCAAATGCTCCAGAAGCTACATTGAAGTACATTCCTGCGAGGGAGGGGGAGTAGATGAAGAAACTGAATGTTGTGCTGATAGAAAATGCAATCTTTTTAGCTGGGTTGAGGTGGTGGGTGGTTGCGAGGTGGGTGTGTTGGGGTAAGTGTTTGTGTGTTCTCTATTGTAGAAGTCTGTCTTTTTATTGCATGCTTGGTGAACCACTGCAGATGAATTGTTTGCTTCCTATTTAGTTGTTTCTGTCCACATTCGAGGCTTTATGTGTTGGATTGTGCAATTAAATCTGTTAACACAAGAACACAAAGGAACACACACACACACACATCCCTCTTGGAGTATCAGGTTCCTTTGGCTTCAGGGGGGTAATATATTATGTGTCGGCTCACAGGCTGCAGTTATGATGAAATATGTTTTCAGCAGGCTTCAATACTTAGAGGGGCTAAAAGATTGGAAGAGTGGCAACCAGAGCCGTCCTAGTGACTGATACAGTGGTAGCCATTCGTACATTTACCCTTCATTCATCCTACATTTCTACTATAATACTTCCCTGAATGTTATACAGGAGAAATATATTAAGATATTCCTTCTAACTTTTTAAACTATTCGTCTTCACTAACACCTAAAAACTGGGATTTGTACAACGGCGGCAAGAACCGTTTTGGATGCGCCATCAGCCGAAGCAATGGTTGAAATAAAATAAAGGCTAGAATAGTGATAAATGTATTCTTTTGTTTTGTTTTTTTCCCGTGACATTTGAATGAGTTGGCTGCCACAAACTCGGTTTATTGGAGAATGTTTGAAATTCCTGGTTCCCAAGAAGCTTCAGAAGAATTCATGTTGAACACACTGATCTTTGTCTTCTTTGACTTCCTTATCTATCACTGCTCGTTTTGCATTAGCGTAACACTGCACAGGGATGACCCGCTCAATCCAAGGATGTCACTTTTACTTGTACACTCAAAGTGTGATACATTTGTATTACACAGAGCAGCGGTACTTTTTTAGAAAAGTACCAGGTTTGGGAAATGGTACAAAAGTAAAGTTCTCTAGAACCGCTGTTCTAGTTTGAAATGTCTTCATGTCATTTTCTATCATTGGCTTGTATAAAATACCTGCTGATAAATGTAAAGCCTTGTTTATTCAAAAACTAGAATATCGCTCTCCATATAACTTCAGAGGATTATGACTTTCCTACAGGACACACATTTGTAGTGTCTGTTCCCTTCAAAATTACAATTATTAACTGTATTTGGGAAATAAAATCTTAAAGGTAGAATTATTGTATTTGTATCTGTTGTGCCATGGTGTCGTGACGTCGGTACCATAAATGGTTGCTTTGTTGTTCCTCTCTGCTTTGAGAAAATATCGTTCCAGTCTGTAAGCAGACTATTCCACAGCACATGAGCTTACATCTCTGAGTGTGATGGCTGCAGCATGTTTGATTGGTTGACTTCGCTGTTTTCAAGCACTTGAAGAAGTCCTGGGTTTTTGCCAGCACAGTATAGTCTGGCCTTTATTGATTAATCACTTTTTCTCTGGCCTAACCTCATGACACGAATCATAGTCCACTCTCAGCAGGCTACATTTAGACTGCTCCATCACAATTATCCCTTTGTAGGACTGATTAAGAAGAATTTAGCCTTCATCCAGCTAGAGCATGAACAGCTGTTATTTGTTATTTGTGTACCCACTAACTATTCCTTTCAGTCTGATTTCAAACTGCTCGCAAAAATGTTGTGAAAAAGAAACAGAACACACCTCTGTCTCACCTGGCCTGCAATGCTGTCAATAAGCCACCGGAGACTAAACTTGTTTGCCGATGACGCTCACATTGCAGCCATGTGTCTGAGTCTATTTTGCAGACTAGAGTTAAATCTGCCTAAATTCAGTGTGTTGCTGCATAGAAGCGTTAAGGTTGTGTAAACCGTTTTTCAGCACAGCTGTCACAATACCTTATCATGCTTTGACCTGTTAAATGGGTCAAAGCCAATAAGATGGTGTAATGTTATGGTTTGTACTGTGTGAATGCTGCCTCCTCCTTACAGCACACTGAAATACTCAAGGCCTCATTTAAGGGTTAACTAAGGTCTGCTCTGTTCCTCACGTAAATGAGATGAGAGCATGTCACGTCCTTTGGTCCAGCTAGAACTTCTTGTACCTCATTTGTTCCTTTAAGTTTATTTATATAGCAGTTATCAAAACACAGTTACAGAGTGCGTCACATGAGTACAAAATGGCTGCGATAGGTATAAAGAGATAAAACTGCTAGCACAGAAGGACAGTAGAGACCAAAAAACAAGTTCGATAATAATTGTAATCACGTAAAAGCCAGTTTTAAAAGTGTGTTTTTAAGAGATTTAAAAGATGACCGAGAGCTGGCTAGCCTGATCTCCTGGGGAAGGTCGTTCCAAAGATAAAGGTACATTGGAAGAGGATGTCATAGACTTTATCCTGAAGCAGCCCTGCAGACGATGCTTTATTGAGTTATGTAGTAGAACCAACTCAGTATACTGTAACACAAAACTCAAGTTCCTCTCAACCAATTAGTAAGCAGACCATTCCTTGTCATTTCTGACAGCTAGAAAGACAGTAACAGTAACGTCATCTTTCTAAAACAGTTCCTCTTGGGGATGGTGACATAGTGCAGCAATAGTTTAGCAAGCATCTAGTCAAAATGTTCCCACTGGGGTTGTTTAGTTTCATTTTATGTTTTAAACTGGGACTTCTACAATGGCCACATTTGTATGGAGAGGCTGAAATAGCCTTGCCTTTACAAAACTACTGAAGACATAATTTCTTCATTGATTCAAACTCACAGAAACCAAAGTGATATTTCTCTTTGGTAGGACATTAAATTATTATTTTTCAATGACCCTGCAGGGTTCTGTAGTCACCGTTATTCACTTGAAAACATTCTTTGTTTGCTACTTCAATAAACCTCGCCTTAAAGCCTTAAAGCTAAACAGGTCCAAACTGTGAGATGCTCATTTTATTAGTTTTTTCCTTTTTCAATGGACGTTATTTTCAACTAATGTTGCGTGTTTGCAATTACTTGAATTGCAGTTACTGTTTGCCATTAGTTAATTGAGCTCTAGGAAGTGCGAGAGTCAGTTAGTGGAAATAAAGTAGAGAAAATGAACATGGTGCTTTCGAGGGCTCAATCCATAGTTGTTGTTTGGTGCCACTGTAGAAACACTGAGACTTAATACGGAGACTTGAAGGATGTGACAGCTAAATGAATTTTGCAAACAATATGAGGCTGGATAGGGTTTGTTTTTTAAAGGGGCATTAAGTATCTATGACTTTTATCAATGTCTATTGGTGACCTTGTAGAAATTGCAACACCATTAATAGACTTTATCTCCTTCAACAAAAGTCTCTAGCACAGAATAATAAATAATGTTTTGTCGTTTCCTTTCTGGACTTGAGAACCTGCCAGTTTCAATGGGTGGGGAGTTTCTGCTCCATAACTGAGTGCAGGTCAGTGTTTTGAAAGCCAGGGATCTCAGCACCCGGCCAAGTAATCGTTGAGCCATTGGTATTGATCGACAAGCTTATCAACAAACCACAGATGTATTTTATTGTACGGGGCAGTAAAAACCTCTTTACAGTCAAAGATGTTAAACGGTTCCAGGGTAATTGTGCATTGTGTCTTTAAGTGACTGCCTGTCCTGCGGTGTGTGGAAAACAGTTAAGTAGGCTAATGGAAAAAGAGGAGAGCGCATTAATGATTGCATTATTGGCCCATTATTAGGTAGCAGGGTTGTTGTGTCGTTCATGTCGTTCTCTGGGGTGTTTTTCCATGATGGCTGGTTAGATCGACCTGCTTGCTTTGCTTTACTGGTGCAGACGGGCCTCAGTCAACAGAAAACACAGTGAATGAGGAGGAGCTGTGTTTGTTATAGATGCACACATACACACACGTTATGGTTCGGTAACCCCCCCAGCAGCTGTTGAACGTGGCTTCACATTCTTGTCTACTTCCTTGTTTTTGCTTGCTTTTGTTTTACTGCTGCTTCTGAAGAGCATCGGTGAGAGGGGGTGAACTTTGTGAGGTTTTCCTCTGTGTGAGAGACTGTTTTCATGTGGCGACGATGTCCAATGAGGGATGAAAGAGAGAGAGAGAGAGAAAATCATGAGTGCAGTATAAAAAGCACAGGAAGCTTTGAGGCCAGATAAAAGCTGAGGAAGAGTAAACAAACACCAGCGATGTGAAATCTGCAGAGCAGGAGAGCGAGAGAATTACTGAAGGAGGGGCTGGGTATCTGGAGAAGAAGAAGAGAGAGAGGCACTCTTGCAACCTCCTTTCTGCCTTGCCTCCTCCCTCCCCTTTAGAGAGAGAGAGAGAGAGAGAGAGAGAGAGAGAGAGAGAGAGAGAGAGAGAGAGAGAGAGAGAGAGAGAGAGAGAGAGAGAGAGAGAGAGAGAGAGAGAGAGAGAGAGAGAGAGAGAGAGAGAGAGAGAGAGAGAGAGAGAGAGAGAGAGAGAGAGAGAGAGAGAGAGAGACAGAGAGACAGAGAGAGAGAGACACAGAGAGAGAGAGAGAGAGACACAGAGAGAGAGAGAGAGAGACACAGAGAGAGAGAGAGAGAGAGAGAGAGAGAGAGAGAGAGAGAGAGAGAGAGAGAGAGAGAGGAGAGGCTTGTCGTACCAGGTTTAGTCCGACCAAGCAGCAGCAACAAGCTCGCCTCCTCCGACTGACAGACGGTAAGCATTTCCTCTTTCTCTTTCCACTGAACCTGAAAGCTGTCAAGTGTCAAAAACGAGAAATAGGAGTGGGTGGAGTGTGTGTGTAGGATTGCATGACTCGTACTGGCGGGGCTGTTGGAGGCTACAGTTGATGTAGCGTTCCAAAATAAGACGTCTACCATTTGGGAAAACCTGACGCTTACAACATGAGAGCAACAAAATAGTTTTCAAGACTAGAGTCATCTGTGTTTTTGAAATGTTGATGGAATGAATGTCACATAGAAAACCGATGTTTCGTCTTTGGGGATGTTTGGAGTTTAGTTTCTGTGCTATAGAAGTGTCTCTGTGACAGGATTTGACACTTGAACACAGTCTGTGATGTTTCCACCCTAGCTTGTTGTTGTGTGCTCAGTGTGTCGTAACTGAGTGAAGGCCAGCTGTGTGGACGGCTAACGCAGATCATGCTATTGGTCTCTTGATGCGGTGGAGAGAGCTGCTGTAAGCATCTGTCTGCTCAGAGATCCTTGCATGTGTCTGAATGGGGAAGGCTGTTGCAGTCTGATTGCCAAGGCATGGATCTAATGGAGCCTAATCAGAGAGGGGAGGCTTCACTCTGCTTGTTTACTACAGAGGAAGGGGAAGAGACACCAGGCAGAGGGAAGATAGAGTATATCATAGAAACATAATGGCTCCATAATGCAAAGAAAACCCACAATGACGCTCTCAATCAGCCGCCCTTCCTTTTCTGCATGGCCATCACAGAAGTGTAAAGACTGGTGATTTGTTTGACCAGGTCTCTGGTTCATCTGGAAGAGGACGACTTAATAAATGACCCATTGCTAGGATGTAGTTTTGTAACAGCGGTATTCCAGGAATGGTTGTGTTGGGCTGGAGTCTTGGCTGCAGCTCAAGGGGTTGGGATGCAGGCTGGGTTGGATTGAGTGTAATCAGATTGATAGCATTAGCCTAGGCCTGGGTTGCTGGAGTCAGGAGATTGACTTGACGCTCCTTCCCACAGAAGAAGAGATATTTTTGAACAGCATTCAAATGGCATCAGACAGAAGTCTCAACTGACCAAGACTGGCTTTCCATTAGGGCCGCTCAAATACTTTCAGTCAATCCCCCCAACAACACCAGTGGTCCCAGTTCATCTTCGTTGAGCCAGTGATGATGGAGGTGCGTCTATGTGGTGCCTGCCTGCGCTGGTTCAAATTTCAGGTGGTGTACAACCTCCAGGGAGTAGAGAAATGGAGCAGGGGGGCTAACATTATCAGGGTTAGCAGGTTCATTCCCAGTAGCATCCGGAGGGTTAGCTGTTTGCTCATGCTACAAATGGATGAAAGCTTTAGTTGAGGTTGAGCTCCTCCCTCATAAACCATGGTAGATCTTCAACATGACTACAACCCTTCCTCTCGAGTGATTAGCCTGTCACCTCCAGACTGTCCCCGAGCCTCAGGACCCCCTGCGGTGCTGAAACTGAGACTCTGCTCTGTGTGAGGACCCACCCAGCTACCCCCCGCCCTCCCCTCCCCTCCTCCCCCGTTTTGAAGACTGATGGGCTGGACGGCTACAGTTTAATGAAATTAAACCCTGTGTGAGGCTGAATGTTGCGGAGGTCCACCCACTCACACCTCCCCTCCACCTCCACTCGTGAAAGACGCAACACTGAGAAGACCTAATGAAACTGATCCCCTGGTACAAGGTATATCTTATACCTCAAACCAGCCAGCATCCTTCTCTTAATCTACTACCTCCCTAATTGCCTTCCTTGACAGCATTAGGGTTTGGAGAGAGAGAGGGAGAGAGAGAGGATGGGAAGTCCACTGGGGTTGTTTGTGTTTGGTCTAGTGTCGGAATTCGCCCGGCTGCTGAGAATTATCTCCTTGTGGATTTCCTGGCAGGTCACGCAAAGCTTCTGACTTCCTTTCTTTCCTCCTCCTCCTCTCATATTTGGAAGAGTCTGAGGTCAAGTACGCTGCCTTTTAGGTGGAGTTCAACATCTCCCACCACATTTTACATTCTTCAGGCATTTATCCAGAGCGACTTAAAATGAGCAAACCAGTGGACAGGCTCATCTGGAGGACAGTGTTGTTCATAAAACCCCCCAATAATACAAACACCACCACAGAAGTCCTGATCCATACGTTGATCGTGGAAGAGGTTCACCCTGCCTGGTGTCTGGACTACAAACACCTCATGACATCCCATGAATCACCTTTGGGAGTCACTTAGGGTTTAGGTAATATCACTCTTACTTTCTCTTTGTCTAAAAGGCACTTTGAGAAAACTTCACAGCCATTAGCCGGTGACATGTTTCCCCCCGCCGGTTCACCTCCCTCCGACGACGGTGCCCGGCGGCGAAGATCTTTTGTGGAGAGTGTGAGTGAGACTATTGCTTTCTCATCCTCACCCACAGCTTTCTGCCCCACTTCCTGCCAACACCTTCTTCTCCGTTGCTTTCCATCACAGTCCTCCACCCAGGCCACCTGCCCGGGCTCAGCTCCACCGGGGGCCTATATAGTACACAGTTTCCTTGAGTTTGACCTGCATGTCTAGCAGTTAGGCCCCTCCCACTATTACCAGTCGGTTTCATCAACGACCAGGAAGGAAGTGTAAACTCTGTACCCTCACACCTACCACACCTTCACACGTTTTCATCTGCCGTCATGATCTGCTCCCCGAAGAACCTGAACGCAGAAATGAATTATTGTCGCACATTGACGTTAAAGTGACACCTCCCCTAATAACCTGGTTCACATGAGACCTGTGGTTATTGCAAGTACTCAGAAACTGACATGAGCTAGGTCACCGACGACACACTCCTGATCACACTGAAAGAAATGTGATCTGTTAATGCCAGCTTATGTGATTACACTGAGCGTGATAACACTAACACGGGTCCTGCCTTACGCGCTTTATTGTCTCAATTGCTTAATTGTTTTATTGTGTGCATGTAAACAGGTTCATCGATGTAATGAAGATGAATTGTTCCCCACCAGGATTTCAGTGATAGTTGTGACCAACTAGTTTATATTTTGCTGTGGTTTCAAAAGGAAACCGAGGTGCTTGAGCTTTTAATTTGTAGTATTTTCTGTTTATTTCCGTAACTTGAGTTTGAATTCATATTGTGAGTTGGGACATAGTTGTGATGACCTCGTTCACCAATGCTTTGATTGGACTTCTCATTCTGGTAGATAGCAAGGACTGTTAAAAAGCAGCTCCTGCCTTCATGCCAGGTTTTGGGAAATCAGCAGTACTGTAGGTACAGATGTGTACCAGTGAGTTACGTTCACCACCTTGGCTCAGGTCTTACTGTGGACAGCATCTTGGCAGGCGGACCAGTGTAACCGGCGCTGGCCGTGCTGTCTCTGCCCATACGCTTGGGAGGTTTTATGGCGCCTGTCGCCGTGACTCCACACCAGCTGTAAATCAGCCACCATATGGCGAACACCCAAGACCGGCGCCTCCCAGCTCCCCGCCCCGTCCCCGGCCTCAGCCATGGGCCCGCCTCACGCTGAGCGACGTGTCACTTCCCTCACGGTGTAACGCCACCCTGACTCTAACTCATGCTGCCTCCTCACTCAGCCAGCGCTGCAGAGGTGGAGGGTTGGTTAGGAGACGATGCCAGGGCTGAGAAAAGACGTTAGTAGCCCAACTGCACTTTGGCTATTTAGAAATGGCTGCTGGGGACCAACGCAAACAGTTTCAACATGAATGTTTGTTGTACTCTTGGTTGTTTTTTTTAGAATTAATAAAACTTTTAATAGTCTATGACTGTGGAGAGAGTCGCCAACACACTTATTTGACGAGGACCAAAATGAATCAGCTGCTGACTGTTGTTTACCCATAAGACCTCGTATAGCACAGAATATTCTTGAATCATTCAGTCCTCCCTTCAGGACTATTTTAATGTTTTTGTTTTTCTTATCTGATTGGCACAAATCTGTAATTTTTATTCTATTTTTATTGTATTTTTTTCTTTTTTCATCGCTTTACTTCCTTGTTTTATCACAGTGCAATTAAATAAAACTAACACGTAACTAAGCTAGAATAGTCATCGTAACCTCGACATGTTCTGCCTTCTTTAAACGGTCAGTCCGTTGCTGCCGACCGGGCCTGAATGTCCCCATCTCTCCGTATAGCGCTGACCCACATGACGCCATTTGTCTGAACGTTTGATGGAGAAGCTTCCTGAGTGTCGTTTCATGAGCGCGGCGGCTAGAAAACCCTGAACGAGCTGAGGGAGTGTTTTTATGGCAGCTATCAGCACCGTTCCTGTTTACTCAGACTATCAGCACAGCGCTAAATGTGTCCTGTCCAACATGTTCTGATTGGCTAAGAGGTTCTGACCGTACCAGTACACACTGTACGGGCTTTGCCGTCGATGCATTTAAACAGAAGAGGTTAAAGGAGATGAGATAAACCACAGATACATAATAATAGAGCTGAAACATCCGGCTGATGATTAACCGTGACGGTGTAAGGTGGCGTACCGTGAGCTCCAATCAGATTCCAACGTCACTGTTAAGAAATTGCTAACCAATTGGAGAGGTCACTGTGACCATCGGCTGCTATGACACGTACACAGGGGCCACAAGTACAAATCATGAATCACTATTATATATATTATTATTATTTAGTATCGAAGTTGAAAATGATGGAAAGGGACTCAATGACGTCACTCGCAATGCTGTATGCAATGAGCCGTTCATTTGTTCATCTTGTACCCATTTCTTTTTTTAATGTTTTTCTTATATTTTTTGAATCTTTAGTTATAAACTCACGATTCAACTGGCAGCTGGTTGGTTCAGTTCAAAGGTTCAAATTCTTTATATCAGGATTTTCTGAAATATCTCTAGAGAAAATGAATGGGGAATTGACTTCCAGAACCCGGGGCACTGAAAACCGTTTCTGCTCTGTAATCTGTATTAGTGGTTGAAGATGGTCCACATCATGATACCAGAACAGGAAGTGTAGGAAACCATATTAACCAGCCACTCTTTCACAAGTCAGTTTATTTTAAGACTAGAGCAGCACTTCCAAATGATGGTTGTTTAACCTAACTGTGGATTTCCCCTCAAAACAATGATTTATATTATATTATATTCAGGATATTAACTCCACTCCTCTGGGCTAACAGTGTTGGTCTATTATCTCACAGATAGTTGATGGACTAAACCACCCACAAAACATTTCCTCCACAGACGCACTCTAATAAAATGCTTCTACCCAAACCTGCAGTGCCGTGAGTGCATGCATGTTAGCATGGGGATGGAAACCCTGATCCCAGTATTGACGCCATGCTCTTCCCTTCCAGCTACACGGTCTGAACAGCAAGATGAGTGTAGGTGTTGAAGCTTGTATCAGGTGGTTGAGCCTGAGGGTGAAAGCCACCGTGCCCCGTGGCACTCTGTGGCTTTAATAGACACTGCAAGTGAAAAGTTGCAGTGGTCTACTTGTTGACAGGTATGCTGATTTATACTGAGGAAGAAGGTAAAATAGTAGTAGTACATGGGCTGTTTTTATGTGGTAGCATGTTGGGAGGCTGGTCGAAATTTCAAACACCTGGAATAGTTGTCAGAAAAATGCTGATTGTGCGGAAAACTTTTGCAAAATCTTGCAAGAACTGACCAAAAGCTACACAACCAATCCCCCGAGACATATAACAGATGATCCCATCACATGAAACCTGGCAGTTTTAGCGCCTCATCCTTACAGAGTACAGGGATGGAAATGCTCAGCAGCCTAGGATAGCCATCAGAAGTAGCCGGCTAGCTAACTTTGAAAGAACAGGGCTAATTAATGGAGGGCAGCAGCCGTGAGAAACCTCATTATGGTGCCTGGTGGGAGGGAGACCTTCCTATTAACCTGAATGGCTCTTCATCCCCCCCCGATGGCACAACCCCAGAAACACTCAATACCAACGTTTCAGACATTTAGCCAGAGCAACTTCAAATCCCACATCACCAACAGAGGTCAGGGGTCAGAGCCTCAGTCCTTTGACCCTGGGGTGATGATGTAAGATGGTAGAAGATATTTTAGTACCGACTCTCTCTCCTCCCAGGAACGTTTGGAGGTTCATTCCATATTAATGCTACACAGAAAGGGAGAGGAGAGGAAAAGGCAGCCTCTGGTGTCCGGTGGCGTCGGACCAGGCGGCCTCCTTTCCCTCGCCGTTAAAGGGGCATACCACTCAGCTGAAGAGTTCAGGTGTTACAGGTGTACTGCAGAAACGTTGTGTTTTTGTTGTTGTGAAAGATAACGTAAGATGAAATGTGTTGATCCCCATGGGGAAACTGGTTCTTTGCAGCATCGAAGAAAAGGATATAGATACAGGAAATAGAAAATAGCTAAGATTAAAGATGGTGTTCCCATCATGCTGATGCAGAAAGAGTATATTATCTCATATGTATTTATTATTGATAGATTTACAGGTTAAATACCCCCGTCTTAAAGAGCATCCAGTATCCCCCGAACTGAGTGGATTTGACCTATTTGCTCACATGAAACTGGGCTGGGGTGGGTATGGACACTTCTCCACCCACATGAAGTGACGATTCGAAATTGAAAGTGCGAAATCCAAACGGTCTCCTGACCAGCAGCGAGCGAGTGCTACGTCCAGAGGAAGCTGGACTCCCCAACGTCCATTCTGATTCTTTCAACCCGGTCCCTCTGGCTGGTACACATTGTCCTCCACGTATTAAAACAGTCCTATGACCCCACAGACTAACCAAACCGTTGGAAATGATTAAACTGGTGTTGCTAAATCAGTCACCACACAGTCACTTGGTTTGCCTGTACTAAGAATGAACCGTTCTAGTGGAAAATAACGCTGCCAGTGACTCAGCTATCGGTCTGGCAGGCACCTAGATAGACGTTGATCTCTCTCTCTCTCTATCTGATTAGCTCTCTTTCTCTGTTTCCAGAATGGACAAAAGGCAAATACACCTAGAAAGTAACTGGCTCTCACACACACACACACACACACACACACACACACACACACATCTGACTACAGTCCCTTCCACGCTGGTCCAGTTATTAGGTGTTGCCTTTATGTTGTCGTCTTTCAAGACAATAGACTAAAACATCTTTGATTCAAGCTCAATAGATGGCAAAGACCGTCTTCAAGGATTTCGCTCTTAAAAAAGAAAGGAGCTTTGGTAGTGATCTCCCCCCCCCCCCCCCCCGTCCCCCCCCCGCTCTGCTCCCGAAAGGAAACTGGGACAGGAATATGCTGCGAGTGATGTTTAAATATTACGTAATATGTCGTGGCATTTTACCCGGCGTAAGCACTCTTCATCTTCTCAGGGGCGAAGGAACATCGCTGTGTTGGAGGCAGGTTTTCGTGTCGCTGTCGGCGGGGGGGGGGGGGGCGTTGGTGGTTCAGCAGGTGTTTCAGTTTCAGAATGGATCGTGTTGATGCTTCATGAGATTGGACGATTGTTCTGTAATTCCACTTATTTTGGGCTAGGCTGAGCAATGAGGCCGGATGATGCATTTCCTTGTATTTAGGTTCTTCCTGTAGTGAGACCAGTACAGCTACATGAATGTAAAGGAAACACTGTTTGAGACCAATAGAAGGGTGGAGGATGATTTTGCTGTCTGATGTAGTTTCAGTTCCAGGGCGTATTCAGTCTTTCTTTGACTTTTATTTATCCAGGGAAAGTCGACGGAGCACGCATGCTCTTACTCAACACAGTCTACTGGGAGATGTCCTCAACCCCCGTCTCCGATGCACCAGCTGAAGTGCCTTGTTCAAGGGCAGGATTTTAACCAATGACCTTTTCTAGCCTCTGTGCTGCTGCCGCCCCCTGCAGTGTTATTATTAAAAGTATGAATGATGATAATAATAAGACTATATGAAGATGTAGTTAAACATGGAAGCAGAGTGGTAACAAGGCAGTGATACACAGAAAGGAGAGAAAGAAATGAGTATTTGTGCAGATGATAAAAAAAAAATGCTTCATTCAAAATGAACAAAAGATGGACAACATCCTGCGTCAAAGGAGCTTCGGCAAAATTAGCATTTTCTCTGCTTTTGTTTCTCTGCTTCAGACAGAACCTGAAACATTCCAGTTTGTCTCTATAAAGGCTGGATACGTCGTCTCACAGTAGGATGTTGGTTATGATGTGATGTTGGACTCTGGTCTGATAAAAGCCCTGAAGCCCTGACAGAGAACTGGCACTGTGCTTCAAAATATGACAGACAAAATATGAACCCCGTATAGTCTAACTTGTCTTCTAGCTGGTCTCCAAATATGAAGAGCCGGTTGTAGCACAAGTAGTGGGACATGTTTTATGTCAGTCTGAACGCAATATAACGTCAGGCGTCATGGTGGTGAAATGCAGGTTCTGCTGATGGAAGGGTCAGATGACAGGCTGGGGGTCGACTGATTTTTCCCAACTGTGTTGACACAGGATCCAAGAGCGTCACGGGGTGTGTGTTTGCCTCGAGGCTGCCGTGTTATTTGGTTTGGCCTTCATCAAACACCCCGGACCACGGTTTGCTCACCACAGTGAATTGCAGCAGTCCTTGCCATGGCCAGCCTTCAGTTGATGACATCACTCCTGTGTGTGACCACGGTCACCTGGTACCAGGGACCATGTGTTCATCCACAACATAACCCCTGCTGTCTGAAGGAGTCTCCCTTGATCACCTTCACACCGACATCTCCGTTTAACTTAGGAACAGTAATCACCTCATTTTTAAATCAATGTATATATTTTCTATTATAGCAGTTCAGTAAGAATGAAAGTTTTTATTCTGGTTTTACTGGATGTGTGGTAGTCAGACGCATCCTCAGTCCACTTTCCCTGGATAAATAAGGTTTTATCTTCCTCAGTGGTCCGTCTGCCTTAATTGTTCATTAATAGTCAATAAAGCTTTTTCAAATGCTAATGCAGCCCAGCGAGCCCCCACATGCAGTGATCTGACTCTCATTACACGGTGCCAACCAGGTTCTTCAGAGGCCGCCTGGAGACGCCATGTTTATTTAGAGTCGTATCCTCTCTCTCTCTCTCTCTCTCTCTCTCTCTCTCTCTCTCTCTCTCTCTCTCTCTCTCTCTCTCTCTCTCTCTCTCTCTCTCTTGCTCTCTCTCTCTCTCTGTTTACGTTCTGTTGCACTGCAGTACTGTGAGAAACTTGGCCAATCTGTGCATGCCTCAATTATCGAATTATCATTGATCGACCTCTGACCTTCCGTGACAACGTCCTAATCCTGTCCTCTCAACCAATGGGAAATGACTGATTCCACTTTCTCTTCCTGAGTAACTGAGCGACATCCAATGAGTGGTATTGTTTTCTTTGTGAAGAGGGAGAGGATAACCCGGCCCCGTAATCTCAAATAATCATGCTGTCTTGCATGGCATCATGGGTACGTTTGAGTGTTGCGCTTATCTTTGTGGGACCAAACGTCCTCAGAAGGAACAAAAACAGAGAAAAATCCTCCAAAGTGAGGAGTGTGTGTGTGTGTGTGTGTGTGTGTGTGTGTGTGTGTGTGTGTGTGTGTGTGTGGTTTCCGTGTCAGTCTATCCCAGTCGCCTCCTGTGATTACAAGTGTGATGTTACCCGATCCCGTCTCCTCTTTCCCTCTCGTTTGCCGGTGTTGTGTCACGTTGCATCCTCTGTTAACATTTTGGTTAAACTAATGTCTGTTTCCTTTTTTTTTCTGTCTCTTGTCTCTCTCTCTTTTTTGTTTGTTTTTGTCGTCCTGTGTGGCTGCTGCTTCTGATGCTGTTGCTGCTGCGTCCTCCATCACCACCAAATCTGCCTCTGCCAACATCTGGGCTACAACGCTGGGTGGACCCTGACCCCTGTCATCTCTCTCTCTCTCTCTCTCTCTCTCTCTCTCTCTCTCTCTCTCTCTCTCTCTCTTTCTTTCTCTTTTCACCTCTCTCTCTCTCTTTTTTCTCTCTTTTCTCTCTTTTTTTCTCTCTCTTCTGTCTCCACCCTTCTCCCCTGCTAGCACCATGCAGAGTTCAGAGAGCACCATGCCACCTCCGGTAAGCATGTGACCTTTGAGAGGGAGGGGCAGGGCAGGGCCTGCAGTAGGGGGGTATCTAGGGGTAGATGGGACATGGTAGTAATGTAGTAAAGCTACCGTAGATATCAGGGATCTTAAAAAAGCATTGTGATATCAGTATATAGTTCAAGAATATACCAGAATGTATTTATTGACTGTTTCACACAGTCATTGCATCTGATGGTGTCTTCCAACTGTAGTGGAAACTGTTTACTATTCTGAGCTGAAAAAACAGGAAGGAAAAACATCTGAGGTCCTAGAAGCGCTCCGAAGTAGTTATGGAAAGTTATGGAAAATTCATAGGATTTTATATCGGCGCCACGGTGTCCTGGGAACCCGGAGAGTTGCTGACTGACTGAGTTTCTTTTTAATGTTGTGACACATCAGGCAATTTTGGGGGTCAAAACCCGCCGAGTGTGAGAAGCTGAAACATCTGCCTGAGGTCCCGTTAGATCTGACCTAGCAGGACGGAGGACGTGGAGATCCTGTCTCTAGATTGTTTAATAAATGAGATCTCAGCCTTGATCTTGGGGTCACCGTGGGAACGATGCTTTCCCTCGTGCTCCATCAAATCGAGTTATAAGGCACAAGTTCACATATTGCGGTTCGCCTCTTGTCCAATCACAATGCATGGTGGGAAACAAATGCTGTATAAATTCCCATAATATGTTAGCTGTACTACCCAGATGCTCCACTAGAGGGCAGTCTGTGGTCGCTCTGTGATCTGAAGTGATTGAGATGACGAGGTATCTGATCTCTCTTTCTTTACCCTTCCTTTTCCATCCCTCACCTCCCTCCCCCCCCCCCTCCCTCTCTCTCCCTGTAGCTGCCGTAGTGTGCGGTGATGACCCCGTCCTTCTGACCCCAGGCAGGATGAGCCAGCGCCAGGGGAAGGAGCGGGACAAGGAGAGGGAGAAGGAGGGAGGCCTCCACACCCCCAGCAGGGAGCACGTCGCCACCCCCCTCCTCCCTCAGCCCGGGGGTCAGCTACAGCCATGGTAAGAACCAGGGGGAGGTATGGTGTTATGTGGAGACCTTGTGGAGACCAATTTCCTGAACTCACCAGTTGCACAAAGTCAAGGTTTTACGTTGCGTTCAAAGCCTTCCTCTGTAAACCGCCATCCATGTCACACTTTGGTCTTCTCCATCAAAACCTCTGTGTACTTCTGGGCTACACTCACTTTGACGAAATCCCTTGCAACCCCCCCCAACAGGAAGCCTTGTCTACTTGCGAACCCTCTGTTGCCCGCAGAAGCTTGTAGGATGACGAAGCTTATTTCACTTAATTATTGTAAGACTCCTAGAAGGTAATACATTTGGAGATGGGAAATATATTTTTTACATTCATTAAATCATTTTTTATCACCTGAAGATCGTCCTGCACCCCAGCAGTTGTACATTGGGATACATAATAAAGACCCCACCCTCTGACTTTTAACATTTAAAGATGTTAGAGGGAACAGACCACCTTACCTCTCCAAGAACTGACCTGCAGCCTGTTATCCCCGATCTTTGAACTCTTGTCCTTTCAAGAGGTCACTAGACACCAGGACGGGGTTGGATACAGATCGCAGGGTTCCCAGGGTTCCCTTCAAACTGAAACGCACTAGTCCACAAACCCCATCTGACAGGATCCTGCACCAAGGAAGCTCATCTGAGGAGATCTTTGTTATCCGTTGTGGTCAGAGGTCTTTACTGTGGGTAGGCAACAGTCAGACCTCTAGGGAGAAATAACATGAAGTTCATCGATCCCTCAGGGAATATTGGGCAGAAAAATAATAGTGAAAGTAAACAGCTTCCTCATATACTGAGGGCCCCTGAAAGACCCCCGGAGGGCCCCACACCACAGTTTGGGAACAGCTGATGGAGAGGATGGATAACAGGGCAGATTTCACCCTTCATATTGCCGTACCTTGTTGTGTTACAGCGCCCTCTTGAGGATTGTCTGCTTGGCTTAGTGAACTGTAAAATAATTACAAAGCCCAATGATCGTGAATCCAGGTGGACCTGCTGTCAGGACCGGCGAGGTGAGGACGGGACACGTTTGTTGGAGAGGAAATGTATAGATTCAGATGTCGGGCAGGGTGGGAAACTAATATCACCGTCATTCACTTGGTGAGTTTTAGAATGGAACAGATCCTTCAAACGGTGGTTGTTTACCTGAAAAAGAGGTTGGTAGAGGAAAGTGCTATGGGGGAGGATTTCATGAAGAGGAGGAATGTTGCAGTTGTGGCCAGAGTTTGCCAGGAGTTTGTTTGTTCTCCTGGTGTTTGGGTGGGTTTCCTCCCGCGCAAACACCATAGGTATGACCATAGGTATGACCATAGGTTTGACCATAGGTATGAAAGTGAGCGTGGGCATTTGTCTATTTGTGTTCGCCCTGTGATGGATGGCTACCTGGATGTCCAGGATGTCCCAGTGTATGCTGGGATACTGCAGCAACGATCTGCAGTAGAACGGCTGCAAGAACAAGGAAGTAGTGATGGAAACTGGCTTCATGCTGGTGAGATGACGTCTGATGATGTCTAAAAATCATGTTCGATTTGTCAGAGTCACCCATTACCTGCTGTGACAAACTACAGAGGCTTCATCCATCCATCAGTGGTAACGGATCAGATTGTTTTGCTCTTTTAATAGACGATTGTAATCCTACTTTCTACCACAAGAGGGAGTAAGCATGACAGAAAAGGAACTGTGTGTCTGTCTTTTTTTTTTAACCTCTACCCAGCCTATGATACCCATGTAATACCGTTAATCTCTCTCTCTCTTTCACACACACTATTTCCCTACAGGGATCATTAAAGTTTCATCTAATCACACACACACACTCACTCTCACACACACACACACACACACACACACACTCTCTTTCTCTCTCTCTCTCTCTCCAAATTGCCAATCACTCGTGACAGCTGTCAGTCTGGTTACCCTTATAGTGAAACAGTTGAGTTTTTGATTTCCGGCTGTCTGGTTTTCTCTTCATGCTGTATGAACAGTAAAACCAGCATCCATCCTATGTTGGTTCTGTGTACAGTAGAAGTCTCCCTTCCTGCATTGCAACACTAAAATGTTGTTTCATCTCGTCTCACAACCACCTCGTCACCACACCATTCGTTCTATCGTCTGAGAGAGGCTGAAACTCTCCTGACCCTCCTCAGTAGTCTGAAGGGTTCCTCATGCCAGGTATCCATGGCAACCTGCTTTGCGTCAGCTAGCCCTTTGTAATGCGCCAAAGGGATGATGGTTTATGCTTTGGCTTGTTTTTCTTGACCGATGTTTGAATATCCTGTCAGTCATAAAGGACTACAGTTGAGTTGAGTTGTTAGTATAGAGTTGGTTAATATTCTGTACAGTCCCAATGACATGTAGCTCTTTATGAACATGAGAAGAGGATTGTGGGAGTTGTGTGAAAGTTTCCAGCTAATTTGTGAAGATTCATAGATCCAGTTACATTTCACATGTTGTTTTACTTTGTTTATTAACTTGATACTGCTCAACAAAGAGCAGGCATGACCTAGGTCATTTTCCTGGGATTTTCTGCAGGTGGCGCTCTTTTCTCTGTTTCTTCAGCCATGGTGGCTGTCGCTGCTCATGCTAACTACCCAGTTCTTCTTCTGTCTATTGCAACCAAACCGCCGTTGCTGCTGCCAGAAACGTAAAACGCATCACTTCTGTTGCCAGATGATTTTTCCTAGGAAAGACTTACCTAATGCCAAGTGTTTTATCTCTCTCTCTCTCTCTCTCTCTCTCTCTCTCTCTCTCTCTCTCTCTCTCTCTCTCTCTCTCTCTCTTAATTGGATAGTTTGTAGTTGGTCTGTTGCATCATCACACACACAAGTTGGGTAGCCAAGCCAAGTGGGTCTTATTTTCCCTGCTGACTCACTGAAAGGCTAAAATAGACCCAGCAGGTTGTTGACCAGGCCCCTGCAATCGGCTTTGTAGCTGCTCTCGCTTTAACCACTTTTCACCGACTCGCTCTCCTCTTCCCAGGTTGATGAAGAGGCTGAGAGGAAGAAGGATGGGGAAGTTGGGAGGAGAGACAGAGATGAGAGATGAGAATGAGGAAATCAGGGGGGTAAGGAGGGGGGAGTGAGGGTTTGAAGGGGAAAGAGAGATGGAGTATGATGTCATGGAGATGAGAGGGATACAGGGATAGGAATGGAGAGTATTGGAGGATGGGGGGGAGAAGAGAGGGAGAGAGGATGAGGGAATCGAGGGGAAAGCAGAGAGAGATGGAGAATAAGTGAATCGAGGTAAGATGGAGAACACCGAAATAGAGAATGGAGGGGGAAGGTTGAGCAACAGAGAAAATGGGTGAGGGAAGAACCAGGGAATGAAGGAGAGAGAGAGAGAGAGATAGAGAGAGAGAGCAGGTGGAGTCAGCATGGATTTAAGATCAGCCTCGGGGATTACTCCCTGTCAGCCGGGGTTAAGGACATGGAGGGGGCCGGTCTTATCCGAACCCTCAGCCAATGCCAATCCAGTCTTCCTTCTTCCTCCTACGCTGCCCTCCATTGGGTGGCTGAGCATCTGGGAGGCCTGAGAGCCGAGAGGGACGAGGTTGACAGTGCAGATATGCACCTTAGATAATGAAGAGTCGGTGGAAATAAGGAGGATAGGAAGGCATGGAGGCTATCTGGGCCCCGGGGCCTGGGCTCTGCTCGGACATCCGTTGGCTAGGCTCCAACGTGGATCTAAAGCTTGAGTGATTTTACTGGCGAGTAGGCCGCTGTCAGCGCATGACCTTGGGACACTTTTTTAAGTACGCATTTAGCCTCAAGGAGAGCAAGGTACAGTATGGAGTAGTACTGAGCAACAAGCTAGTGTTAGCTGTTAGCATTTCAGTTAGAGCCAGCAGCAGAGTCGCTGCACCGTTGTCCTAGTTGCACCCATCCACATGAAATCCACCTCTTGGCAAATTCAGATCTGTGCTGTTGCATGGCTTCCTTCACTGTGCTTTGTTGTGTGTGTGCATGTTTGTGTGGCTGTGCTCTCGTGAGGACAGAATGAAGTTCCCACCAACGAGAAATGTCTCTTTTACTTGGCAACGTTGAGTCAGGTGGACAGAAACAAGAACTTAAATTCAGCAACGTGCTGGACTCTTTCTTAAGTCTAGGAGGAGAGGTTTGTTGTGGAAGATGCCTGCAGGCCTGCGATCAGAAAGCCTCTTTGTTCCAAAGCTAATCCGAGGCTTACAGGGTCTTTATATCAGACCAGAGATGTTTGTCTACTGTCTGCAGTGCAGGTACCACATACACTTGTCTATATTTTCAGATGAATTGCAGCTTGTCAGTTATAGCGGTGGTCTGCAGCAGTCTTTGTGTCGCTGTCATGTGAGTCGGATACCCTTAAGTCAGTTTGGTTGAGCGTTAATGTTCCACACCTGTGGTTTATTTACTACAGATATTATCAATATTATCTGAGACTATATAGCATGTATATTTCAGGCTAAACTCCAACAGCAATTTCCTTTGTTTTTCTTGTTCCTGTCAATGTTGTCATGATACAAACGTTTGACTTCCTTGCTGATACCTAGACATCGCAGTTTTGATTCCGAAGTGATACTACGGCAAAAACTAAACAATAAAAACACCTAAGATAACAAGAAATGATACTTAATGTTGTTTTAAATGAAATAATAACTACTGATAGTCCTGTTCATGAGGATGAATGGATGCCGTGAAACACTACATAAATGTATAGTATATTAGTAGTATATTTTGTGTTTGTCATATCAGGTATCAAGGTAAGTTTTCAGTGGTAGCACTCCTAGTACCAACACTAGTACCCACTTGACTTGACTCTGATCTGAGTGAAAGACACATTCACCACACATCAGGTACCAAATCTAGCGACAACGTTCGCCCTTCGAGGAAGGATCAACACCTGTGTCAGGTTACTGGTCCAGAGGGCAGCTATAGATCCTCACTGGATTTGACCCAGTCCTGCACTTGCCTGTTTGGCACCAACACTCCCTATACCTGATACCGGCTCATCTGATACACCCGAGACACAAGTATTGGAGCAGATAGATGTGGTGCTCGAGTAACTCCATCCAGCCACTTGGCCCAGAGAGCTGGGATTCAAACAATGCCCACATTTGTTTGGCTAACCAACGGCGCTGCAGGTCTTCCTGAAAGGAATGCTTTTAGGGAGGGAGGGATGGATAAAATTTGAGCGTGTTGCCATTGTTTGATGGAGTGATTAAAATGTTTTACTTGAACCCCCTGATTGAAAACAAATGTCAAACTCTGGCTTGTTTGCCAGGAATTCAGTAATATAATTACGAGCAAGCAAAAGCCCTGCAGTTCATTGCAGCCACGTTAGCAAAAACTTGCCAAGGCCAGTTGCACATAATCATGCCAATGATTTGCTACTGAGTGCTGATTAGATAGACGCAGACTGAAAGCATGTTTTTGTCCTCTGAGAAGGAAAATAACAAGCTTTCTTATTCCAAGATTAGCTTAAGTGGTTCAGTCAATGAACATGACTAGATGTTAGCAGTCAAGGTCAAGTAGCGTACATTGTTCAACTACTGCACCCAGCCCACTTTGTTTTCAACTAAGGAAGTAGAACAAATTGGCAATTGTGTACATGGGGAGCTAGCCGAGGACTTGATGTGATTTTCTGCTCATTGATTATGTTATCTTTGAGTGATGCAGCGTTTCACTCCAACACTTCCTGTACAGAGGCTGTGTGTTGCATTGTGGTTGAGCAGAGTTACTTTATGTTATGTGTTGTTTCTTGTTGTTTCTTGTTGTTTCTTGTGTCATTTTTGTATTTTGTACATTCTTGTTGCTGCTGCAATCCCAGAATTCCCCTCTGGGATCAATAAAGTATCTATCTATCTAATGCAGTCTTTCCCAACATGAAGGTACGAGTCTCTCAGAGTAAGTCTAGGTCTAAATTACTGGGAAGTGTACCCGGATGCAGATGACTTTTGGTCTACACATTTCACACCAGTCAAATCCAGTCGAACCAGTTGAAATTGCCTTTCCGTGTGTAAGCAGGTTAATTAGGTTTGGGACATGAAGTATACATGCAGCACATCCCAATTACCGTGTTAATTAAAGCACGTTTGAGTCTGGTGGGCGGAGCTGCAGATTTATCTGTTAGCTCAGGGAAATATCGTGCCACGTTGCCATGCATTGCCTCGACACCGGAGATTTTCTCCAGTTGTTTTCGAAAGGATTACTTGGTGCCTCTCCAAACAATCTTGAATGAAATGTCTCCATGGACAATTGATAACAAGGCTTGGGGAGGTACCAGCAACACAGTCTTCAGTTTGAGTATTGGAAGGACTGATCGGTCACGGTGAAAAGCGTAAATAGGACAGGGCGGCTGGAAGGGAGACAAAGATGCCAGATCAACACCAAGCAGTGTGCCTGGGAGATGGGGTTTCAGAGATAAGTGCCAATGCCAGGCCTATTCATTTTCACAAGATAACCAGTGGTGCTCAGTGAGACTTTTCAAAGCACCCAATTCTGTCAATCAGGGAATGAATTTTCACCCTCCTTGAGTGACCTTGAGTGACCTTGAGTATCTTTCATGGCTCTCATCAACAGCACCAAATCTCTTTCTTTCTTTCTCTCTCTCTGGAGTTAGCAGGCCAACTGTACTGCTCACCCACCCTCATAGAATAGTTTGTGAGCTCTGCAGTTGAGGTTTGAAATCTCTTGGTGGCATATGGCATAAGACTTATATTAAATAATGCATTGATTGAATGAATATTGAATATAGGTTGTGGGCATGCTGCGGTGCCTCCCACAGGGCAGCTTATCAAATTGAGATTGCGTTTCCAGGAAGCCGTGTCCTCAGGGCAGCAGATGTCCAGCGTCACCAGTCCGGTCACACACCAAGCATTTAGCCTCATCACCATTTACCCACGTTGAAGGGCAGCAGTTTCAGTCTGGCATTTAACGTCTCGTCACCAGAAGAATAGTACATTGGAGATTTCTGGATCTCCTGGTCTAATAATTGAATAGAATGAAAATATGGTCTCTGTTGCTTGCATTGCATTTTTGATGAAGTATTTAAACTGCAAATTAAAAACAATGTCAAGAACAGCGATCCCAGATATGTGGGAATGGCGTCTTCCTTGCTAGCTAGGTTGCTATTTTTAATACATTTTAATCCAGATTTTCAGATTCATGCTTCAGTTTTCTGATCATTAAAACACAATTTATTACTGTATTTTAAAGTTTTTGTGTTTTCGATTTTTACCGGATGTGTCTGTGATGAGTCAGATAAGTCGCCTATTGTTGGAGGTAACTGGCTGTCCAGGTCCGGTCCGGAGTATTGGTGTGGCAGCCTGCTTCATTCTGTCCTCGCTGCTAGTATGAATAGAGCTTGTGTGTTATATGACTGTGTGTGTCTGTAGCCTGCTGACTTCCATCCACATAGCAGTCACAGATTGCAACGCTTGTCTTGCATGAGGTGAGGTTAGAGACAGGAGAATAGCGTGGGGGGGGGGGGGAAGAGGAAGGGGGATGAAATAAAGATGTGAAATAATGAAGCAAAGATGAAGAGAGAGGGGTGAGCGAAGATGAGAAGTGGAACGTAAGAGCTGTTATCTGGCCAAGATGCAGCTCTCCTACCCGTCTGGAGGAGAGGCAGTGGGCGGGGCTCAGCCGAGTCGTCATTTAGTACTTACAGGCTGTTCCCTTTCACACAGAGAGAGAGAGAGAGAGAGAGAGGGGAAGAGCGAGCGAGGGAGGGAGGGAGGGAGCAGTAGACTGAAGGCAGCGTGGAGGAAGGCAGTGTGCCGCACTTGTTCAATGCCTGCTATCTGAGCTGGTGTGCTGTGTGTGTGTGTGTGTGTGTGTGTGTTGATTGATGTGCTGGGCTCTTGCTGCGGGGGACAGATCGCAGAGTTTCACGACCCCCCCTCGACCTTCCAGTCTCCCCACCGCTCGCCCCTTGCCCCCCCCCCCCCCTCTCGCCGTCCCGCCAAGGGATCTCCCGCCGCCCTCATGATGAAGGAGGAGGGATTGCTGAGCCGCCGCCGTTTCTCCACATGCGGCGGGACGTCGTCGGTTCGACCCCCGCACCCGGATGGACGCAAACTCATCCGCAACGCCTCCTTCGGGGGCTATAACGAGCTGTCACCCATCTCCCTGCCAGGTGGGTGTACGACGCTGTGGAGCTCCACTAGTAGACCCTCTAGTTGTGCCTGGTGGTTGATTAGTGGCTGTAATGAAACGTAGAGTGAACAGATCTGTTGTTATTGTGTTGGTTCTGTCTGACTGTAGATGTGTTTTAAAGATGAAGGTGTGCCATAGAGTCTGTTTTGCCGAATAAAGGCCATGAAGGAAAAGCCTCTGTAGCGTTGCTGACGTTCAGTGGATTTCATGGCCTTATTCTTTCAAAACTCTTGTTCTCGGCCTGAGCTTGTTTGGACTCAGCTGGTCCGGGCCTGCTCAGCCCGCTTGGATGAGGCTTGGATGAGGCTCGGATGAGGCTCGGATGAGGCTCGGATGAGGCTTGCTGAAGTGTATTGATCTCACAACCATCAAGCGTTGCTCTTTTTCACCCAGATAGATCGTGTCTCTCTCTGCATTGGGTCTCTTTGATGTTGGTCTGCCATGCAAGCTCATTGTTGATGTCGGCAGCGAGCTGTAAGAGGAACCTGACAACTCAACTCAACGTTTTTAGAAATACATGTTCCGCTTTTAGCATTTCTAGTCATTGCTTACTAATAAAGGCCAATCTCAGAATTCACAGATATTTCAGCCTCAGTTTGAAATGCTTTGAAATGGGCAACAAACAGATTGACGCTGTGATGTTTTTGCTGTATTTAGTTGGGCATAACTATACGGTGCCTTTTAGTGACTCCTCATTTCAAGCTCTCCTTCCCTTCCCTGCCTTGCATTAGTGCAAAATGGATAACCACTAATGGCAATCAGCCTTTTAGCCGTCTGGTACAAACCACTCTGAATGAGGCTAAGCTCAGACCTCAGATCAGCCGGCTCGGTTTTGCCCAGGCTCCGCCGAAACCTCTATGAACTGCGGTTATAATCCTCATCCCCTGAAATACACTTAATCCCAAAGAACAATTTAGGATTAAGTCAATTTAGTGTTCATTTGTGAAATCCTGTTGCAAAGGACGCGAGCTAGAAAGCAGACAGCTGGCAGCCTTTGTGCCGCCACAACTTTGAGAGGTGATCTTTATTCCACCTTCCACTGTTTTTCAACCTTTATTTGTCCAGGGAGAGCTGACGGGGCACACGAGCTTCACTGCTTCACATGCATACAGTTTGCCGCATTCACACCGCCAGTTGTTCTGCTGTTGGTAGCTCAGTCAGTAGTGAAGTGCCTTGCTCATGGGCACCTCAACAGGAAGGTAGAGTTTCTCATTCTGTTTCAACCCAGATCCTCCTAGCTGGTCTGGGGGATTTGGACCAGTGACCTTCTAGGAGTAAGACTAGTTCAAGCTGCGAGACGTTGTGCAGTTCATCTGAGTCATGGTGTTTTCCTCACCGTCAGTTCTCAGCCTCTCCTCCATTCATCTTTATTTAAGATGCTCTGCCAAGAGGCGCCGGCTTAGAGGAGTTGTAGGAGACAGCTGGCGAGGCCGGGTTGCGTTCGCTCGTTTTCTCTCGCTCTCCATCATGTTCTCTTTATTTCCTCCTCCGTCTCCGGGTTGTTTCTTTCTCCCACAGTGCCTCGGAAGTGGAATCGACTGGAGTGACTTTGCCTTCTTCTTCACACATTTGCACTCTTTTGTGTAGTTTATAGAATAAAGCCCACCGGTGGTTGATGACTCACATGTTGTTTGTATGCTGACAATGTGTGTGATGCTGTCATAGGCTCTTCTTCATGGTCACGCCCTGCCAGTCGAGTTCATGTCTCGCCTTTTTCTTTTCCTTCTTTCTTTTCCGCTGTGTGGGTTCAGAAATTCACTTCAAGGTCTCGAACAAGGCAGAAGTTTAATCGATACATCAATGTTTCTCCTACTTATGAAGACTACCATGTTCCCAGCCAAGCATTCATGGCAATGTAGCCTAGCGATGCCAAGATGGGATACCTGCTCTCTGCCACACCTGGATGGCATCTCCCTGTGTTGCCTGGGACCAGCACTCTGCAGAAAGGGCCAGCGACTGAACCTGCCCCAGCACACTATAAATAGACGCCACAAAAGCAGTGGTCGGGGTAATATAACCAGCCTAATGCCTCCATCCTCATCCACACACATGGCGCTGTTTGAAATATGGTTGAGCCGGCTGTGTGCAGAGTGAGAGGACGTTCCCTTTCATGTTGGATGGGCTACTTCGTCTTGTTGTGTTGTTTGTTGGTAGGGACTCTGGCAGGCTGCAGAAGGAATAGATGTGGAGGTTGGAAGCGAGGCCTTTCTCTAAATGATCAAGGACAGGCTCAGTGTTCAGCTCAGCCAGACGGGTTTGAGCCAAGATCCTAATTTCAGCCCCGTTGATACCTCTATGAACTGCAGTGATAATCCTTAATCCCAGAACAATTTTGAGATTATGTCAATTTAGTGTTCACTATGTTCTACCCTTGAGTGAGAGGAGGCACCCTTTCATGTGAATCAGGCACCTTCAGCACTGTTTTCCTGTTTTGTTTGTTGCTTGGGACTCGGGTTGCAAATGAAATAGATTTGGAGGTTGAAAAAGAGGCAACATACCGGTAATAGGACGGTCAATAACTAGATGGAACCATGATCACCTTAGGATCAGCATGACTCTGCATCTAGCGTGTGGGCTGGTTACAGGTAGAAACAATACACCGGTACAAATTCGTGCTAAGCTTTAGATTGTCCCGTTTCAGATGAATCAGGCAGGCTGGTTGAACACTATCCATGCCAGCATGTTCATGTAATACCTCCTTAATGTCCAGCAGTTTGTCATTAGTCGCTCT
>JAXDDX010000190.1:152500-375000 GCA_034670405.1 Hoplostethus atlanticus
TTTCACCTTGGTCCAGTGAAATCTGTGGAAGGACGTGCACTGAGAAACGCTGCGTGCACATCATCATTTATTTAGGGCTTCCCATTGATCTCCAGCCCCATTACCAGGTGGGTGGTAGCAGCTCCACGGTGCTGTTCTGTAGCTGCACTCTGAGCTGAGTAGGTATTAGTAACTAGTAATGGCTGTTAGACTTCCATCTGATTATGGAGGCTACGTTTCACATTGTCTCTCCGTTCGGTTTGTGTCGGCACAGACGTCATTGGTCGTTGTAGCTTTCCAATACCATGCAGCTACGTTCTCAACAGTTTCACGTCATGTTAGACTCAACCCCAGCTGAATCATTTATAGAAGTTGTTTCAATCCATATTTGTTGTTTCTTTTTTTAATGTCAGGTGCAGTGTCAAGATATCTTCCAGTTCAGCGATTTCGCCTTCAAAATAAAAGCCAAAAACTGTTAATACATGCAGTATTTATTTGGTATGAGAACTGCGACAAAGGTACCCCATGGCTACACGGCAGATTTGGAAGACAGTCAGGGAAGGAGTAATAAACCGATTTGGTTCATATCCCGTTGTGCATTGCATTGCCTCCTTCCTTGCCGGTTGCAGAAAGCACATTGTTATTTTTTGCCCAGCCGGGGGCTTGTTCTGCAGCTGGACATCATCCGCATTCACAGCAGCATTAAATCTTGATTGTTTGAAAACTACACGGTGAGAATGCCAGCCTCATGCATTACGCTCCCAAAATGAATCCAAAACAATTGAACTGGGCGCGCTGCCCAGATTAACATTGTATGGCATGTCCAGCAGTGAGCGGGGTAGTGGCTGTTTCAGGTTGGACAGCTCATCAAAATGAGTATTGAACCTGCCCAAATAAAGGGTAGGAGGGCGGGACTAGGATACACTGCCTCAAGGCAAAAAGGTTATCTTCCCAGCAGGCTTGGAGCAGCTAAATAAGGGTGTGAGCTAAATTAGCTAAATGCCCAAAATGTAAAGGAAATTTCCACTTCATCAAAACTTAGACACCAACTGTGTAGTCGTCTTTGTTTGACAGATGTTTTATTATGTGCATGCTAGCTGCTGCACTACTATCCTCCATAGCTTAAGCATCATCATCAGCAGGGTCAGA
This sequence comes from Hoplostethus atlanticus, assembly GCA_034670405.1. Taxonomy (NCBI): domain Eukaryota; kingdom Metazoa; phylum Chordata; class Actinopteri; order Trachichthyiformes; family Trachichthyidae; genus Hoplostethus; species Hoplostethus atlanticus. The sequence goes on from JAXDDX010000190.1 coordinate 153,629, forward strand.
TCCAACACTAACGATGATCAAACTGCATCTACTGGCTAAAATGAGACCAGTCATTCTCTGTATACATCACCAGGTGCATTTACGGGGCAGGTGTACGCTTCGGTGTGTAATTGACACCGTAGGGAACGAAAACATGTCAGCGATAATGAGCTTCTCTCACTCTTTTCACCAACGTTGCATTTTCATCTCAGGCATTTTAGCTGATGCCTTCGGATGAGCGCAACACCAGAACAAGCTTCAATTCCTCCAAAATGACAAGCAGTCAGCAGTCGGGGGTGCAAGGGTCGGAGCCGTGGCGCCCTGACAATACCGTAGATGTACCTAATTTCCTGTTCCTCCGGTCTCCTCAGGGCCGGTGAAGCAGACGGAGATGGCCGCGGTCGAGAAGCCTCTACTTATTGGTCTTGACCTCAGCCGGCCCCTGAGGCGTCCTGTCAGCAGTGTTACCATTATTTGGGTGACGATGGAACAAAAAAAAAATATCATTGCCAGCTGATCTCTGCTCTTCTGGGCAGTTACTTGAGTCCTCCTTTTAAAAGGACTGCAACAGTAATACACAGCAGCAACACTCACCAGCTAGCAACATTCAGTCATAGTACCTGAGAAGCTAATGGGATCTAGTAGTTGAGCAGAGGTACAGTGAGTTCCCTTCCAAGATGAGAAATCAATCATAAAAGTTAATAAAATCATTTTGTACTGCAAAAATGATTGATGGCACAGAATTGAAACGATAGTACTTTTTCTGAGCTAGCCCTCATAGACCTCCAGTCTTTTGTTTTGCACAGACTGGATCCTCTGTATTTTAAAGAGATTGAAAAAAATGAACCAAAATGGATATAGCACTTTGGAAGTGAACCTCTCATCAGCTTCCTTTCACTTTAATATTTCATCTCGTCATCATTATTTCATAAGCAGCACCAAGCCTTATATCTAGTTCCTCATGATCTAATGAAGTAATTCAAGTGGCAGAGTGATGGTTATTATACCTGCTCTTTAAGAAGACTTCCTGTACCTGCACTGAGGCGCCCAACCTCGTCTGAGCAGCTGGACGTTGCAGTAGTAGTCGCCAGATACAACACAGATGAATGCAGATGACTTGATCTCTGTTTTAAATCGTCTGTCGTCGGCAGACTTGATCCTGTTTGGGCTTCATGTGTCTTTGTCTCAATTATAAATGTACTGATTCAACTTTGGGCAGCGACCCATAATTCTCTGGCACGCCGTCGTCTTGGACAGAAACCTGCTGATTGACTTTTGTGTTAATACATCACTACTGCCGAGGAGACAACAGGTTTGATGTTAGTGTTACATTACCTCTGATTGGTGGAGCTACATCAGTACACACAATACTGATTAGCTCATGTCTCGTACGAGCACAACCCCAGATACCTCACTTCAATCATCCATCCTCCTTAAATATTGAGACTGAGGGAAGAGCCGGTGTGTTAGATAACCTCTCGGGGCCCCCTGTGGTGGATGAAGAGCCCTTGAGATGTTTTCCAGCCGAGGTCGGCATGGAGATGTGCCTGTCGAGTGGGCACAGATGGCCTGGTGGGACTTGTTATCGGCATACAAATGAAAAGCACCACTCGTAAGACTACAAAGACGATGATGAAATGCCTCCATTTCTTGATGCATATCACTGCGGTTTGTTTGAAGTTTGATCTAATCCAAACTCATTCTGCGGGCCTATGACTGTGGATGCAAACAGTTGAATGGAAAAGGTGGTGCACTCTAGTTTCCTATTCCTTCCATTCATACAGTGTTCGGACAGCAGGCTGGCGTAGTGAGAAGGGATGAAGCACCTGCCTGGTTTTAAGCCCTCATGGCAGCAAGCATCCGTCCTGCTGAAGGGTCATTGAGCAAGACACTGAATCCCTACCAGCTCCAGGGTGCTGCTCTGTAGCTGACCCTGACCTCTGACCTCTGACCTCTCTGTGGAGGGGAACAAGTAAAAAGAGAAGTTCTCCAAGGGGATTGATAAATGTTTGTTTACTTGCTTCATCCCCAAGATGAAAACGTTTCGCTTTGACTGGTCTGGTAACTAGTTGGTTAAGGGACACTTGAGTTTCCTGTTACAATATAATATCAAGAATTCACCTTGAGATTGAAGAAGTGATTGTCTGCAGTACTAATGAATGAAAAGAGACCTCTACTATCGCTACCTCTGTAGGTTCATTGCATTTATTATTTAAGTAACATTTGTCAGATTAGGTGTCACCTGTTTCCAAATGATAGATATCTCATTTGGTAATGAAAGTCCTCAACTGTAGCTTCAGTCTCATGGCTGAATGCCGATGGCCTGTGAGTAGGGAACGGAAGCTATGAAAAATTCACCGGCTCTGTCGCCTGAGACTGCTGGCGTCACCAACCTCCTGCATCTAGATGGGGAGTCTGTTGAGGTTTGGAAAAAAAAAAATGGGATGCAAAGTCCCTAAATCTGTAAATATGGTTTCCTTCACTGCACCTTGCACATTTTGTACTGCACTTTAAAATACAGTACTTACCCTTCCTTAATGGAATACCCATCCTTAATTTCTGCCAGTTTCCTACAACTTACTATACCTGTATCCATTGACAGAAGAGGGTTGGTTTTCAAATAAGGCACAGTGAGTTTCATTCTACTTCATGCTGAAGTTGAAACACTACATCTTTTCTTTTTTTTAAACCTTTTTATATCCAGTGAAAGGTGACTGAGCATGCATGCTCCTTTTCAGCACTGCCCAGCTTCACTGGGAGCTTCCCAGTACAGCCAGTCTGCTGCTAGCACCTCTGCTGGAGCATTTGGGGGATACGTGTCTTGCTAAACAACAACATTTCCCTGTTTCTCATCCACTTTCCGTGCCCAGATTTTCCCAGACAGTCCAGGAATTTCAACCACGAACCTTCGATTCGCAAGCCCACTTCTCTCACTACCTTATTGGTTGAAATATAAAACATCCCTCAAAAATCAGGGAATTGCGGCACTCCAAAGAAGAACAAGGCAAGACTTGGCCAACATCTTTTGGCTCCAGCCTTCATCAGTGCGCTACACATGGGATACTGGACTAATGGGAGAAATTGGTTGCTAGGAGATGAAAAAACAGCATGTATTAATACTCTTGTTGTTGGACTGATTTCCTTCGCTGTTGTGTTTTCTCTGCAGGTTTCGACAGGGGCAAAGAGGACCTCTTGCCCCTTCCTTTGAAAGAGGACTCGCATTCCATATCCAAGAGCAAGGTAAAGGAGAAACCACACTGTTTACTTGAAATACCAGAATCATCATGCATGGTGAACAAGCAGAGGTTGAAGGGTGGGCAGGCTGCGAGTGTCTGTGTGTTGTAATGAGACTGGAGAATATGGGAATTAGTGCAGTCTTATCTCCCTCTCCCTTCCCTGCCTCGGGCGTGAGATAGCCTACATCTCCATGAGTCATACATCACATACACTGTACACACAAATACAAATTAAGCCCTTCTTCCAAGTGAAGCCAGTGTGGGGGAGGCCTCTCCAGTCTGTCCAGGTCCAGATCGAGCTTGTTAACATGTTATTGTCAATGCAAGTGTGTGGGAGTGTGAGTCTCCCTCTGAGTCACACCGGAGAGGCTTGCATCAGACAGGAATCATATTAAATCCTCCTTATGAGTTTGTTATTGGACCAGAGGGACTCCGTGTACCACAATATTCCTGATTCCTCCACTCAAGTCGCCATGTTGAGTTCACTGCGTACACAACACCAGCTCCACTTATCAAACTGCTGACATTTATGGCAAGATCATTTCAAAGATTGCTTGAAGGTCGGAGTGGTTCAAAGTAGAGCCCGACCGATATATCGGGATCGGTAGTTATACAACCGATGTGTCCCGATTTTTAAATAAGTATAATAAACAAAAAAACATTGATTGTTTATCCTGTACTTGTCTGTTTGAACGTTGTAATTGCTATTTACTAGAATGATCCAGTAGAGGGAGCTCTAATACAAGTGAGCAGCTGACGCGCTACTTCTGTAATACGATCTTTTACATTTTTTATCTATCAAAAAGTTCTTTCTGTGTTTATTTTTATTTATTTGTTTGCTTATAAGTTCAATGTTCTCAAATATAGAAAATTTAATAAAATATTGGTATACAAAATATTGGTCAAAACATCGGTAATCGGTGGGCTAGGACTCTCCTAAATCGGGATCGGCATCGGACCCAAAAATCTGGCATCGGTCGGGCTCTAGTTCAAAGGCCCTGCTCCTCAAAACCACCAACCAAGGCAAGGTTTTGATGAATCTGGATCTGCGGGCTTCAGTTCATCTTGATTCTGTTATGTCCATCCATATGCAGGAAAAGCATCGATGCAATCTCAGCCAAAGGAAACTATATAGGGTTCTGAATAGAAAAAGGCCAGATCTTGAGCTTCAGTGCTTGTCATCGTGCACCCTTGAGCTCTCTCCATCTCTGGCTGTGGGCATTTGAAGCCTTAAGTAGCCCTGCTTTAGCATCTCCACACGTTCCAGTCTGTCTCTGCGCTTTAATCACTCCGTTTGGCTCGTGGCGGTAGCCGGCCGTGGACCACCTGTGGTGACATTTATCGCCTTCGTTCGGCACTGAGCTACGTTTGGGCTACCGTGGAACTGAAGAAGCTGAGACGAGGAGGGAAAGCGATCCCTTGGAGACGATGATGCCGCTCTCGCCTCCACTGCTCCCCATTTACACCTGGCGTTTTATGCAGCTTGTATCCAGATGTGATTCATCTTCAGTACATTTACACTTTACACAGCTACCGGATAGAAAGACTCCCCGGTGCTTTCCCTCCCGATATTAACCATCCTTCCAGTCTATTGTTTAGCTACTGAACACCGCAGGGGGCCGTAACGTTTTGGGAGTACAGAAGTGACATATGTGGGTTTTAATCAGTCCTCAATGAGTCTCTGGTGCATCTACACCTGGATCTGTATGCCAATTAAGCAAGATCGGACTGCTGTCTGATCATCCCAGACACGTTTCAGTGCCGGTGTGGGGTCTGATTGTTGGTGGTAGATTTGTTAATAAGTATGTTTTTAGATTTATAGGTTAGTAATAATGTAATAAAGTACTGTAGTCATTTATCCACAGCATGCAATGCTAGAATAAGATGAAATTCCTAGTTTACCAACATTACAAGTCGCCGATAGCAAGGAGCCATAGTGCCTCCACAATATTCCTCTTACCCCTAGGATGATCAGGGGATGCTAGGAAAAGAAGTCCAGGTCCAGGAGAAAGGTAGAGAGGATTTATGTTCAAACAACCTCCACCCATGGGCTCAGCAACGCATTGTAATACTGTTCCTACCCTCACACTCGGTGTTTATTCACAAGGAAAGTGAGAGGGCTGAAGGTTTAGATCAGAGCTTCTCACGCTGGGATGTTGTAGTTTTGTTGTGAAAGCCTTTCTCTGGCAGAATAATGGCCGTTAGCAGCCCCCTGGCGTCTTCCAGTAATTAATTAAGGAAACTAAAGGAAAATAAAAATCAGTCATTTCCAGGCGCCGATAAGGTTGACACACTCATACATCAACCCTCGCTGCAGCCACAGACGACGTTGTGTTGACTCTCATTGTACAGCAGAAACCCTGCAGGAGAGTGATAGTGTTGATGAACCGACATGCAGCGCTTTCTCTCGTTCTGCGTCATTGAATTCAACGTGAAGGTCTCGGGTTCAAGTTGAGGGATGAGGGTGAAATTGTAAAGGATGCAGGATTATATGTTAAATCTTAATCCTTAATTATTCTGTGGTCATGATTATTGATCATAAGTAGTCTCAATGATCTGAGGATCAAAATTATTGTATTGCCTCCTCTCTGTAATGCTTCATCATCTTGTCAACTACAGCTGATATGCCAATATTCCACGATGAGTAATTGCGGAAACTAAAATCCCAATATAAGATTATTGACAGGTAATCGTGCTAATTTCAACCATTTAAAAAAACGGACTACTCACACAAAACCACTGAAAGCAAAGCACAGTATCTTCTGTGTATTTTTAAATGTCGACTGATGATTTTCACAAGCAACATTTTCCCAAACCACATATATATATATATATCATGAATGTATGTTTTCCGTTTTCCGTCTGCAGTCTGAAACAAAGCTGTACAATGGCTCGGACAAGGACGTGTCAGCATCCGGAGGAAAACTCACAAAGAAGGAGTCTCTCAAGGTAAGTAGGCTTAAGCTGGTTTAAGCTCCGTATCCCTGCACAATAATTCCCAAGACGGGCATGATGAACCCTCAACATACCCTCTTATATATGTAGAGTATACAGTCAGCTGTCTCTATGTAGTGTTATGTATGGTCTGATGTCTAGTGTTCCCTCTCACACTGTTTGAAGTCCCGTTGTCCCAGTGCTAACTCGATGTACATGTCCATATATCACATGTATATCCTGTATATCCTGCACCAATGGTACCAGGTCACATTCTGCAGATTTATCGAGCTTGTGGAATAAAATTATTTGACGTCTGATTCTGCCAGAGGGCTGCCTTCGCTTCAGCACAGCACAGATAAATAAATTAAATGCACTGTTGGAAAACACTACTTTTAAAAATGAGAGGGTAGAGAGCAGTAGACGGATATGGATCCTGTGCTTGGAGGTTTTTCATTGACTCTAGTAGTAGTTCAACAACACCACCTGGCTGAGGACACCAGACAGACAGCAGGTTTCCACTTTCTTATGTTGCATTAAATTAGATTTGCTCTCTTCTTTCCAAATGAGTTTCTCCTGCCTTAATGAGCTAACCCACCTGACAGAAGAATATGGTGGGTTCCTCTCACCACACATTTTACTGTCCTAGCCTCTTAAACTTGACACAGCCACCAGGGTTTTTTTGCAGGGGTGCTGTGGAGGTGGATCGCCTATTGTATTTTGCACTGCGACATCAGTTCAGCAGTATTTGGTTATGCAAGTCAAGAGCCTGCAGTTAGCTCCACCAGTCAGAACTGACCAGGTGGTATTGGAGCAAGGACACTTATATATTCAGTGTCAGTGACAAATGTGAGTCTGTGAAATGAAGTGCAGCGTGTTAATATTCGCCCGTCTGTTTGTCTGTCTGTCTGTCTGTCTGTCTGTCTGTCTGGTCCCCGTAGGTGCAGAAGAAGAACTACAGGGAGGAGAAGAAGAGGGCCACCAAGGAGCTGCTCAGCACCATCACTGATCCCTCCGTCATCGTCATGGCCGACTGGCTGAAGGTGGGAGCGCCTGCCCTCCTGCTGATGTGCATTTGTGGACCGTGTTCATTCCAGAATAGGATATTGATATTGATTCCAGTTTAGAGTTGGAGGTTAAATCTTCAAGTTCCTCAATGCTCAAGTTAATTTGAGAGTGGGAAGTCCTAACAGAACAGGATAGAATTTGTCCTAACAAAATCTCTATATTTGTGTGTCTCCCCTCCAGATCCGTGGCACCCTGAAGAGCTGGACCAAGCTGTGGTGCGTGCTGAAGCCTGGCGTCCTGCTCATCTACAAAACCCACAAGAACGGCCAGTGGGTGGGAACGGTGCTGCTCAACGCCTGCGAGCTGATCGAGAGGCCCTCCAAGAAGGACGGCTTCTGCTTCAAGCTCTTCCACCCGCTGGAGCAGTCCATCTGGGCCGTGAAGGTCAGAACATAGTACAGGCTTCCCACTGGTCATGGACTTTCTCCAATGTCACGGAAGGTTGAGGACGTGTATTCCAGGCAGGGAAAGTCAGGGAATGTGATAAATTCTCTTATCAGGTAATTTTGCAATGGGCACATGACTACTTGTTTAACTTGTTGCATTAGATGGAGGTTTTCAGCCCAACTGTAGTGGAAACATTAACAAGCACTTGACTTAGTTGGTAAGTCAAGTCAAGTCATGGAAAAGGTGGGAACTTTGAAGATAAGATGAGATGAGATGAAATTCAATGAAACTTTCACGATCCTTGTGGAGAAACGGGGGGAACTAATAAACTGAGATGAGATACCAGAAGATCGAGATGAGATGAGAAACCTGAATGAAACTTTAAATGATCCCTGTGATAAACTGAGATTAGATGAGATCACTGTGATGTTGCCTCATCTACCCTGCCATCTTAATGCCATGGAAATCTCACATTACAATTGAAATAAGCCTCCATACTTGTCACAGATAGATAGATAGATAGATAGATAGAGAGATAGATAGATAGATAGACAGATAGAGAGATAGATAGATAGATAGATAGATAGATAGATAGATAGATAGAGAGATAGATAGATAGATAGATATATAGTAGATAGATAGATAGATAGAGAGATAGATAGATAGAGAGATAGATAGATAGATAGATAGATAGATAGATATAAAGGACAATGGTTTGTTATGGAGACCAATGGATTTGAATCACAATAGCTTGTTTTTCTCTCCTTCACTGAACAGAAATACACAATCAGTCAAAGTGGGCGTCCATAAAACAATCCTTTATGCCCGGCAGCAGAGATGAATTGTGAACCAGATGTGGATATTTACAGCATGATGAAGAGCTCAGCTTCGTGTTACTGCAGCCAGAAAATTATACAGCCAGACATCTTCATCTTTGGCAGCACGCATTCAGCGTTTGTTTTTGTGGCTGCAGCTCTGTTGTCCACTCCAGTGTGGTTTGGTATTCATCACTGACCTCTCAGCTCAAGTATTCCTTCTGTGTGGTATGAAAAGGGTTGAATTACAACTAAGGGGGTCTGTTCTCTGTTTTAGATTACAAAGTTGAAACAAACACTTCACTCGCTCGGCGCCTGTCACCGCTGTCCCCTCTCACGGCTTAATAATGATCCATATAGTGGTTTAGTCTTTTGTTTTGCAAATGATGAAAACTGAAAAAAGGGAGGAAAGAAATACAAACTGACAAACCTTATAACACCACCTCAGCCCAAAGGAAAAGGGAGAAAGAGACAAAGATGACAAATGGAGTCACAGATGAAGTACAAGTTGTATTAAAAGTCACAGAGGAGAACTGCAAAAAATAAACAGTGCAGAATTGATCCATGTTCCAGTTTTTATCGATGTCTATTTTCAAACAGAAACCCAAGACGCATCTGGGTGATAAATATCCTCCATGTATTTGAATTATTCACAACTTCTGTACAATTTGTACATTTATGGATCTATACTTTATTTATACTTTATTTACTGCTTCCCTTGTTATTACCAGGGTCCCAAAGGAGAGGCAGTGGGCTCCATCACTCAGCCGTTACCCAGCAGCCACCTCATCTTCCGCGCTGCCTCGGAGTCTGACGGTAAGAGACGGGCTTCGTTTACACTGGAGGCATTTTATCTTCCACTCAGTGGGCAGGTTCGGTGTCTTCACCTGGGAATCAAACCTGTTACCTACCTGCTGAAAGGCACGTTGCGTGACTCCATACATATTTGAGGAGCTAAAAGTGTCATTTCATATGAAGGAGTGTGTTGGACTTGTCTTGAATTGGTTTGGTTGGTGGGTGTTCCTCATCATCCCGTCCCTCTGTCTCCCAGGCCGGTGTTGGATGGACGCCCTAGAGCTGGCCCTCAAGTGCTCCAGCCTGCTGAAGAGGACCATGATCCGCGAGGGGAAGGAGGACCTGAGCACCATGGCCACCGGCGGGGAGCACTCCATCAACTTCTACAGCCTCCTCCGAGCCCACAACATGCAGGGCTTCCAGTGAGTAGGAATAATACTACGCCACAACTCAGTGAAAGGCTTCCTTCACTGACCTCATCACCCCTGTTGACCTGAGGGCTGAGTGGTATCCACATGATATTATGATATTTATTCTCCAGATCAGTGTCAGAGGTTTACTTTTTTAAGCAAACTATGAAGAGTTAGGTAAGATTACAATGGTAGTACACAATAATACTGTGTTAGTACTTCATGAACGTCTCCCTAATACATAACAAACCCATAAAGAATTATACACTATACAAATATACACATTATCGGGGTGTCGTCAGTCCTGAAAGAGACTTGAGATCAATCATATTACCAAACACTGAAAGTTTGAAAGTTTGTATTCTTGTCTCCAGGTTCAACGACAGCGACCAGTTCAAAGACCCGGACCTCTATTCTGACAAGTCGGACCGGGAGGGCGAGCAGGACCACGAGGAGTCGGACCCAGAAGGCTTGGAGAAGAGCGAGGAAAGCGACAGCGACACGTCGGAGCGCCAGGACGACTCGTACATCGACCTGGACCCCAACGAGAACGTGTGGGAAACCCCCTACCTGGAGCAGTCCCAAGAGGAGCTGGGAGAGGTAGGCGGAGTCACGTTCATTCATACAGAGCTTTTAACAAACCTTGGAAGTGCTTTACAGAAGCCAAAATAGATAAAACAATGAGGGCAACAGTAGAGGTTTCTCAAATCCAACAACGCCACGTCGATACTTGTTGAGAGTCCATGTGGAGAACGTTCTTCCCGAGTTGTCTTGGAGCGAACGAACTTCTCAAGACAGCAAGCACAGTCAGAGATGGACTGTGTGCTTGATGTTGCGCGATCGATTAAGACGTACAGCTGTTCCCTTTCCAGCTGTTTGACTGTTGCGCTATTTGGACGTGATGCGTCTTTTTCTCGCAATTGAAACTTGGGGCTTCCCATTCGTTCTCATCAGCCAAGTCTTCATTGACTGGTAAGTAAACTTCCCGGCGTTCTTCGTACTTCAGCCGTTAAATGTTTCGTCTGACAAACAGCAACGTGAGACGAGCCGGTGTTGTTTTCAGAATGTCTTACTGGACATTACATTACATTACATTACATTCCAGTCATTTAGCAGACGCTTTTATCCAAAGCGACTTACAATAAGAGCATTCAACATAGGTAGGCAAGAAAACTACTAGTCACCAGAAATCGTAAGTGCATTTCCTTCCTAAACAAGCAACTAAGAGCATAACTAGTGTTAAGGTAAGAGTGCAATAAGTTAGCAACCTACTATATCTTAAACAAATGAGACAAATGAGAGAATCAAATAAACAAGAGCTAAGACAAATAAGTGTATGGACCAGAGAGCAGTACGACCCATAACAGTTAATGGTGTTGTCGTGTTTCACTGCTGGGACTGTTAACGAGGCTGCTACACCGACAGGGTTTGATTGCTGCCTCAGTGCTGGGTTGGTTTGTGTGCAGGAGACGGAGCTGGTGTGATGAGGAGTGCGAAGGCGCTAACGGGCATTTCCATATTGATGAAGTCGCGGTTGACAGAGCACTAATTAAACACCGACTGAAGCAGAGGCCAAACTTTTATAGCTGGGAATTAATTAAAAGCTCCTGGAGCCGGTTCTCAGATGGCCACAGTACAAGTTGACTTAAACACCGCAAGTCTTATGAGAGGACATAGGAGAAGATGGTGTGTGTGTGTGTGTTATTTCACCGTTACTCAACCTTAATTAAGAACAAATTCTGATGTACAATGACGACCTGGCAGAGGCAGAAGGGGGTTGGGATTCAAATACAACATACACAGCGACAGACAAGGACACATGTAGGAAGTAAGTTACCAGATAGCAGAACAAGGAGGACAAGCGCTATGTAGCAGAACAATGGAGATGATGGACAGACTCACTCTTGTTCCCCAAGAGGAATTGTTTGGACATTTTTAAGTAATGATATGTGACATTTTCAGGATCTTGAGGATTATTACTTTGAGTTTTGCTTCCTCAAGGAGCTAAGGAGATAGATAGATAGATAGATATGATGCACAGTGTTTTGTTGTACAATATAATAGTTTGGTTGTACTGTGTAACATTCAGGACAGAACTGTCTGCAGTACTAATGCAGGTCAGATGCAGGATAAATAAATCCATCACTGCGTCTTCCTCCCCAGGCTGGCGAGGCGTCCCAGACGGAGACGGTGTCGGAGGAGAACAAGTCTCTGATCTGGACCCTGCTGAAACAGGTCCGACCCGGCATGGACCTCTCCAAGGTGGTGCTGCCCACCTTCATCCTGGAGCAAAGGTCCTTCCTGGACAAGCTCTCCGACTACTACTACCACGCTGACTTCCTGTCTGAGTAAGAACCCTTTTCCTGCTTGCAGACACGTTAGTTTGGTGTCGTCCTCATGTAAACTCCTTGTTACCGTCCTATTGGTTGAAACCAACAAAAGGGAAGTGGAGCCAGTTTAGGTATTAAGTTAAGGAAAAGGACATTAAGAAGCTGAGATAGAAACAAAGGTGGTTTTAATTTGAAACAGTGCAGAAAATGAAAAGTGAGGCTGAAGTGAATTTACTAAACCGTCTTTGTAACTTTACTATTATTAATACTATGTCTTATTGGGTTATTGGTAGTCTTTTCCTTTTCAGTAATCAAATATATGACAGACTGACGTTTCCCTCTCAGGGCTGCAGTCGAAGAGAACGCCTACAACCGGATGAAGAAGGTGGTGAAGTGGTACATCTCCGGATTTTACAAGAAGCCAAAGGTCAGGAGGAGCAACACATGAACCCACGACAATGAGCCGAATGGACATGCTCTCTATGTACAATATGTTGTATTGAAACCAGTTTTCATCTTGGTTTGTAACCCACAGGGGTTGAAGAAGCCTTACAACCCCATCATTGGAGAGACGTACCGCTGCATGTGGCTCCACCAGAAGACCAACAGCAAGACCTTCTACATGGCAGAGCAGGTACCGGCAGCCGGAGAGGAGATGGTTCCCTCCTGTTTTTATCTCATTTATGTTCACGACTTTGAGGAAAACCTTTCAGACAGTCACATACAAGCCTTCATACCCATACGTCTACATAGCCACATCACTGGCATACCCAGAATCACAGTAAAGAACATCCACCCAAGAACCCAAAACAAACACATCAGATGCTTTGGGTTTGCTCAGTGTGAATACAAATGTCATAGGCATAGTCTAATCTGACGTGGTCGCTGTGCGTGCTCTCCAGGTATCCCATCATCCTCCAGTGTCGGCCTTCTATGTCAGCAACAGGAAGGACGGGTTCTGCCTCAGTGGCAGCATCCTGGCCAAGTCCAAGTTCTACGGTACACACATTTTAAATCCAGTAACAGGAAGTCCTCATAATGCCTGGTGTAGCACTTCTCCATCTGACATGTTCATTTTAGTGTCACTGTGGCTCTGACCCTTGACCTTCTTAGTGTTGGTTGCTTGTAATGTTGTTGATCTAAGAATTGATCTTCTGATTGATCTGCTGTTGGGACACTAGGACTTGGGACACTAAAGGACACTAAAAGAATCGTCTTTGTGTGAATTTTGGCATCCCCAAAAAGTTGGGTGCACATTTAAACACTCCCAACACTAAACACTATAGACGGTGTTTTGCCATGGAAGCGTCTTGTTAACATTCAGGTGTGTTTTTAGGAAACTCCCTGTCGGCCATATTGGATGGGGAGGCTCGGCTCAGCTTCCTCAACCGAGGAGAGGACTACGTGATGAACATGCCCTACGCCCACTGCAAAGGTCAGAGTGCATCCCGCTCTTCCTCACGCTCTTCCTCTTCCTTCTCCTGTTGCATTCACACCAGGACCTCGTGGCTCGAACTCATCGAAACCAAACTAATCAAGTGTGATTATTGATTATAGTGTTGCAGGATACGTTTTTGTTGCAACTTTGATCACTAATGAAATGTTTCCGTCACAGAGAGCCAGTAAAACAGGATGACACATATATAGAATAAATCCAATGCATGCAGCTTTGATCGCACCATAATGCATCTGCAGCGGTGCAGAGATAAAAGGATTCTCTCTCCTTTATTTGAACTGAACAAATTTGAGCTCATCCATTGAGCTCAATGAATTCCTTTGATATATTGAACGTGAGTCTATAAGCTACGATTTATTTGGCATGTGCATTGTGTTGAATCCATCTTGATTCTAGTTCCATCATTTTCCTTGAGAGACACATGGAAACTAAAAACTGACTGGACATTTGTATTATTGACCCGTTACTACATTACAGGTATTGTTGCTTTGCTTATTCAGAAACGTACATACCCTGTAGAACAAGAGGGTTAGGGTTAGGAACTCAAGACCTTTTCTGCCTTGTTGCTGCCCACTCTTTTTTGGTGTATATCCAAACCAGGTCACACTTGTTTCATTTGAACGTCAGTGCACTCCACAGTGTATTGTGGTGGAAGAAGATGAGGGAAGGGAGATGAGTTGTAAAAGTCGAGCGTTATCAGGACTATTTCCGGTTACCCGTGCTCACTCCCATCCCTCATGGTTTTGTGTCTCCAGGCATCCTGTACGGCACCATGACCCTGGAGCTGGCCGGCCAGATCACCATCACATGTGAGAAGACGGGCTACAGCTCTCAGCTGGAGTTCAAACTGAAGGTGTGGCGTCTTGGAGTAAAATGAGGGTAGTTTGTACAGGGTGGTGGAGAACTTCAGTCCTTGGTTGATGTAACAGTTACAGCTTGGGACGAATCCCATCCATCTCTCCTTAAACATCCTCCCTCTCCGTACCACCATTCAACCACAGCCACATTATTCCTTCATGATCTAGTCTGTCATGGGGGATCTCTGTGTCTGGAAGGTGTGATGTCATCAAGGTGTGATGTCATCAAGGAAGCTGACAGACATAATGAACCGAAACATCCAGTCCTGTTTTAGTGTGAAAACCAGAAACCAAGAACACAAGGCAGATAAACCAAGGGATGTTTGTTGCTGTGCAGTAATAATATAGACAAGCAGTGATTAATGTCTCTCCCTTCCTTCCCCATCCCTCCCCTTTTTTTCCCTCCCTCCCTCCCTCCCTCTCTCCTCCCCTCCAGCCATTCCTGGGCAGCAGTGACAGCGTCAATCAGGTCTCTGGAAAGATCAAGCTGGGCAAGGAGGTGCTGGCAACGCTGGAAGGACACTGGGTAAGACCGACGTTACTGCAGGAATAAACCTCTAGGGGGCGCTCTACTGTGGTTAAGGGGACTCGGGGGTTCACTCGTTTCTCCCTCCTGTTCTTCCTCCTTCCTTCTTGAATTCATCCCCTTTCTATTTCTGTTGTACTACCTTTGATTCAACACAGTTTAAACCAACATAATACCTGAGAGGGCAATGTTGAGCTTGTTGAGCATGTTGAGGGTTTCGTAGTCACAGTAGGTTAGTAGTAAGTTGTCATCCCATTTGAGAAGTTTTCTTCAAAGACGAGCATGGTACACAAGATTAGTAAGTACAAAACAAGAACTATGGTGATCTAGTTCAGCGAGCGGTGACGCGCCAACCAGGAAAGCGTGGCTAGCATTCGGTGTGTCAACTGATGCTGCTGTTGCTTTCAGGAATTATCAGCACGGTTGGAAAGTTTCCTAGAATGAAATCCACATTGACCTCAACCGTCAACGGTAGCTGCTGAGTTGAGGTAGCGTAGGAGGTTGTTTAGCCACATGGGCATGCTTTAGGAAGACGTCCAAAAACGGATCGGAGAGGAATCTGCTGATGGACAATAAAAATCACAAGGTTGATTTTTTTGCAAAACTCCCAAGAAGCTGCGATGTTTTATTCATCAAAGGGGAAGCTGTTTGAGACGACGTTCTCTGGCGCTGCCTCCAGATCAGCTACACAGTGGAGGAAACCTTTCCTGTCAGAGTAGAATCCAATCGGCATCTCGTACTTCAGGATAAATTGTGTTTCTTTGGAGTGGAAATCAAATCAGAGTCCTACAGCAAATCAGCAAAAGAATCTCAGTGTGATATTTTTGTTCATATTGTGCAACGATGAAGAGAAAAGGACGAAGAGTGTGTGTTGTGTCAGCGGGGGGAACTGTTCGGTTCAACATGTATTGATTTGTGACCTTTGTCCACTGAAGAGATTGACCAGTGATCACTTCCCCTCGTACACTAGACACTGACTCTTTCCTTGTCACCTCTCCAACCCTCACCCCCTCCCCCACCCCCTCCTCCCCCACACACAGGACAGCGAGATCTTCATCAACGACAAGAAGACGGGGACGGTGGACACCTTCTGGAACCCGACGCCGGACCTGAGGCAGAGCCGGCTGACCCGCTGCACCGTCCCGCCGGAGGAGCAGGGCGAGTTCGAATCAGAAAGGTCCGCTTAAACTTTACGGTCGTCCAGGTTTCAGCTGAAAGGGTCTCAGATGAAAGAGCGCCCAACCCCGCTAACCGAGCTAGAGAAAGACCAACTGGTCAACTTCAGATCTTTATCCTCTCTCGTCTCTTCGGTACGATACATACTTCATGGGTGTTGAAGTTCATCAGTTGCAGAGACCACACCAGAGTCAGTAGCTTGGTTTATAAAAGAGAGAAATATACCATCACATTTTACATCATGACACGTGGAAATGAAGGAATGTCCATGCAGTGGGGATCAACGAGTCCCTGCTTCTTTCACTGTAATCCTGCTGCATCATTTACTTTAGTTTCCCAGCTTTACTGTGTCAACCGCACAGTTTGTATTTTTCTTCTTCTTTCCCTTTTCCATTGTGTGTAAAACAAACTAAACTTGCCGAACCTGCCCTCCCTCCCTCCCTCCCTCCGTCCGTCAGGCTGTGGCAGCATGTGACCCGGGCCATCAACAACAAGGACCAGACGGAGGCCACCAACGAGAAGTTCATCCTGGAGGAAGCCCAGAGGAAGTCGGCCCGCGAGCGCAAAGCCAAATGCGAGGAGTGGAGCCCCGCCCTGTTCGAGCAGGACCCCGTCACCGGAGAGTGGCATTACAAATATGCCGAGTGAGTGATCGGCCATCGGCCCTGCGTTGATGTCAGACATGGGTACAGTGTGAATGGGGGTGGGGGGGGTTGCCACCTTCAATCAAACTGAAACGAAACTGACTTGGCGCTGGTTGAATGTCTGCTGGCTGTCAGTGTGTAGCAATGAAAAACACAATCACTAAATCAAACCACACGACTTCCCTGATGAATTGTAGAGAGAGTTGAATTGGCCTGAGTACAGACAGACAGGAGCAGGGGGCCATCTAGTGGTGATGACCTGTAAATGCAAGGCCTTCCACCAAACTGGAACACGACTGTTGCTCATGGTGACGGTGTAGTCACATGATGAACGATGACATCATGACCTCGGGGGGATGACGTGTTACCAGTGGTTATCAGTTACATCTCTTCTTTTTAAACTCGGGTCAGTCTGATGCTTCTTACTAGGACGTATTTAGGTTTTCCCTCAGTACTCTAGTGAATCATCTTACTGAGCTGAACTAGAACTCAATAATAATTCAATTCTGTTACATCAGTTGAAATAATAATGTCCATTTCTTTCCATCTCCTTCTTGTTCTCTGGTGTCTTTGTGTGACCGTGATGCTCAACATGGTGCTTTTCATTTCTTCCTCTCTTCCTCTGTGTCTGTCTGTTTCTTCCTCTGTCCTCCTCTTCTGTCGTTCTCCGTCTGGTCACGCCCTTCACATCTCTTTCCTCCTCCCCCCTCCCTCCCTCGTGGTTTTGTCCCTCCCCCTCTCAGCACGAGGCCGTGGGATCCGCTCAACGACCTGATCCAGTTTGAGAAAGACGGCTGGATCCAGACCAAGGTCCGACACCGCACCCCTATGGTACGTTCTGGCAGTCTTATTAGTCTGAGTAACCAGGGGCCGCGGAGGGACAATTGCAAGTGCCAGGTAGGTCGACCCGATCGCAACGCCGCCCTAAAAAACAAACACCTCGCCCGCCTCAGACACCCTCCGGCGCCCGGCGCGCCGTTTCCGTTGTCGCTTCTTCTGTTGTTTCCTCACCGCTGTGCTGCCACCGCCGTCGTCGCCTCTCTCTCTCTCTCTCTCTGTCTCTCTCTCTCTCTCTCTCTCTCTGTCTCTCTCTCTCTGTCTCTCTCTCTCTCTCTGTCTCTCTCTCTCTGTCTCTCTCTCTCTCTCTCTCCCCTGATACTTGCTGTTGTCTCTGTATGGGAGAGGACGTCGTGTCAGGCTGTCAGTAACCAGATGTGGCTCCAGATGTTCATATAGGCGAAGAGCCTTGTGAAAACTGAAAGGACAAATAATGAAACCAAATCTGAGGGACGATGTGGCGTCAGTTCACTTCCTGAAGCCTCCAGACTTTTTTTCTTGCATTGTGAAAAATGAAAAAGCTCCTGAGTGATGAAGTGGTTGTGGCTCCATGTTACTAGTAAACCTTCATCCCTTGAAGGACATGACTTCAGACCTTATTCAGTGTGTAAAGCTCCACTGGTGTAGCGACATTAGCTCCTAGCGTTGTAGAGCTAACACTGTTAGCTGAGGATCCATGGAGCTGAAGCTCCTCCCACACAGAGAGAGAGAACAGTATCTATCAGGCTCCTCCTCCTCTTCCTCCAACCGTTCATCACACCAACCACCATCACCGTCTGGCTGCTGCAGCGTGGCCACGCCCTCCTCACCCCCGTGTCTTTCTTCTTCACCTCTGTTTGGTTTGTTTCTGTGTTGTCTTCGCACCTTCATTACTTTGATTTCCAGCTGAGGGCTGCAGTGGTGATCAGCCGGTGTGTGTGTGTGTGTGTGTGTGTGTGTGTGTGTGTGTGTGTGTGTGTGTGTTGTGTTAGACTGTTTTAAATGGATGTGGCTGACTGACGCACCAGCATGCACAGCTCTCATACACTGCACCGCCGATAAGCATGTTTTGTGTGTGTGTGTGCGTGTGTGTGTGTGTGTGTGAGCAGCTCTGTGTAGTTTGTGTCGTTGTAGATGTTCATGTGTGTGACTGGTAACATGGATGTGTCTCTGCTGTCATTTCTTTGGTAGCTGGTGTGTGTGGCCCCTTTTGTTGACCTGTGTGTGTGTGTGTGTGTGTGTGTGTGTTGATTAGGTAACTGGGCCGAAAAGGAAACACAAACAGAACGACAAGCCTAAGAGCCCAGAGAGCGGCTGCTCTTCACCCGAACCCGACCGCCAAGACTCCTCCGGCAGCGAACGTGAGTCTTAAACACACACACACACACACACACACACGATTGTTTTGCTGCATTTTTTCTGTATTTTGTGTGGCCCAACAGACACACACACACCCACCCATATGCAATACCAGAGCCCTTAACACATGCACCATGCGACAGTTGCTTATGTTTCAGTCAGTCAGTAGTAGAAGGAAATAAGTCATCCCCCTCTCTCTCCCCC
Source organism: Hoplostethus atlanticus (assembly GCA_034670405.1). Lineage (NCBI taxonomy): Eukaryota > Metazoa > Chordata > Actinopteri > Trachichthyiformes > Trachichthyidae > Hoplostethus > Hoplostethus atlanticus. The sequence goes on from JAXDDX010000190.1 coordinate 172,621, forward strand.
AATCTGTCCTGTCTCTCTCCTATAAAAAAATAAAAAAACATTTGAAACTGCGCACTGTAACAAACTAACAACTGTAACAAACTAACAACTGTAACAAACTGTAACAAACTAACAACTGTATCAAACTGTAACAAACTGTATCAAACTGTAACAAACTGTATCAAACTGTATCAAACTGTATCAAACTGTTCCAGGACACAAGAGCAAGCACAACAGTCGGCTAAGGAAAAAAGGAGCAGACCTCAGCGAACTTCAAAGTGCCATTGAATCCATAAAGCAGACGCAGGAGGACATCAACAGGTGAGAAGGTGGTCGGTCACACCGTGAGCTCAGCCGTCCTCCGGGGGGCACCTGGTGAACGAGTGTGTGTGTGTGTGTGTGTGTGTGTGTGTGTGTGTGTGCATGTGTCCGTCCTACAGAAGCATCAGCGTGCTGCGGAGCCGTGCAGCGAGCCAGGCGGCGTCGGAGGGAGGCTCCTTCCTCCAGCAGCGCGACTACGCCATCATCATCTTCCTCATCTTCCTTCAGGTCCTCATCAACTTCCTCTTCAAGTAGCAGCCATACCCCGCCCAGAGAGTGACGCGCGCACACACACACACACACACACACACACACACACACACACACACACACACACAAGGCGTTACGAAGGGGAACGTACAGACTTGAACTTTGACCTCTCCCAATATGTGATCACAACAGTCTCCTCCAACTCTGTCTCTCTGTTTCTGAGTCCAACACTGCCCCCTGCAGGCGGTAGGTAAGCACGTCCATGAAAGCAGCAGGCACTCCCCAAACAGAAACAGACCGTTTTTAACCTTATTTATTTGTATCCTGCTCCCGTCGGTCCAGCCTCAAGCTCTGGAGAAGATCCGCAAATTTCAAAGAGGAAGGGAAGTTTGGTGATGACGTGTGACCGCCACTTTGAACGGACAGAAACGACTTTCTTGGTTCACATTTCACTCCCAGACTCCAGGGGACATTTTAACTTTAAGACACTTCAATGAAAATACCTTTAATTTTATTATTTTCTTCTTCTTTTTTTTTTTTAAGATTGTTTCGTTTCTTTGCTGGGTGTGTCCCGTGTGAGTAGAAGTCTACTTGAAAAAAGAAAAGAGACGATAAGGGAGAGAAAAGGAAAAACAAAAGTGGTCCAATTTATGTGACTTTTGATTATTTTTGTATTATTATCAAATGCTTTTTTATATCTGGCCCAAGTTTCCAAACTTTGGAAGGTAGACGATGAAGACGGTAAAACAGAGGCGATCATTTCTGCAGTTCAATGAAACTCCTTCCACCTTTTTGAGGTCAAGCAGCCAGATGTTTGACCTGAGCGTGTACAGTCAGTGGTTAGGACGTTAGCCCAAGTATATCGTCTTAAGGCGCAAATGCACTGGAAGCGTCCGACGGCGGAGACTTCAAGGTCATCGAGGTGTTGAGAAGAAGGTCGAGGCTAGATCCAAACACTGTCCTGTCATATCAGACGGCAAACTCAGCAGGTACTTTGAACTGGTAGCGTGCAGTTATTCAGACGTGTGGACAAACTGGAAGCCGTGCGGTCTAGCCTGTCTACCGGCTGACTGCAGATCAGGCTGTGGAAGAGAAAATATCAACTCGTCGTCATGGCAACGCATCGTGTGTCGCTTCCATCGCGTTTGGGCCTTAAATGTTCCTAGTAGAGTAGACACTTTAGTACGATACCAGAGGGAGGAGGTGATGATAGACTAGTTTATATGATCGCTGTTGTCAACCATTCCAAAACGACGTACATCGGTACCAGCCAAACCCAGTGTGTAGACTAGGAGCTAGCCCCGCCCACTGTGTAAATAACCATAAGGGGGCGGCGACTCACTCACTCTGCGTTTTGAAGTTTCACGATACAGACACTCCTGCGCTCTCTGTGCACAAGCCAGTCTCTCGAACCCTGTGTGTCTTTCTGTCCACCGCTCTGTTAGATGCACATGGGGGGGGGAAACCAGGCTAGTGGCGTCCTCTGATCATTGATCCCCCCTCCTGACCTCCTGACCTCCTGACCACCTCAAGGTGTCGCCGGTATTCATCTCGCAATTTCAAACCTCGGAGGAAATTTTGATGGCATATTTCCAATATGTTGCGTTCTTCCTTGTGGGGTGTAGAAGACGTAGATGCAGAGAAAATCACTCAAAAGCAAAATGTTGTTCTCCAAATTAACTTGGTACGTCTCTAGACAAGAAGAAGAAACAAAGGACCAACACAGGCCGGATCATCTAGCCGACCACCAGCTCACTACAACCTACCAAGATGCATTTTGTACATCGCTCCTGCTCAGACGGACAGATGCTGGTCTTGTCTGAGACTTGCAAAGTTAATTTCGAGAATGAAATTGAACTCAAAACGTCCACGATGCTGAATGAGTACCGGCGGCACCCCGAGGCCACTGGGCCGGGTCCAGACCACGAACTGAACCAAATCTGAACATCCCGTTTTGTGTTTTTCTTTGCCTGTCGTGACGTTAGCCTTGTCGACGTTTACATACCTGCCTGCCTCCGCCGTCAACGGACTGTTAGGTGGTGAACACTTTGTAACGCCAACGCCAGGTATGGAGAAAGACTGGTAGCGCCGCTGGGGGAGCCGGCTGCACCCCTGCAAGTTACCCGGCTGGCCCGCGTGTATCGATGTGTATTTCTGTGTATTTCCTCATTGCCTCGATCGTTCATCTTAATCCAGATATCAGAATGTGGAGAAACAATAAATGAACACCAGTGCCTTGTAGAGTTGGACTGGGGGGGCGTACGTTAGAGGTGTAGTGTTGGTGATCGGTGGTGGGGGAGGGTGGGGGAGGGGTGTGGAGCATACAGATGCAGCCAGTGTTGAAAGTCCCTCTTGCCGACTGCTTGCTAAGGTGCAGTCCAGTTAAATCCACAGTGAAAAGGATCTTGTGCACACTTAGATCCATGCAACGTGCAACACCGAGCATGCTGGGAGTCATTTGAAGCGTTAACTTAATTTGGGTCTGTTGAGAACAATAAAGATAAAGAAAATGAATGAAATAAAGAATGAAACTGTCTCGGCCGTCTCCCAAGAGAACCGCGACGAGGTTAGTCAGTAATAATAACCCAATCCGGACCAACTACAGGAAACAACCCCAAAACGCAAGGGATTATGGGTATAAGGAAACCTAGCATAACAAAATGTCTGGACTGACGCTCATACTTGGATGTTTCTTCATGTGTTCTTAACTGGTATAAAGTTACAGATCGGTTTGACCCACCTGTCGCCAAAATCTCTGACCTGGCAGGATGGAAACTGTCCAATAAGAAAGCTACCCACAAGCCCTTGCTGGCTTGTGATTGGGCAGCGTAAATTATAGATGTGATCAGTCCCTTAATGTGCCGAGGATCCTTTTCCCTGTGGAATCATGGAGTTTTGTTTCACTGATTTGGCTCCACTGTAACGTTCAGTAACAGAAGCATGGAGGACTTGGGAGGACTTGGGAGGACTTGGGAGGACTTGGACGCTGGCTGCTGCTGTCGGTGCTGCAGTGTTTTAGAGTGGACGTGCCATATGAAGCCTTAGTGAAAAGTCTGACTCTGACTCCACGCCTCTTCGCCCCACCTGCCTCCTAGCATCCCTCCCGTAGCGTCGCCATAGTAACGCACCCGTAGGTTTCCGGATGCTGATTCCTGCCACTGGAGAGAGAGAGAAAGTCTTGCTCTCTCTCTCCAACTCTTCCCTCCATCATCGTCTTTGTCTCTCTCTCTCTCTCTCTCTCTCTCTCTCGCTGACACCAAAACCAGGAGAAAAATCATCTCTGTTGTTGTTGTATCTGTAAAATAATGTATTTTATTTTATGTTTTTCCTCTTTTGTATGTGGGTAAATGTTTTTTTTCTGCTTGTAGCGTTAGCTCGCTGTTCTCGTCCGTTTTTTTCAATACTGATTTTAAAGTCACGATGTCAATTTTATTCCCCCTCCTCGTCATTTACCGTCACACACAAGCGACTTGTGCACACTATCAACGTCAACACCCCCCCATACACACCCCCACCCCCCTCCTACCCCCCCCCACACACACACACACACACACACACAAACCCCGCCCCTTTCCTACCCAGCGATATTTATTTCCATGGTAACTGTAACTTCCTGGAAGTTTATGGTCACATGTAACATATCACAGAATAAAAACAGATGACATCCTGGGTTGTTTTGTCTGTTTGGGGTAAAGATACTGGGATATCACATGTTTAGTTTCATCTATATTCATTTGGCATGAAGGGGTGGTGACATATATTATGTCTTATTTTTCATATATGGTTCAGTTTAGCGTCTTAAATCCACGTTGGTAAAACATCGAAGCAACGTGATGAAATACAACGACATAAAAACACATTCTGCAAGCTGCTTCTAAAAACATCCCACATGAAAAGAAACTAGGAACAGCCTGATGTACTGAGAAGAAAAGTTAAGAGAAAGAACTAAAGAAGACCAAGATAGAAGAAGATATGAAAAAGGTGTAAAAGAATGATATATATTTAGAAGCAGCAGCTCTCTGGGTTCAGGCTTTGAAGTCACATTGCACCACAATCAACACCTTGAAATATCAGAGTTTAGATCGTGTCACGTTTCTTCAGCATCAGCCGGGATTCAACCTCACAACCTTTTGGTGCCGATGGTGAGTCATGAGTTCACTGAGTGGACTGGTGGTCCTTTACTGAATCAGCAGGTGCACAACTGGGAAGAGACCAGCTGATGTTTAAAGGGGCTCTGTTTTCAATTCACAACACTGTCTAAAACATCTTTTAAATTCTGAAATAGGACATATTTAGTTTACAAACACTGGAAAATGTATTTTATTCTCCTGGATATTCAACATTTATAAAGTAAGAACTTCCAGTGACTGTGCAGGACCATTTACCATGTACAGACCTTTCAGTTTTCATGTGGGTTCAGTTTTTGAGATTTAAGAAACCCTGTAGAGGGTTTATTGAGGGTCTAACAAGTTGGGTGTCATTGAATGTAAATGTGGGAGGAGTTTGCTTCAATTAGTTTGACAGTTTTTGAAATAATCATTGATTGGCTTGATAATTGACTATAAGCTGCAGTAAAGCAAAGCTCCTTCACATGTTGATGGATGTATTGGGAGTACCAGAGCTCTGCAGGATGCACCACTGATTTACTGGATTGATCACTGTAGCGCCACCATGAGGACAGTTGGCTCCATGCTGCACTGGGTGGTGTTTGGCATGGGACCGGACCTGTGTGTTAAGTTTGCAAGGGAAAACCTGAAGCTGATTGGTTCATCAGACAGATCGTTGTGCATGGTCATGTACCACACAGGGAAAATAGTTCATATCATATTTACCCCTTCAGCTGATCCTCCTTTCAAGACTTTAAACCACCGGACACAAAATGATGAAGAGGGAGGGATAGAAAACAGTACCACTCTTCTTCTGTGGTTGTCTGAAAACGTGTGGAGCCCTGTAGGAGCGTGGTGCCACCAGTAGAGGGCGGTGTTGAGCTGGTTAGACTTTCAGCTGACGGTGTGATTTCTTACACGTACACACACACTTACGGTATCTGGAATGACTGAAATTACAGGTTCGCCTCTCCTAGTAATCTGATGCTTCCTAATCAGCAGCGGTGGTCTAGAGGTTAGAGAAGCTTGTGGTTGAGAAGCTGCTGAGGTGCCCTTGAGCAAGGCACTCAACCCCCGACTGCCCCAGCGGTTGGCCGGTTGATCAAAGTGGAAACGGCACATTGTAGTTTTCTGGTTTTTGAGACTAATACACCCGATCAAATCTATCAAAGTATTTCTGATGATGTCACCGTGCAGCCCCGGCACCCCTGGTGTCGGTTCCTCAACCAAGGGCGCCGAGCGGGGGTGAAGGACGTGGACAGAACAGCTCTTCCTGTCCTTCTCATATGACATCAAAACATCTGATATCAATCCTCTGTCCCTTTTCTTTCCTCTGCCGCCTTGCTTCCACACCCACTGCAGCTCCATGGGTAGAGCAATGCGTTACTGCTGCCAGGGTTCGGAGGGGGGGGGGGGGTTGGGGTTGTAAAAAATAAATGTGCAGGAATGGGATTTCTGGAATATCATGGAGAGGTGTGTTCCAGACAGGGAATGTGGTGAATTCTCTTGGGAATATCAGGGAATTTGACTAATGTCGTCTGGAGGGGAAACCAGATGTTAACGAACCAGGAAGGAAAAACATTTTTAGGTCATGGAAGCGCTCCGACTCAAAGCATCCACCAAAGGTCACACAGCGAGTCGCCTGGCTGGCCGTCATGAACCCCACCTTCATCTTTTCATCTCCCATTGAATGTAAATGGAAAAGGATGGAATGAAAAGACTTCGACCAAGTCTATGCATGTGACTGTGTGCAAAACGCCAACAGCTCCTATATAGGATATAGGTTATGGGTTATAGGGTTAGGATTAGGGTTAGACCTAGTATAGTCTAGAATCATGAAACCAATGGAGCCACCCAGCTTTTCCCACCGTTTTAATGTGGAGATGCAGAGGAAAAAGTAAAGGTTACTGAGCTCTGAGCATCATCACTTACTGTCAGGATTTAAAAAGTAGGTGTGGTTTCACTCCAGCCACCTGATTGGTCAGCCGGATTCACGAGGCACGGGTAGCCAGGGAGCTGGTTACCAGTATGTACGTACACGGCTCACATGGGTTGGTCAGCGTTGTAGAAAAGCCCTACCACCCTCGAGGATGTTCCCGGCTGCCAGTTGAAGAACATCCTCTCCGGTATCTCAGGTTCCTTGGCAGCCCGACAGATGAACGCCAAAGAGGAAGGATCACCGGGCTTCGTTGTGCGGAGGCCTAATTCCCCCGCATTCCCCTGTAATCCAACCCCTGGACCTCATGTAGGCCGAGGCCACTGGCTAGATTACTTACACACACACACACACACTTTTTGCTGAGGACAGACTGAACAGCTGCAGCAGTTTATTATGTCCTAATCCTGATGTCCGCTGATGCATTCTGGGAGTTTGGAGGCCGGCTCCCCTGCTCTCTACGGCTCCGCTCACATAACGAAGTAACTTTCAATTTTGATTCATTCTAAGAAAAGGAAAGTTTTTGCGATGTAGGACGCGTTGCAGTCGATCACTCCGTTTTTACATCAATCTCTTTTTCTATTTCTTCTTCTACGTTTCATGTTTTCACTCGGAGAGAGAGAGAGAGAGAGAGAGAGATCTGGATTGTGGGTGAACCTTTTAGGAGATAACACTAGATTAGCAGATTGCTTTAAAGCATCATAATAATACCCAAGTCGCTATAATCACAGTAAAGACCGTCCTCTGTTATATCACAGCACCACACGTCCATGATTACAGCGAGTTACCATAGCAACCAATAAACCACTTTATGGGAATTATCAGCAGGGTTTGACTACTTTACCAATACCGATCTTTAACATGGTTATTTCCACCAATCACAGTCCCAGTAATAATGAGGTTCAGGTGTGCCGGGGGCGGGGCCAATCAGCGGGGTCTTTTTTTGATTGGTAGAAATCAGCTGTCACTCCCAACGATTTGGGAGTGGCTTGTTTGAACATGTTCATATTGTCAGTGAGGTCAGCTTTAAGTATGAGTCTGTGTCCGCAGCAGCTTAATGTTACTTAGTTACTTAAGTTACTTAGTTACTTCAACTCGTCAGTGAGTAGATAGACCTGGTAGTTATCACATTAGCTAACTAGTAATCTCAGGAAAAACAACTACGACGGCTTGAATTGAAGCAGGGCAGCTAGCTAGCTTACTAGCTAGTTAGCTGCTAGCTAGCTACCTAGGCTGGTTTCCAGTAGCTAGCTAGGCCAAATATATGACAGGATTCCCGCGGGTCTTCATTTAAAGTTTGTGGATTTGAGAGAAATAAAATAAGGCCTTAACATTTTTGGCAAATGAATGGATGCCCTTGAAAGGATTCCACCAGGATGACTTTCTCCAACATGCCAGTTTTGAGTCTTTCACCAAACAAACCTTGAAAGTCGTTGAAAAGTGAACGAATTAACCTGATATTGATCCGTAAGGAGTCTTAATAGTGGGAATCTGTGAAATGATGAAGATTAAGGACTGTACCGTGTGATTCGCACACTGCCAACTGATGTCAGGCGATGGAATACCCTTCCTCACCCTCCCATCGCCATCCTCACCCTTCCCCTCCTCCATCCCAGCTCCTCCCCTCCTCTGTCTCTCCATCCAAATATCTGAATCTGGTTTGTCCTAATGCTAGCTGGGCGGCGTGTCACTGTTGCTAGGCTAGAGAGGGAAGGAAGAGGAAGAGGGAGGGAGGAGGGAGGAGGGAGAGAGGGAAGGAAGGGATGAATGGGGAGGGAGGGTAAGAAGGGAGGAAGGAGCGAGGGTAGGAAGGAAAGAATGTGAGGGAAGGAGGGAGGGAAGTAGGAAGGGAGGAGAGAGGGAAAAGGGAAGGAAGGAGGGAACAAGGGAAGGACAAAATGGAGGAAGCCAAGGGAGAGAGGGAGGGAGAGTAGGAAAGAAAGAAGGGGGAGAGGGAGGGAGGACAGGAGGAAGGGAGGGAAGGAAGGAAGGAAGGATTTAGAAGGAGGATGGATGGAGGAAATGAAGGAAAGAGGGAGGGAAGGAAAGAAAGCAAAGGAGGGATGAAAGGAAAGGAGGCAGGGAAGGAAGGAGGGATAAAGGAAGGATTTAGGGAAGGAAGCTAGAGGATGAGGGACCCACCTTATGGTTTTGTTATCTTCACGTCATCCTGCCGTCCTCCTCACACAGACTCCACCCCCCCCCCCCTGATTCTATAAACTCCATCCCTCAAATGACAGGACACCTCACATCCTGTGCTCTCTCTCTCTCTCTCTCTCTCTCTCTCTCTCTCTCTCTCTCTCTCTCTCACACACACACACACACACTCCCTCACCCTCCAAAACATCAAGCACCCATCCCTCCATCACCCCCCCCCCCCGTCCTCCCCCCGGTTAAAAGTGCCCCATATAAACAAGTTCATTTATTCTCTGCAGGTTTTTGTCCCACCTCTTCAGAATAAAAGCCCTCTGACCTTTCAACCTCGTCACTCCACTGCTGGGGCTGGGGACCTCCAATATGGCCGCCGGGGCGGGGGGAGGGGGGGGCGCGTTACACCACCTGAAAGCCCTCTATACACTCCGGCTCCCGGTAGGCTTAAATGGGTTAACTAACATAGAATGAGGTAATCCTCGGCGCTGGCAGCCCGGCGGGGTTGGTGAGGTTGCGCCGGGTGCTGGCTCAGCGTTGCGTTTATCCCCCCGTGGAATCGGCAGAGCATAAAAGAACTGCTGCAGCGAGCCGCTCTCATTCAGGGCCGGATTAGAGGAGCATTTACTCGCTTTCTTTCTCTTTTTTTTTTTTGTGTGTGTTGTTTTTTTTTCAGCCCCTGACAACAGCGGCGTGGACGCAGCATTCAACGTACTGTACATACAACCGCCGACGAGGGGAACCCTGCACCGCCTGGGTCACGCATCCATATCAAGTCCTTCCTTCTCTTCTTCTATCTATCGCTCTCCTCCCTCGCTTCCTCTGTCATTCTCCCTCTTCTTCTTCTTCTCTTTCTCTCTCTCCTTTTTCTCCCTCCATCTCTTTCCCTCTCCTTCGATTCCCTTATTCTCCATCTCTGCCTCTTGCTCGCTTTCCTTCTCTCTCCTTCATCTTCCCTCCTTCATTCTCTCTCTCTCTCTGTTTTTCATCCCTCGTTTTGTTTTATTTCCATGTCCTGTCTTGGATGGTGATGGTGTGTTCTCCCTTGTCCAGGTTGGCAGAGCTGAGGCTATTTTTAGAAAGAGGAAGTGCTTTGGGGAACCCCTCTAAGTACAGCCCCCCCCTCCATAGACACACACACACACACACACACACACTCTCTCTCTCATACACACCTTGGATGCAGATGTGTTGTTCCTCAGGGCGATCAGTTCCTGCGTCGTGGTGCTCTGGCGTTGCAGTAAGCGACTGAAGGCGGTGCAAATTTCTGTTTTGCGGCTTGAAACATGTCTTCCAAAATGGCCGCTCACTACAGACAACACGGCTGCAATGCTTTGATTTTACTTACCTGGAGGACCAGGTGGGTGGGGTCTGCCACATAGGTTCACAGGTTTTGAAATGTATGAAGCTCCTCCCACAAGCTGCTCCAAGCATGTAGGTCTGTTCTGGGAAAATATATTTATATATGTTACAAACCGCCGGATGTTTGCAGCCCTTGAAATGTACATTTTGGGCCTTTAGCTGACGCTCTTATCCAGAGCAACCTGGAGTGATCAGGTATGGATCTGGTGGATCTGGACACAGTGAAGTGAACCTGTGGACGGTCTCTCCGGTCACTGGCTCCCCTGCCACCCCGGAAATGTTAAAAGGGCTCAATAAAGTTTAATGGTGTCTTTGTTTGAGATGATTTGTTGTTCTATTGGACAGTGGAGAAGATGCAACAGCTACTGACCTCACTAACATTCGCCAGTGGGTGATACTTCTCATCTCATCTGATCTGACTGGTTGGTTCTGTGTGGTCCGGGTCTGTAGGTTTCTGGACTACATCTCCTCTCTGGTTGGTTAATAGACTCCCAGCTGTCTCAGGTTTCCCCCGTTGAGCATAAAAACAAAGCCCCCGAGACCTCGCCCCGCCTCGGTAGGCGAGGCGCAGGGCGGTCTCCGCGGTTGACCTTCGACCTCTGTATAGGGTTGTGTATCGCTAAACAGATCATTTCATCTAATGGAGCAAATCAAATAAATGGCCGGTGTCTCTTCTCTCTACACCGACTGGCCCATTGGTGGACTCATCCTTTATGTGATGAGAGAAGAAGAAATTCTTGATTGATTGATTTAGCTCATGCTAACATGTTAGCATGTACACAGGACAGAGGAATCAGTTACTCTCTCATGTCGAACATTTCATACTCCATCATGAGGTGGTTTACTTTCTCTCTGTCTCGTTCCTGTAGTCTTCCTTCTTGCTGGCGTGACACAGCGCTGGAAAACTGGTTTCATTTGAGTTTCATCTGTGTCATTGTTTTCTTCCTCTCTTTCTCTTTTGTCTCTTTGAAATGTTTCTAGAAGTTTGTTTCCTGTCTAATCTCTCTCTTCTTCATGCCCCTGGTCTCCCTGACTCCGCCCTCAGATCCAGTTTGTGTCGTTCAGTTCATTATTTTGTGATGAAGTGTAAGTTACTTTTTTTTTTTGGTGAACCCACTTTCCCCCAGCCTACACACACAGCCTCCTACATTTCCCACAATGCCTTTCGACCACCTGCAGAGAAGGGGATCCTCTGTGCGGTAAGTGTGTAGGTGGAGGGAGTGATAGAGATGAGAGAGAGGAGTGCCAAGGTACCCAGTTGTTAACACGCTACCAGCAGATGCATTGCATTCTGGTCTATCTTGCTACTGCATTGCATTCTGGTCTATCTCGGCTACTGCATTGCATTCTGGTCTATCTCCTGTCGGTGTAGAAATTGGTCTCTCTCTCTCCTCCGATGGATTTCTCCTGTATGATTGTTGATCGTCGGTCTAGAAAGAAGCCCTTGCTCTTTGATTCTGATTGGCTGACACCAAAACCTGACGGTGACCGTTGATGGTTTAGATCCATGAGACATTTTCTGGTGTCAGACTGGAAATATCTCAACGTCACATCACGTCGTCTACGATTGGAAGAAGAAAAATACACCAGACACCAAAACTGACTCAGAAATAAAATATACTATTTTTTAACTGTGTTGTTTTAAGGTGGACTTTTCTTTTAAGGTGGATGAGCCATGTTACTGCCCCCCTACAGATACAGAGATCACTACAAACTTGCCCTTCATGACCCCCCCCCCCCCAAATCTATCTTTTCTTATCTCTGCCTGTCTATGTCACCCCCACCCCCCGTGCATCAAAGGAAGCCAGACGATGACTCAGAGGTTTTGAAGCGCTGCCTGCTCTGTTGGTAGTCAACAATCTGCTGACTCCTCACTGTCTTATCACACACCTCTGTTAGCCTCTCGTCACTTTCTATTGGCTGTGTCCTGACCCGGCCCCGCCCCCGTGGCACTGATCCAACAGGCTCGTGCCGAGGATGACGAGGTGCCCAAGCCAGTTCAATCAGAAAATACAGAAATATAGAAGCAGTGAACCATGTCAAAACCCTGACATGGTGAAACTGGTAACTTCAAAAAAGGATTTATATTTATGTGTTTATTTACTTATCTAATTGATTTATTTACTTTTTTTATTATTATTATTTTTTTCTGCTCTATGTTTTGTTTTTGCTGTTGCTTTTTTTATTCTTATCTTTTATTTCCTCTTTAAAAGGAAAAAAACTGTATTAAAAAGACCCTCAGATGATTCTGTCCTCAATAACTGAACTGTTTTCATGCCAGCGACTGTTTCGTCACAGTTGGTGTCATTTTTAAAAATCTCATTTTGGAGTGGAAGCGTGTCTTGTCTTGTTGTTGAGTTCAGTCGCGCTGCCACAGTCGTCTTTAGTTTTCTCACCGAGCCGAGAACCTGTTAAAGCAGGAAGTGGTGTGACTCTCAGCTCCGTGCCTTCACCCCAACCTCCCTCCTGCTTTCTGCAGCAACAAAGCTCTGTCGTCGGCGGTGGCCTGGAGGTTAGAGGGGTGGGCTTGAGTGGCGGGGGATTTTGGGATGAGGGAAGTGGAAGAGAAACTCCCATCCACCAACAACCACTGATGAGGTGCCCTTGAGCAAGGCATGAGTGAATGAACGTGAAGCAGGGAGCACGCTCAGTTAACTTTACCTGGATAAACAGTTGAACACAAAGCCATTCTTGCTGTCTGGCCTCTCTGTCATCAGGTTGGGGTTTGATAAAGACACTAGAAAAGAGGGCAGAGAGTTCTATCTATATTCTATCTATCTATCTATCTATCATCTATCTATCTATCTATCTATATTCTATCTATCTATCTATCTATCTATCTATCTATCATCTATCTATCTATCTATCTATCTATCTATCTATCATCTATCTATCTATATATTCCTCTATAAACATCAAGATAACAAGCACATGACTCAAACACACAAAATCAGTTTCCACCAGCGCTGTGTAATACTCCACTAATGTAGCTCCTGTTGGTAAATGCACCACAAACATCCCAACGTAAATATCTAACCCTCCCAGGTCACACGGCAGGTTCAGGATCAGTTTCCAAATGAAGGAGAAACAATACCCAAGCTGCCAAGACAAGAAAATGATCTCAACCCAAAAAACAAAAAAAAGATAACCGAGAGAAATAAGAGACAGATGTGAACTGACATGAAAGTGTGTCAAAGGAGAGAATATATGTTGTGTCACTGTCAACAGAGAGACGAAGACAGACGTTCCCAAGGGAAGAGGATGGTGAAACTGACTCGAACAAGCGGGGGAAATAAAATGCATCAGTCGCTGTCAGGGAGGCGAGTTCACCTCGACGGTGGGATGAATCAGTCCGCCGGTGAGAGAGGAGTAAGTCGGCGTGGGAGGAGAGGTTAAGAGACGCCGCCGCCACCGAGAGCTTTCAGGACGGGAGAGAGATGTTTATTACCCAGCATACAGCACAACGAGCGCTGACGGGATTAAACCCGCTCAACATAGTGGATGCTAAACTGTTAGCAAGGGGGAACCGATCTACCGGGGCCAACGTCGTGGTTGCTATGACAACGGTGGTACCCAGGGAGCTGGTTAGCGTCCCTTCTTGTCTAGTCCTGTATTTTCTTCTTATTTCTGTGCACTACTTTAGGGGAAGCCTTGAGCATCGCTAACGGTTGTGTTGAGCTGCTGCCATGAATGAATGTCATGGACGCCCTCTCGGGTTTTATCACTACGGCGAGTGGTTGTTCTTCATCAGGTGGGCAGCCTGGTCACCTGTATGAGACGCAGTGACTCATTTTGGGCCAGAGTACCACCACACTGTGTGTTGCACATTTAAACTCACTTTCTGGAGTCGAAATCTGATCTCGGCGCCCGTTTGAGGTTTCTGATGGTTTTGTTGGTGCTTGGTGGACGTGAGGCCGTACAGTAGCCGGTAGGTCTGCAGGGTTCAGCAGAGGCTGGGCGTAGCGTGAGACGTGGCGTTTTGTGACAACTGACTGCATGTCTGCAAATGGCCGTTGACAATGACCTGGCTCGGCCCAAACCAGCCGATGTGGCGCTTTTCATTTAACCTGAGGATTAGGGCCCCGCCGTCCCTCCTCTCCTCAGGGGCCCCGGCCGGCTCTCTCCCTCGGGACAAAGAAGAGGAACTTTTTTTTTTTTACTGTTCACACGTCATCAACAGAAAAGTCCTTCTGCTGTTTTATGAAGTGCAATGTTGCGTGTAAAGTTCAATTCAAAACTTTGTCCTGTGAAGGGAATCTGATAAAAACACAAAACCACATGACATCTACCGTATGAACAAACATCAGTTGTTAAAGGAATAATCTGACATTTTCATAGAAATACATTTCTTTACTCGCTATAACTCAACATCATCAACCTCTACCAGGTCATGAAGCTTTTCCATCTGCTGTTCTCAACACTAGGTAGGTCTTTCCTGGGAGAAACCCTCTGGAGACAGGAAGTGATGCGTTATACGTTTCAACAGAAGAAGAACTGGGTAGTTAGCATGAGCAGCGATAGCCACCGTGGCTGAACAGACAAAGAAAAGAGCGCCACCTACAGGAACTCAAACTCCATCAACAGGAAATCCAAGGAGAAAGACGTCACAGTACTGGACACACTGTTTGATTGACAGGTGATCTCTGGGAAGAACAGTGAGGAACACCACAGTGAGGAACACTACAGTGAAGAACACCACAGTGAAGAACACCACAGTGAGGAACACCACAGTGAAGAACACCACAGTGAAGAACACCACAGTGAGGAACACCACAGTGAGGAACACCACAGTGAAGAACACCACAGTGAGGGACACCACAGTGAGGAACACCACAGTGAAGAACACCACAGTGAAGAACACTACAGTGAGGAACACCACAGTGAAGAACACCACAGTGAAGCTTCATACGGTGCATTGTTCTTTCCTGAGCTCTTTTAAAAAAAAAATCCTTTTCAAATGTTGATTTCACGTTTTGGTCGTATTTCATCGAAACGCGGTAAACTGTCACGAGGTTGACTCCGATGCCACGAGTCCTCCCGGCTCCTCCTCGCCCACCTATTAGCCACAGCGAGGCTCACGGAGCACAGCTGCTGTTGTTATTGTCTGGACGGTGGTGAATGGATTCATGCGCCTGTGAAGCTGCTTATGGATGAGCCTCGGCACTCCACCGTTCACGGCTAATGGATTCATGAGTGGTTGGGTAAATAGGGCACGGCAGACGAGCGGGCCGGCGGTGGCGGGCGGCGGCCAGGGCCTGAATAATGCATGTGAAAACCAAATGACTTCCGATCTGAAGGGCTGCTCTTCGCCAGTGGAGGATATCGGAGGCAGGGCCGGGGGTTCGCTTCGTTCACCTCGTTCATCCCCGGCTCTTCAAAGCACTTCAGTCCCGCCGTCCGTCGGAGCGACAGGCCCCTCCCCCCACTTTGTACGACGAGCAAATTACTCTTGTTCTTTATTTACTCCCTCGGGAGGACGCCACTTGACTCCCTCGCCGTCCCACACAAACACGACAGAGACAGTTTTCTTCCCGTTGTGAATTGTTTGTTTTTCTGTCATGTCGCATTTCCGTTTCCCCTCCAGATCTGATGTTTTCTAGTCAGTTCGTTCAATTCTGATCTGATCCACGTGGTGCAACCTACAGATTTTCAGCGTTGCCGCGACGATAAGTGAATCTCACATCGCTCACCTGAGACAGTTTTGTGTAGTTTGGCTGAGCGGCACTAGCATGGAGGACAACGAGACGGTGGACAGAAAGACAGACTTGATCGGTGTTTCAACTCCAAGACGCACCGAACCCGAAATGTAATGAAACAAGAGAAAGTGTAGCTGTACGAAAACAGATGAGACATCTTTTGTTATTGATACCCTCGTCTCCTCGTCGTCGGTTCATACTGGTATCAGATATCGGTTACATCCTAGAATAGATGTGAACAGTCATCCGAAAGAATCAGATAGGAGCAGCGATTTGGGATTGAGCATCAGTTTCCTTTTATTCAATTGTAGCAGTAGAAAGAGACAGAGAAGATGAGGTGAGAGGAGGAGGGATTCGAACCCAGGACGTTGCGGTTATGTGGTTATGTAGCTTAGACCGCTGAGCCACCAGGACGCCCCCTGCCCCCAGCTAGATTTGTTACTCATTTTGAGGTGAGATATTTTTAGAACACCCTTGCATTTTTTTTTTATCTCACCTGCACAACATTCATTTGTTTCTCTCCTCTCCTGATTTTTATCATTCTGCTTTCATCACTTTGTTTCTATCTTCATCGCTGTGCAAATAAACTGAACTACATGCAGCCATTGGGGACTGAAAACTGATTTCCACCATGTTGAAGAGGATGAAGAGGACGTCGTCGTCGTCGTCGTTCGATCTAACGTGTAAGAACACCTTTTATCCACTGTGACTCGTTAAGTCCATACATAGAGGAACTAACTTTAATAATCCCTGTGCAGACATGACCAAAACACGTTACATACATGAAAACACACACACGGATTTCAACCGCTGCTTGACATTTCGGTCAGACCTCGGCGTCACCGCCACTTGCATCACAGATTGCTGTCGGTGGAGAGCCGGTTGAGCCGGTTGGCTTACAGGGAGGGATGCTGCAGGGTACCGTTATCCCACTGCCCCGCAAGTCCACTGACACATTGTAGCGAAAGGCAGTGAAAGGGATTATGGGACAGCTCGACGCCAGAAAAACGAGAGCTCTGCAGCCGAGACGTTTTCATTTCACCGCGGAGCTATTTTTAAATGCTGTCAAAGCTGCCAGGGAAGGAAGAGAGAGGAGTCTTTCAATGTTGATGAATGTGACTTATTTTAGTGATTAGACTCTCTCTCTCTCTCTCTCTCTCTCTCTCTCTCCCTCTCTCAGATGTGTTTTTCTAGCGACCGACATTTCAGCTGCGAAGGCTCACGAGCCTCGTTCTCAAGCCAAAATAGCAAATGACAAAGCAGTTTTATGACTCCGGCGTGGAGATGCTTCACCTCCTCACTGTTTCTGGTGCATCTCTGCTCTAATTGGCAGCTTATTGTCACTTTGTTATTTGTGTCGATTACAGGCCACCGCAACTCAAGGGGTCGTCGATAGAGGTCGATAAAGGTCATACATGTGCTGATGGAGATCTCATTTTAGACGGAAGCTCTTCGTGTGGATTGGATGTGGGCGCAGCGTCACTCAGGACAGAAACGAGGTTGTGACGCAACATCAAAAAATAGCCGCGATTAAAGCTTCACAATCACAAACAGTGTGTGTGTGTGTGTCGGGGGGGGGTCACACCCTCCCCTCTGACCTCTCCACATCTGCACCCCACCGCCGGCCTCCCAAGCCTTATTCACGGGTTGTTACGCAACAGGGGTTTCTGCCATGTGCTGCAGCCTGGTTAAGTATTTATCAAGCCTCTTGTGTAAGCTGTGTCTCTCTCTCTCTCTCTCTCTCGCTCTCTCTCTCTCTCTCTCTCTCTCGTTCCCCTGTTCTGCCAAGCTTGATCTATTCATCCTCCCATTAGTGCGGTGTGTGTGTGTGTGTGTTCACATGATACCCAGATGTCACGACCCATCCTGCCCAATCAGCAGTCTGTCTCCGGCAGCCAGCCACTGTGTGTGTGTGTGTGTGTGTGTGTGTGTGATAATGTTCGGTTCTGCTGATGCACCATCATAACCTAACCCTCTCGTTCTTCCCGGAGTGATGCGGCGCTCCCTCCCGTCCAGCAGGCCTCTCTCGGCGATCCCTCCATACATCACCGCGGCACCCAGCGGACGCCGAGACAGGAAATCAAACATCAAGTGATCGAGCTCCTCCGCCGCCACGCTCAGTGTCTCTGTGTTTTACTGTGGCAGGTTGTGACAAAATCCCCATCTGGCAGATAGAGCTGAAACACCATTGTGTGGCAGGGAGACCGGCGGATTACGCCCGTCGCAGGTTGTCAGCAAAGCCATTTGTAGAGCAGCGAGTGAAAAGGGGAACCCTCGCCGCATGGACTCTTTTGTCAAGACTTGCAGGTTATTTTTCCCAAGTACAGCTGCTCACTCGCGTCTCTCACCTCGTCTGAAAGGACAAAGGACGGAAGAAAATAAACTGGTTGTGTCATAACTCCATATTCCCCGTCTCCCTTCACTTCCAAACCATCCAATAAAGCAGACGTGCTATAGAAATAGTCTGCAATAGTGCAAATTGTGACAGAAACGCCAGCGATGTTGGAATGACTCATCAAATTTCTGCCTTTCAGGCGGCAAAGTGTATCATTAGCCCTCCTCCTCCTCCTCCTCACGTCCCAACGCCTGTCACTCATCTTGATGTGATGAAGCATGCGGGATAATGTAGCATCGTTAGCTCGCGCCGTCAAAAACTGGCTAGCACACCGCCACCTGTGCAGCAGCATGCGACCCAGCTCGGCCCTGTTGTCTCCTCCAGGTGGCGCCAGCATGGAAAAGCAACACCGATATGGTTTTGAACCCGAGACGTTTAGCTTTGCTGTACTTTCTTTTCTTATTTCTTTCCTACATTGTTGCTCTGACTTCCCTGCTCTGTGGCCGCTAGCCTCACCTTGCTAGCCCCACCCCAGCTCACCACTGGCCACGCCCCTCAACAACCCGAGCATCATTGAAAAGCCAATCTCTGGCAAACGGGGGGATTTAGGCATGAACACACAGAGCCACAGCCTGATAATGTAGCTGTAGCTGATTTATTTGTTGTTGGTTTCATGTGAAATATGCTGCGTACCGCAGCTTTAACCCGCTGATACCTCGGTCTGACTCAAGGCTTTGAAATTTGGTGTCGGGGGGCTATGCAAGTGGCAAACAATTCAAAATCACAGTCAGTTTCCAGATTATTCCTCCATCCTTCCTCTTAGGCAGAAACTCAGCCTCTTTAATGGTGTTGTTGTCCCTGAGCTATCTTTCTAAAAGCTAACGCTAACGCCAGGGTGATATCAGTGACGAAACGGACTCTCTCCTTCCTCGTCGCCTCCTGCTGTGTTCACTCGACCAACAAAGACGTTTTGTCGTCACCCCGTTATGAGCCATGCGCCCGGGGAGCGAGAGGAGGGAGAAAGTGGAGGAGCGTTACAGGAAAGGGTTAAAGGAAACCGGTAGCTGCCATTAATATTTAAGTCATTTGGCCCTCAGTCTGCCATCTCTGCTTACAGACACTAGGATGATGTCTAGTCAGGAGGTTGGGAATCTTTGCAGCAGATGACAGGGTTGGTACCAAGAGCAGTGAGTATGCCCGAGTAGTGAAACTGAGAAAAATGACCATCAAAATGGTGCAGAAGTGAACTGCAGCATCCATGGGTAGGACAGTCATGACCTTCCACTCCAAAAAGCGAGCTAACTTGTGGAAAGTGAAATTTCTTTCAGTAAAAAATGCCTTAAACCCACTTTATACAGGCTCTGTCATCATCATGTGAATTGCAGTTTGAGTTCATCTTGTCAAGCCGGTGGATGAAAAGTGAAATAACACACTATACTGTCATGTCAGGTTCTGTGTTCAGGTCCCAGTCACTCCTCTTCTCTCCCTTTTAAAGACCCAATAAATGTCATTGGGTGTTCTCAGGTTATCAAGCACCCCTCAACCAGTCCAACTGTCTGAAACCATGTGTGATGCTTTCTACTCCAACGTGCAAGAAGGAACAATAATCACCACGTGGAGTTCTACAATACACAAGATCTAAAAGAGCCAAGTTCTTTAAATCATATTACATTAGTTTGAATTTTGTGTTCTCAAAAGTTTGTCACTTTCAAATGGTTGGTGGCAGGTTTGAGCAACCAGAGGACCTGTGTGTGTGTGTGTGTGTGTGTGTGTGTGAAAATTGCCGAGGTGGAATATTCATACCCTCGCGCTCCGAGCCCGAACGCCTCGCCTGGGAGCCGAAGAGTCACAACCGAGGTCCACACCACAACCACAGTTACACCACATTTCTCCACCACCTGTTTGGACGACACCACGGTACCATAATTCTGACTTTGATACTGATACCGTTTCGAATTCTCAGGCAATACCAGAATACAACCACACCAGCGTTTCCCTGTCAAATAGCCACGGAAGGTTCTTTTGTGGTTCTATATCGAAGCTCAGAAAGAAGAGGGAGGTCAGAGGTCAGAGGTCAGGGAACAGAACAGCACCCCTGCAGCTGGTAGGGGTTCAGGCTCAGATTCACTAGAGGTTAGCCCAGAGAATAGCACACATTACATCACCTACATGACCAAACCGGAATGCGGAAAGTGTACCTAATAGCGCTGGTCCGAAAATAAAGCCCCTTTGCACCTGTAATGGTCAAATCTCACTATTTTTGCCTACATAATAATTATTTGGAGGTGAGGTGAGGCGAGGTGAGGTGAGGTGAGGTGAGGTGAGGTGAGGTGAGGCGAGGTGAGGTGAGGTGAGGCGAGGTGAGGTGAGGTG
The DNA here is from genome assembly GCA_034670405.1 of Hoplostethus atlanticus. Taxonomy (NCBI): domain Eukaryota; kingdom Metazoa; phylum Chordata; class Actinopteri; order Trachichthyiformes; family Trachichthyidae; genus Hoplostethus; species Hoplostethus atlanticus. Next base: position 193,087 of record JAXDDX010000190.1, read on the forward strand.
AGGTGAGGTGAGGTGAATTAATGTACTGCATATGAGAAGTTTTGAAAGGCGGCGTGAAGACACTGCTGCAAGATGCATCGTCACCAGGAAGCCAGGCGAGCAGGGGAGACAGTTTTCCTCCCAGGATCTCAAATTAGATCAGAGAACACTCCAATTAGAGTGGGTGCTTTAGGGCGCAAGGGTGCCAGCTTTGGTGGATTAGTCTTACCGCTGAAGCACAAAATCTGCTTTGTGATGAAGGGGCTGTTTGCCTGCGCGGTGCCGTTTCCCACGGCTTGTTTGCGGCACAATTTGATTTACATGAATTTCGCAAATGGGTGCAAATCTTCACGACACAAGCGTAGTGAATCTGGACCTCGGCGTCTCGCTCACGCTCGCTTTCTTCTTCCAGTTGAAGGACGTCTCTTTACTCTCTACCCGCTGCACCTTCTTTTAAAGAAAGAGAAGAATCTACTAGAAGAGTTTCCCAGAGTACGGGGTTCGGGCTTTCAATCCATCAAATATTTATGTTGCTGCAAAGAGAGTTCGCCACGAGGAAGAGCAGATTGAGATGAAACTGATCGGGCAGGCTTGCTGAGTATTACGACAAAAAGTGTCATTGCAGATTTCAGTCACTGATGCAATGTTCCAACTTCTCATAGAGCAACTTTCAGTTTAGCTCATGTATGTGTAATCGGTGCAGAGGCAGAATAAATCCAACACATGCAACACTTACAACTTCAACGCAATGGATTATCTCATATGAAATGAACGAAGTGCAGTCCGAGAATAACGTCCACAATCACACTCGATGAGTTGACGGCGTTATTCTCGGACTGCAGTTCGTCAATTTCATGTGAGAGAATTCGCTGTGTTGCAGATGCAAGTGTTGGATTTATTCTGATACTTCATACCGCTGGAGTCTCCAAACATAAAGAGCGCCTCTCGATGCCGGCCGCCACGTTAGATCCCCTCCATTCGGTGAAGAGACCGCGGATGATCACGCCTCGTTTCCTGGGTCAGTGCTTTCCTCTGGATTTGTTCGCTGACAATCCATCCACGGGGGTTAAAGGTTCACCCAGGAGTCAAAGTTTGTGTCACAGATCACCTCCTTTTCTACTGAATACTCTTCCTGCCAGAGTTAAGTGAACAAAACATTTTGAATTTCATTAATGTTCCTCATTCCCACCGGAGGTAATTATACCCTGCTTACTGGAGAGGAAAAGACTCTGGGCGTTATTCTGTATTTGCTACATGACGAGGAGACTCACTGGCGTGCCTCCTCTCCCTGCCGGTGTCCTTCCCTTTGTTAATAATGCAGAGGGATGGTGAAACTTTAATTTTCAACTTGAATGCATTTGCACCAACCATCCGGTGTGCGTTTCCCCTCCTCGCTCATCCAGGTCGCTGTTACCGTGTGCAAACAAAGCGGAACTATTTATACACTTAAAACTTGATAGCTGGCGTGACTTACCGTGCACAATGCGGCGGTGGACGCTAGCCGTGGGGCGCCGGCCGAGGGGCTGTGACATTCAGGATAACATTTAGAGGCCTGCCTAGTTAATATGAGCAAGGGTGCGTTTCCAAACTCACCAGCCCAGATTTATTCCCCAATTACTCCAAAACGATTGGTTTCTGAACGCGACTCTCTCGTCTCTCAGCTCATTCATTGCCTTTCCCAGCAGCAGATGACGGGTCTTGTGGGACACTTTGGAAAGTTGTTGTTGTTGTAAATCCCGTTTGTCGGTCAAAGTCCTTCATCGGCTCGATTTTGTTTTGCAGATATTGCGTGTTGGTATTGGACTGAAGTGTTTATGAATGGATTAGACAACCAAAGTGCCAGTGAGATCATTTTGTTATCAACTTTAACTTTAATAATAAGAAAATAAAACTTCATTGCAGGTTTTACAGATGGTGGTGGTGGACGACACCAATATCGACCTGAGATATCAATGGTTGTTTTTCCACCGCAGGAACTGTCCAGGAACTTCTGGTACTATTGGTACTTAGTTTCAGGAACTTCGACCTTTCCCGCTGGGGGAACTAGCCCCGAAAAAGCTTCCTCTTGGACAGTTCCTGGACCCCAAAAAAGTTCCTGCTACCGAGGTAATGCTTTTTGGGGGACCAGGAACCATTGGGGTGGAGTTGCAGCACTGAACAATGCTGATTGGTCAATACAAGCTATGCAAAAATTGTCAAGTCCGCCAACCGCCGTGTTTGTTCAATACCAGTAGTAAACTCATTCCTCATCGAACGTCTCGCAGATATTTACTGTTGGCGTCACATACTCGTTACGTGCATAATCTCCCCAATACTTTGGCGTGGTGGGAAACAACCTGGCACTCTTTTGGGTCCTACTGAGAAGGTTCCTGCTCAAAAAGTACCCAAAAGGTTCAGGTTCAGGTTTAGGTTCCTGCAGTGGAAAAACGACTACTGTAACCCTACTTCACCTTCACACCTGGGAGCTTCCCAGTATATCCACAGCCTTCTACTGGTGGCCACTGGAGCAGCCTGGGGGTTAAGTGCCTTGCTCAAGGGCACATCGAGGGTAGTTCTGTTGTCTGTTTCCCAGCTGGTGCAGGAGTTCAAACCGAGGTCCTTCCAGCTCGCTTCTCCAGGCGCCGCTCCTGCACAGCTCCAGACACAAACCCACCCTGACATTTTGAGGGTGGCATGTTCTATGTGCTAGCATACATCTGGGCTCATACCTGCACTGTAAAAACTGTAAAAAAATAGTGCAACTCGGTAGCTCGGGGTAGACACGTGTTTGTCGATTTCAGCTTACAATTGCTTTTCAGGAGTTCATGAATTGTGACCTAAAATTATGTCTTGAAGCAACATTTTACCAAGCACTCACTGAGGTGATCATTTAACAGTTGAATAAAATATATTGTTAGCTTATTGGCAGACTTCCCAGCATGCATTGCATTGTAGTGAATCTCCAGGATAGAGACTTAGAGGTCTATTTCTGAGAAAAATGAAAATATTGATAATGAAAGTCAGGTCAGTCCCCATCCCCAAAACTCGCTAATAATAAACGCTGCAATGGATTCAACTCATAAACACCGATCAATATGATGAGACATTTATTGATCGAACTCGTTGACGAAGTGAGTTTTACTACATCAGAACGGGTAATACACTTTGACATAATTCAATCAATACTATTTCAGTCGACTTGCACTTTCAAGGCAGCAAAGAAATATAAGAAACCAAATATTTTTTACAGTGTAGACTCCAGCTGATCAACGGTGACTCTGCTGCGGACCTGCCCGGACTGCCGTTCAATATGATGTTGTCATTTAAGTTACCTCCCATTGCTCGTTGGTTTCCATCAAATACCACGCTGACCAACCCAGAGTGTTCAGTGGTGTTGATGTTGATGAGAGAAGGAGCTTCCTTGTTCCTTGTTCCTTGCTTCTGTCATATGATATTAATGAACTTCAGTCTGAGAATAACGCCACAATCAGTTAGACATAATTCAATCAATATTTCAGCCAACTGTTGATGTTGTTCAGGTAGGTAGGTAGTAGGTAGGTAGGTACTTTATTAATCCCTGGGGTGAAATGAGAAGGAGCTTCCTTGTTCCTTGTTCCTTGCTCTTGCAAAATGAGGCTTACTGTCGAAGTTATGAGTCATCTTAATGCTTCCGCTTACAGAACAGCTGTTTCTGAGAATAGACTCATCAATCTTTTAAAATATTTATGGGGCAAAATCTTTCCATAATGCACACAAAGCATTTTGAAGAAAAAAACCCATAACTTGCAGGCATGAGTTCCCAGATCAGAGGCGTTTGGACAAGAGTGCGGTTCAGTGATGACGGTCGCTGACTCTGGAACTGGTAACTTCATCTGGACACGAGGTCGTTTTTTTCAGTTGTGACCTGATGTCAGCAGGTCACACACAAATTCACTAAAGCGAGAGAACTATGCCGGGTTGCAGATAGGTTTTTTTTTGTAATTGAATGTTCATGTTTATACCCTACTTGCATCTATTTGTGTCCATGGAAAAAGCAACAATTGACCTCTCAATCCTGCCAGACCGGGTTGAAGTCGAGCTGCGCTGATGGGAATGAGTCACAAAATGAAAGATGATGGCAAACAGCAGCTCTGTTTTTCTCTGTGCAAAACAACCTCAGGGCCTACGAGGTTCAGGACGCAGAGAGGAGCATCGAATGACAAATCCAGGGGAAAGCCACGGTGCAAATGCATGATGGGAAACGGTTCTCTGATATTTACTCATCAGTACTTCATACTGATTGATCATACCCTCCAACATGGTACTATTTTAAGTTCAATAGTTTGCCATCAAGCAGGTGACATTTTGTAATGAAAGCCCATCCATCCCTACAGACCAATAGGAAGGCCCATACGTCTCCATTCAGCTCTCCTGCTGTTTCTTCGCCATTGTTTGTACCTCACCATCATAAAAGCTGGTTTTGTCCGTGGTGTTTTTTTCAGTGTTGGTGGTGACATACTGTACAGCACTTCTGATGAGTCATGAGAAAATGTCAGAGTAGAGAGAGAGAGAGAGGGGGGGAGGAGGAGAGGGGGGTGTTATATATAGCCGGGCCCACTTAAAGCACCATCATGATGCTCTTCATTAGCAGACGAATCATCACTTGACAACTAGTGGCCAGGTACAGCGTGGTAGGTGGTGAGTACAGTACCGACCACATGGAGTCTGTCAGAAACAATGAAGAGTTTTGTTCCACCATCAGAAGAAATGGACTCTACAAGTTTGAAACGTATTATGGAAAAAAACACCTGCAACATTTATCTATATTTATGTTCAGAATTTGGATCGATTATTGTGATTACTGGACGCAAATTAATTTCAATCAGTGTGGTGTTCAGGAGGCATCATTCACACCTGAATTGATACCTGTATATTTTATTTCACAAATATGTATTAAGATGATGCCGATGATGTTTTGTTATGTTAAAAAAATACAAATAAAAGATCAACCTTACGTCACCAGACTGAGGCACCAAAACCCTTCCTTCCTTGCTTCCTTCCTTTCTTGCTTCCTTCCAGCACCACCTGTCCCTCAACAACTACCATTTATGTCAAGGCACCTAATAATAATAATAATAATAATAATAATAATAAAAACATTTTTACCACACTTTTCATTAAACACAAATCTCAACGTGCTAACAGAGAAGTTTAAGAGGCCTTATTAAAAAGGAAGGTTTTTAAGCCTGGTCCAATGGATGGCGACCTAATCCCATACTGCACCAGTACAAGACAGTGGTTATACTGGGAACCCCCCCCAAGTGTCAATGGGTGTAATTGTGCCACATCCCTACAGTTATAAAGCCTGCTGTTTATTCCTGTTGCTGAGGGAAATATCCACTTAGGAAAGTATTTCTGACATGAAAGCCGCACGTGGGAAGGCTTCCTCTGGTGGGAAAGCGTTGGATCACAGTTATGACCTTTGGGCATCTGCCAAATATTGCTCAGAGAGAGTTGAAGCCGAGCAGCGTGCCCAGTGTTAGTAATGCTCCGGCTGGTGCTTTCTGAGGGATGAATCACACCGTAATCCCCGGTGATGCCTCCAGCAGAGCTTGGGGTCAACAGCAAAAGATATTTTCTGAGTCTTATCGGTGTTTGTTTTTGAGATGCCGCATCCATCCAAGTCATCCATCAGGAGTTGTTTTTAAACTTTCTCTCCTGGAAAACAGTTGAGAAATGAGTTCTCCTCTCAGCTGGGGGGGGACTGATGGAAACAGGCTGCTATTACTGACCCCCCCCCCCCCGAGTAATTGGCATCCATTTTTGGTCCTGACTCATAGTCTGAGGAAGCGTCCACACAGCATTTCATTCAAACTCTGGAGTGTTTACTGCTTCAGTTCATTTCATCGGGCCAGGTGAGAACAACGACATTTGAACTCGGCTCCTCTTCCATGAGAACTGTGGTGCGCTTCGTTAGGAGTGAGAATATAATGCAACCAACTACAGGAAGTGAAGGGATTATGGAGGGGAATATGAGGAGACGGATGATCAAATGTGATAGTCAGCACACTTCCTCATGCCTGGAACGCCTGGCATAACAACGGAGCGGAGAATGCAACACCAGAGAAGAGCAGACAAGTCCATCATGGTGACTCAGGTTACAGACTGGAACCAGACTGGCCTCTAACCTGGTGGGACGACTGGTTACCAAAACTCAACCAATCAACCAGCGGCTGGCGGGTCATGTGACTTTTGATTTTGGTTTGATTTTTTCCCCACTCTGGTTCAGACAAAAGAAAATGAACTGTAGGTGCGATCACACCCTGAGGAATCACGAGGCAGGGTAGTGATGGGTAGCGACGTGTCCATCAACAGGTGGTGCGGCATTACGGATGAAGACCTGAATGTGTGAGTGATGATGATGATGATGATGATGATGATGATGATGAGTGGAATAGTGGCTAAAGAGACCAAGCCCTGTGTCTGGAAAAATCCACCCTGTTGAAGTGTCCATTGAATCCTTACCAGCTACAGAGGTGCTGAGGATGGGACAGCGATGAGGATGATGAGGAAGATCATGATGACGATGGGGGTGATGATGAGGATGATGGTGCTACTGCTGCTGCTACTACTGACGATGTCGATGAGGATGATGAGGATGCTGCTGTTGATGAAGGTGAGGGTGGTGGTGATGATAGAGCTGCTGCTGTTGATGATGAGGATGAGGATGTGATAGTGATGGAGGTCATTATGGTACTGCTGCTGCTGGTACTGCTGAGGATGGTGATGATGGTGATGAAGATGATGGCAATGATGATGAGATGATGATGATGATGTTGAGGATGATCATGAAGATGATGGTGATGGAGCTGCTGCTGAATTGTGATGATGGGGGGGTTAGAAAAGTGATGATGAAGGGGAAGATGATTAGGATGATGATGGGGATGAGAAAGATGATGAGGAAGAGGAGGAGGAGGAGGAGGAGGAGGAAAGGGCTGATGATATGGAGGAGGGTGACCCTTTCCCCTAGCTGACTTTGATCCCTTTCCCCCTACTCACCCCCACCTATCCCCCGGGACCCCTCGCTACCCCTCCCATAAGCAGCGTTGCCTCGGTGACTACCGGTTTACGTGATGACGTCGGATGTATATGAGCGCAGACGGCGGGATCTCTCTCCCTTTTACCGCCATCGGAGCGGAGTCTTTCTCCCCGGGACCGCTTCACTGCGCAGCACCGCCTAACCGAGTCCAGCCTCCGGCACGCGAGACAAGGTAAGGGACACACTTGGAAACCGCTTTGGCAGCAGCACCCCGACGTCCCGCGTCGTTTCAGACCGGCGCAGGTGAAGTAAATTCACATTGTAGTGTTTAAAAAAAACGGGAGAAGACGGCTCTCTCACGGCGTTAGCGAGGCAAGTCAGACGGCAGCAGCCATTGAGACAGGCTCCACCATGATGTGTGTTAACGTTACACACGATTTTCTAAAAAAAACAACCGTTAGGAATCCGTTTCGGTAAACGTTACACTGATAGAAACACTCTCGCGGAAGATAATTCTCGTTATTTGGAGCGTTTTTCGGCGTTTGCTGACACGTGTCTTTTAATCTTGTATTTTTTTTTGGACTTGACCTTATTTTTGAGTCGGGGTGGGGAAGTGTGGACGGGACTCTGGACTTATGGATACAACACACGGCGGTTTAGCTAGCTGGTTCCAGGCTACATGGTGGTAGCCGGCTACACGGTGAACAAAACCCGATATCGCCGTGTCAAAGCCTTCGCACCACTTCCTAACTGGCCCACATTTTCTACGGCACCCGTGTTGAAGCTGTTCCTCCCACTGGATGCATAACCTCACTTGCAAGTGCGCATCAAGCTAGCGAAGAAGCTAGCTAACTAGCCACACACACACACAAGACCGGGCAGGCCGGCTAAGTTAGCTTGTTACTAGCCAGGAGTCATGTTGTTTGTGGAGGAAGTGCCGGGCCTTTGTGGTTATCGAGTAGACCCAGCGTTGCACATGTGCGTTTCAACAGGTAGGGTAGCTTCCTGGACGAATGGACGTAAAATGTGCGTCCGAAGTGAGCAGACGTCCACCAGTCATTGGTGGCTTGCCATATTTGTGCATGCAACACGTGGTCCCTGGCCAGGATTAGTGGTCCCAGAGAGGAAAATCCCCCTGCTTGGCCAGGTTGTGGGACCAGTGTGTTATCTATCTGTTATTTAAAGGTTCATAAACAGGTGAAATGAGCCCTGATTGTATTTGTTGGGGCTGTTATTGACAAGCTGGTTCAATGGTAAAGCCTTTTTGTAGAGTTGCATTTCGGAATATAACCTCTTGAGGCGGTTGTGATCATGCCAAACATTGAGTTGCTCCTTCAACACACCAGATGTGGACGTTATCTTTGCTTAGATGTCAATATGCCCCATCCACTTTGACCACGTCGTAGGTTGTGGTGCATCAGATACATTTTCAGTGTTGAAATAGCCACAAAAAGACCCAGTGTGTGAAGATATTTCACATATGAGCTTCTAGGTATTTCAGGAACTTCTGCATTGACACTTGGCATAGCTCCACTCTTGCCTAGTCGCTCCACGGGCATCAACAACATGCCTTTTAGAAATGCTTGGTTTTCCAGATAGGTTTTTTTGTAATTTAACGTTCATGTTTATACCATACTTGCATCTATTTGTGTCCATGGAAAAAGCAACAATTGACCTCTCAATCCTGTCATGAAATTTTCTGAGACAGCAGCTCTTTTTTTTTTTTTTTTTTTTTTTTAAAGCTTTTTCCTGCTGCTGAGAGCTTTTTACTGTACCCTGCCATCAATAATTTGCTAACATGGAGAATGCAAGATGGCTGAGGGGTGTCATATTGCCTCAGATATTGAAGTGTGATATTGGCCATACGTTTTTAGCAGGATGTATAATGCACGATGCGACGTGCTTTGGGATTTATATTGTTTCATACTTGAGATTTATGTCCTCATTTAGGCTTTTTTCTTACTCCCAAGGCACATAACCATATTGTCACGACGTGTTATACATGTGATGGTATGTGCATCGTTAGTGAGAAATGTATGTGATCTGTTAAAGCCGTTAATCAAAATGAAAACTTAATATTGCAGTAGCAGGACACTGCCTGTTTCCTATAAACACTTATGAAGGAAATGACCTGCTCTGTCATGTTTTCATTTTAACTTCATTTCTTTTGTTGTACCTGTCCTGAGCTCAATGGATTGTCACTCTAGTTATCCTGGTTTATTAGCCATACACAGGCTAGTGTACATGCAGAGTGATGGTGATAATATGGTGGTTTTGCCAAAAGACTTTGCTTGCGATAAATCAAATTTCTTTGACAGCCTCAATTAAATGCCTCGTACTGTGGTCTCATCATCTTATTCACATTATTAAGCTGCTCTGAGGGCGGTCCATCTCAGTGGGGGATGTCTGATTATCTCCATTAGCCACAGCTACAAACTAAACGAGGCTCAGATTTGCAGCAGGTGAATCTGGACGGACGTCTGCGCTCTGTAGGAATTTGTTGCTACTTCTGCTTCACTTTAAATCAATAACTAACAGCAATATTTTGAAAATGTTGGTGCCTACTTCTGTATAATATATTTACATTTTAGTTCTTACAATCAATTATAGAATATCGGCAGTATTAGGAAACACTTGATTTCATTTAGATTGCCCACTGTAGTAGAAAATATACTCCAAGCATGCCATCAGATATTTTTGTTCCCCCAAAATCAGATTAAAACAGGATTAACATTGCAGCCATAATCGTGCAGCCATAATCGTGCAGCCCTATCGGTGTGTGACGCCACTGGCTATACAGGCGGTGTTAGGATGGGGTTGTTTCTGGCATCCAGTAACCCCAAGGTGGCTAGCTGGAAGAGGAGGAGGGGAAGAGATGTAGTAGAGGTCTGAGTTTTCACTTCTACCTTTCAGACCAAGTCACATAATATTGTATTGAAGTTAGTCTTTTTTTTTCTTACCCTTTTGATAGATATCCCTTGGTAGATTGGATTGACTATGTTTTTATGGAGCTAGTTTTTATATGCTTTTTCATATATATGCTTTTTCATGAAGTGCACAGACCATTTCTCCTTTCTAGCGCGGCAGCTTTTGCTCCACGCCTGGCTTACCGTTTGGGAGCTAAAGGGCAAATTCTTGGCCTGTTGTCAATCTGGTAACCTCGTAGACCCCTTTGTTGCTGTGTCAATGCTACTTAAGAAAATTGCCTAACCAACTGAGTGATGTGCAGGAGGTGTTTTGAAATAACATCAGACTGCTGTACAAGATCAAGGTTTTTGCTGGTCAGCCAGCAGATGTGGGTTGGTGGGTTGGGTACAGCTGCACCCATACCACTCCGTAATATGAGGCACCCCAAGTGGATTTTCTAGCCTAGTAAGACACTCCCATGTGGAAATGGAAAGTGGAAATTATGATCAAGTTCATTCAAAACGTACAGCCCAACTCTAATTGTTGGTTTCGGTGACTTGATGAACAAAAGTATTGTCGGTTTTTGCATCTCATAGCAACGTCTTATTTTTTGGAGCAGGATCCACACGAAAGCCGTTTTCATTGTAGCCACTGCAGCTAAATGACTGAAATTAAACTCTTATTGGGGATTATCATTTTAGCCGTAATCGTGCCGCCCGACCAGTGACCGGGCAGTTCAATGACAGAAGCCTCTGATGGGATTTGAGGCAAGCAGGAAAACAGTTTGCTGCAGATGTGGAGGCACTATCTCTCGGCACATTTTATCCTTGATAAATTTGTGTCTGCTCTCGTCCATTAGCAGTATCGAAAATCCCAACCACCTCAGTCACACTGCGCACACAGATCTCAGTTACATTTGACAAGCAGAATTCTCCCCAGTCCATAATCCGCCACCACAAGGCTTTGGGCTTGAGTTACCGCCACCTTAGCGATTGTGAGTTTTGACACCGGTGTCACTTCCAGGTCGTGATCTGTTGCCTCTCTGTCTTATGGGTACCGATTGTGAGTCTCCCCTGTCTGTCCCCCTGAAAGTAACGGAGTGGTAATCCATCTCCCTCAAGGGAAGGCTCTGGGCAGAGTGGGGTGTCTTGTGGAGTCGGTGGGAAGGTGGTGAGTCACATCTTTAGTCTCGGTAGAGGACTTCTCTGTCAGCATGCAGCCTTGCTAACCTTAGCCATTGATTTGATTGGCTCGCGTTCAGTACAACAAGTGTATGGTAGCCCGCAGGGACAAAGTTTGAGAAGACCAAAGACTGCATATAAGTTAGGCATCGTCGAAGCTTACGGCCAGCCGGCGCTCGGGCGGTAATCTCAGACCCTGGCTGGTGAGTTTGTCTGCAGCACCTGCCACTCATCTAGAAGTTATTTTCACTACTGAAAGTCATCTCTTGGTGAAATGGTGGAAATGACTGTTTTGGAATCAGTCAGCTGCGATACTTATTTGGTTGGTCTCCTGCCCTGCCGGTGAGCAGACATGAAAGGGAGGGCTGTTCAGATGTGGCCCGGTTACATTATGCTGCCATGCTGTTAGCAGGAGGCCGCATGGTGGCCTTGTGTCACCAGCAGCCCAAACCGAGCCCAGAGCACTGGGGGGGCAGAGGGACGAGATGGGTAGTAGGGCTGCGTGGTTGTCGCAAGATGATATTTTTGCCATATATCGCGATCACCCATATTAATCACTATTATCAATGCCTGATTTTAAGGAAGTGAAAAATCGAATCATACATGACTAACCATGTAGCGCTGCTGGTGGGGGGGGTCTTACAAGATGAAGGGGTTCTGTTGTACTAGGATGTGCAGTGTAGATGGAGGCTGTTGATGAAGTTTTCCTCCTGATTGAATACGATTTTCTTTTTTTGTATTTCCTCTTGGATGGGGTCCGTGCACACGCAGCTGTATTTGGGAGGAGGAGGATTACATTTAATGGCCGTTTTGTTTCCAGCTGAGTGATTGGGGTGAAGAGATCTTAAGCCCGTCATGCAGTTACATAATAAAAAACATGTCAAGTATCTATCGGGGTGGGTTCCTGGCAACGCTTTTTTTTGGTTGTTTTTCCTCAAACCTTTATCCAAGGATGATCAGCTGAGCTCATTTTCAGTGACGCCCTGCCTGACACTCAAACAGTTGCACACATTGATGCCTGGGAGCTTCCCAGTATAACTTAATAGCCACTGAGCTGCTCCACTGGTACGGTTGGAAGTGCCTTGCTCAGGGGCAACTTGTCAGTAGCTGTTGATGGATTTTACCCTGCTGGCCCCCCTAAACGTATATTAAAGAAATCTATCATGTTGAACCGTCATCCTCCTTGAATGTTGACTGAATGAAATGCCTAGCTTGACTTTCCTTGGACAATCAGCCCTGGGTCAAATATCTGTTTGTTTTAACCTGCTTGGAGTACAGATGTCAGATGTTAGCCACAGAAAAGTACAGTGAATTGTCTTTCAAATCCATTTCTCATACTTTTTTAGACTCTTCTGTGGCTTTTCCATCATTAGTTGTGCTCCTAATGGACAAACTCCACCCATTTGTTACTCCCAGCAGGTGAAAACGAGCGGCAAGAGTTATTTGCTAACCAGGTCTGGTGGCAATCAGACGTTAGCCAAAGCTAGATTAGTTTGCACCTTGCCAGTCTCTCTAACTTGATTATTTTCTCCTTTCTCTCTTCAGCATCACTCAAGACTCAGCTAAGATGGCAGACATTGACAAGTAAGTACATCTTCTACTCTGTTTACTGCACACTAGCAAGGAAAGACACTACTTACCCTCATGTGCCCATTTTGGGGTAAACCTTCCTGTTTCGGGATTATTACCCTCACTCATTACTTGACATTTCATCATCTGATCTAATCCAGAGTGATTTACGAGTGAAGGGACATATGGCTGTTGGTACACACAGGCTGCTGCTGGTGATTCAGTCTTGACTTGGTGGTTATGGGATGGATGTTTTCATGACAAATCTCACATTGACATGAATCTCAGAGCTGAAGGGAATAGTTTAAATTGAGGCGTAGTGTTTAGTGGGCCGGTGTCTCACAACATGAGCAGGTTATAAGCTCGCTATAACCGGTCCAACTGAACTAGACGATAGCAAATGGCGAGTCTCAACAACCGCTACACCAGTACGCCCAATCTGATGTTAAAATAAATAAAGATTCACACTCTAGCTTGCCATGTTTCCTGTGAAGACACTGAGTTGGTTTACCACGTGGTCTGCAGTGCATTTTGGTCGCATGGTGCAAGTTGAGGTCTGTCTCCTGTAGCGCGGCAGTGTTAATCCATCACTGCAGTGCGTTCACTGGTGGGGCTCTCCATCATTCATGCCAGCTTCCAGGGTCTCGTTGGCGGCTACTCCGGTTAAATGACCCTGTCGTACAGCTCAGTTTCTACCCATCTGACCGCCCAACACACCATCATAATTTAATAAAGGGACTGTTAACGAGTGTATTTTAGGGAGGACTCGGCTTTTTATTTGACTGAAGTTGGCTTGAATGATTTTTCTTAGAATGGATAAGGCACAGTGAGAAATTCACTCAAATGTAAAAGCTTGTACAAACCTTTCTGCAGTCTTGCCATTTATCGTTGTTATGCTTCCAGTTATCATGTCCTCCCTGATTTGGTGCCTGCATGCAAGAGGCGTGACTGCAAAATATGTCTTCCTGGAAACGCTTGGAGTACTTTTTGTCCCCGCCTCTTCCAAAACGTCTATCAGTGGCTATCTGATGGGCTGAAACATCTGAAGTTATTTCATTTTAACAGTACGGGTCATTCAGTGTTTGCTTTTGAATTTCAATATTAGAGCCATGATATCCAGGCTGGCGTCAGAACCAAGGTTCATTTTCTGTGTCAGACTAGTAGGCATTGGAGTGTTTGTCATCCTGATCCCCAGGATTTCCCAGTCTGGGGATTCAAACAGGCAACCTTCTGCCCACAACAGACTATCTGTACATGAGTAACAGTTGAGGACTAAGACCTCCTAAGGCTGTCTGTTCCATCATAGCTGGCTCTCTCTCGTTGAGCTGTTAGGGAAATGGTTGTTTACCCAGCCGGGGCTGTTTGGGTTGCCATGCCGGGCTCAGGTTGCATCAGCCCAGTCCCCCATGGACACACACATATTCAGACACAGCATTTTGACAGATGGATCTTGACATCAGTCCAACAGGAGTGGCGCTCCACTGGCTGCCACACATCATAGAGGGCCTCTGACACACACACACACACACACACACACACACACACACACACACACACACACACACACACACACACACACACACACACACACACGTTAGCCATTGATCCCCCTCCCCCCCGTGGTGCAGACTGACAGGAGGATGAGAGGCTGTTCAGGTGATGCCTTGTTACTTTCAGTGTTGTGCTGTCCTGCATTGCGTTTAAAAGCGGAGTGTCATGTTTCAGTTTGTGGAACAGCATTGTGGGTAAAAAGACTCTAAAACTGATTACTGCTGCAATAAAAAAAAATGCCTGTCTGAGAGCTCTGCAGCTTCCCATGGTCCTAAATTGGAAAGAAACCTAATTATGTCCACTGGACTTTGTCTGCAAGGTTGCCAGTTCAAATCTGCAGACAGGCTAGGATAAATCTGGGCGGGGAAAGTGAATGAGGAATTCTCTCCATTCCCTCAACAACTACCGTCAACGTGTCCTTGAGCAAGGCATTTAATCCCCAGCTACTCCAGTAGAGCTGCTCAGTGGGCAACATGGTGGGGATGTGAAGCAGGACGTAGCTGGAAATGAGCATGGTCAGTTTTTACCCCCTAGATAAATGCTTGAAAAATGTATAAAGATTGTTAAGTTTCATAATTTTCACCAGTCAAATATGTTTTTGGAGTGAAAAGGGAATAAAACCAATATTTGGTAGCCTGCTGACGTGGTGGGTAGGGTGGCCAAACTAACCGGCAGCCGCAGCCTAAACATGCCAGAAGTTGTCTGGTCGCTGGTGTTAACTCCCCACACACACACACACACACACACACACACACACAACGGGCCTGTCTGTTTTGGCTGACCCCCCCCCCCCTCCCCCTCTCTCTCTCCCTGCAGCAAAGACCAAGCTGAACTGGACCCGGCAGATATGGAGGACGTGGAGGAAGTGGAAGAGGAGGAGACGGGAGAAGACGTTAACAGCAAAGGTAGGCGTCCGCTCTGCAGAAACCACCGTGCAGATTTTTAGTATCGCTTAATTCTTGAAAGGTTTTAAAATAAGTGACTTTTTGTTGATGTGCAGAGGAAAACAACTGGTCTGATTGTGTTCAGAAAGATGGTGTATACTGACATAAAATGTTCTTTCATCTAACAAGACGTCACCAGAAGCATTTTCAAACCAGCATCGAATCACTCAAGTGTTGGTGTATAAATGTCTTTGCAGTAGCACAATAGACGTCTGTGGCGTTTGTGTGCCTCTGCTCGGTATTTAGGTCAAGTTGACATGAGGTTGACTTGGGATTTTGTTTCTGCCTGGCAAGGTTCTGGATTGTAGTGAAGAGCTGGGAGGCACTAATCCGTTAGATTTTATTTTGGGCGCTAGATGCTGTCGGTGCATCCTTTTGATGTTCGATAAATGATTCAGATGGTTTCTCATATATTTTCCCAGCCCATTGTGGATAGAATTAGATGGCTGTTTGGCCTCGTCTATTTATAGCGAGTGAATAGTCTTTTAAAAAAACAACAGAATTAAAGCACACTCGTTCCCGCTGCCTACGACAGATCTGTCACAGCGGCCACACACTCAGGAAAGCCTCGTATGAGATGTAGAGGCCCAGTCACGATTATAATTGCCTGAGTTAAAGCTTGCCGCTGTTTACATGCAGTACAAGCTCTTGTTAGGGCTGCTCAGAAACACTCGTATCACACATCCACACACGGCGGCTGCTCTGAGACATCAGTCAGAGGCAAACTCCTACAAATCACAGCTGAAAAGATTTTGAGACGTGAGTTGGTGTTGGAAAGTGTCTGCCAGCGAATCATTAGGGGTTCGATTCCCTGTGTGCCTCAAGCAGTAGATCAGGGCACTAGCACTACAGGGGCTTCACAGCCGTGGACTCCCACTGGGGCCCTTATACTAAACATTTATCAATTATCAAGTTCATATTTTGGCAGGTAAAAATACTTCAGGTATACATGTCCCCTACCTGTTTTCAATGCTATTTCACTTTAGCTGCCTGTTGCGCCGCTCTGCGCTATCAGGAGCCTGTTTGATACAGAGCCCTTGTTTTGCTTTGATATGATTGGCTCACGGTCAGTATGGTGGTCAGCAGGGACAATTTGAGAACAGGTAAAGATAAAAGACTGTATATAACCGATGCAATCAAATGTTATCGTCTCAACGTTAGCGGCCAGTGACCTATCCTGATTTATCCACACATTATACCAGCATTTCAGACCCTGTGCACTCACAGACAAGTGCAGGTGTATTTACTTGACTTGATGTCAAGCCTTCGACAGTTGAGCGCTGGCTGGAAGCACGTTACAAGCAAAATGCCCAGAATGTGTCAACAGTGAAAAGTGACTTTCAATCCCTATAATCTTCTCACCTGTCGGCTGCGATCTGGATGCTTTGATGGGTGCAAGCAACGTGTCGGACACTTGATTGTGCCGGCTGTCGCCTGTCTGGTACCACGACAGGAGTGCATCCCTTTTTTTGCTGACTGCCACCTATTCTGTTTCTTGGCAGCATTTAATGGGTTTCTATCCACAATAATAGTCAGATGTCGATGAAGTTCAGGATTTATTTTGACCCAGATCGGACACACAGCATAGAAACCAAACATACAACCAGCAAAATGTACAAACATCAGACACATTAAATAAACTCATCAAATGAACAACACAAAGTGCAGAAAACAACCAAGGAATTGGGGACAGGAGGTTGAGTATATCTGTATACATCCTCTAGTTAAACTGACGAATGCGAAACCAACTTCAGTCTAGTTGAAGTTGTTTAACAGTTAATCCATGTAAATGCTTATCTTGTTTACAGTTCCCAGGATGAGCTCATACCGTTCAATGATGGCTGACATGTCACTGTATTAGCCTGTATGTCAATTCATAAATGTATAATCACAAATTACTGTTGCACAATTTTTCAAAGATATTGCAATATGGACTACTGCAATGAATCATAGGAGGCTGCACTGTTTTAATAGAGGGGGAAACAGTTTGACAGGTATTCTTGTGATGTGCTTCATTCCTGGCCTACAAATGAAGTTGCATGTTGGAGAAAAGCTTAATTTTCTTTAACCAGTTTTGTTTAAATGTATTTTGATGCTTCTGAATGTTTGACATGTTCTCTTAAGCTACAATATATTTCATTTTGAGTAACTTGAATGGATGGGCTCACACTGAGTTGGGTCTGTCTTAATACTGTAGTCTTGACGTGTCTGTCTGTCCGTCCTCAGCTCGTCAGCTGACGGTGCAGATGATGCAGAATCCACAGATCCTGGCTGCGCTGCAGGAGAGGCTGGATGGTCTGGTCGGCTCGCCGTCAGGATACATGGAGAGGTGAGACGTCTTTATTTTCGTTTTGGTGATAACGTCATCCATCCATGAAGGAGGAACGTGTCTCTTTGCCCGGTCCCTTCCAGAGTGGGCATAGCGCCCCCTGGAGCTCCTAGAGATTCAGTGTCTTACTTCAGCAGGGCAGAGGTGTCACGATGGCGGTGTCTGAGATTAATGTTTTGGGTTAACCTGCTAGCGGCTGACAAACTAAAGCGCCTTGTTACCAGACAAAATAATGAATTTACGTTTCCCATAGAAATGTCACCCTGCCTGTTGAGTCCCATGACACCCATGTGGGAATTACAGTTCCCGCTAATGTTGAGCTAGTTTACCATCCTGGCCACGGACGAACGGACACTACCGCTTTGTGTCGAGCAGCATAACAAGCAGCCAATCAGGAGCTTGTTTGATTCAGAGCCATGGTTGGGCTTTGATTTGCTCAAGGTCAGAAAGTGTCCGGTGGTCAGCAGGGACAATGTTTGAGAACAGACGGTAGATATCAAGGCATTCAAATGTTATCCAAATAAAAGTGTGGTGGGTCGCCCTTATTGATTTATCCGCCATTTGACGCTTGCCAGGTGGTGATTTCAGACCCGGCTCCCCGCCACATTACCTTGCTGCCACATACAAAACACACGTGTGTTGAGTGCTACCTGTTCCCTCCCGTCCAATAGTGGGATCACATGCATGTTGATATTCAGACTTTATCCTGCATACTGGCATATGCAGCTACGTGTCCACTGCAGGTGAAGCATCATGCGGTGTCTCTCTTGGGTGTTTCAGCACCCTGGGGGGGCGGGGCTTCTTCACTGTGCAGGTTGTTAACCCTCTTCAGATACACAGGGGTGCTAGTGAGTTAAATGTACCCCACATGCGCCCAGTTTGTCTGTTAACGTTTGTTATTGACTTGGCGTTTGGCAGTTTGGCAGCGGAGACAGACAAATATTAAAAAGGCTGACATCATGATGGGCTGACACAAACACTTGAGATTTGGTTCAGCCAGTCAAACATGTGGAGGAAGATGTGATGTTGACGATATAAGAACTTATTCTACTGGCTCTGCCTAAGAGGATCAACTACATGTTAAAATGTGACTTGACAGATGTGGTGGGTGATTCAGCCTCCTAGATGCTGTGAATGTAGTTGTCTCGGCTGGCAGGGCTCTGCTGCCCACTGCTGTGCTCTTCAGCAAAACCATCAGCAAGCGGCCTTTTCAAGTGCACCTTGTCAAGCGCTTGGCAGTCATCAACAAACTTTCAGGCTCACCATTGCGACATCCGAGCACCGGAGACCAGAGATGTATTCCCTTGCCAGGATAGCGCAGGCGTCTTAATTTACCATGCTGCAGAGGAGCTGAGTACTAGGCAGCCTCACTCCAGCTCCCCGTGCCTCTGGACCACATGTATTAATTGGAGTGAAATATCTGCTCATGAATCGATGACCCCATGACCTCCTGACCACTGCATTCATTATCTGCAGGGTGGGAGGCTGACACCACCCGAATCCTCTGTTGTAGCAGACAGCCTAGCTATCTGTCTATTGTTCAAATCAATTTGTGTCGACCGAAATGGATGCACGATTTATGAGTTTAGTCTATATTTCACTTGCACGTGTTACTAAATCTAAACCTCACCTGGTGATTTTTGTTGTGAAGAAATCATTTCAGGTCATATCTTATTGCCCATACGTCCGCTCTAAATAAAGAGCTGGAGTGTTTTGAATCCGATGTTTGGGAATCCTGGTCCACCATCATCATCATCATCACCACAGCAGGAGCGAGGCCATGACGCCCCGAGAATAAACCAATAAATCTATGTGCAAACGAGGCATAATTTCTTCACTCTGCTGTTAAATGAAGCAAATCCCAATAAAACATGTTCTTGGCGTAGTCTCCATCCCTGTTTTAAAGTGGGCACTTGGATGGACATCCTGAGTTATTGGAGAACTTCTGGGGAAAGTGCTGCTCTGCAGTGTGTTGCTCAGCTCAAAGCTCTCAACAGATTAACCCCCCCCCCCCGCTCAGGTGCTCCTATATGGAAAAATGTAGAAAGCTTGGGGAAGAAAAATGAAGAGCATGCCCTTTATTTCTTTCAAAATGACAGAAATGTCCATCTTCTTGAATCCCAAGTTGCACGGTGTTATCGTGGCCCCTAGATACTGTGAAGAGACCAATTATTAGTCTTGCCACATTTATGGTTCACTGCACTGTTGACATTTTAACGTCTTGACTGTTTGAATCTACCGTGGCTGGTCAAAATGAAATGTCTGAAGAGTTTTGATTTGTCACTTCCTGTGAGCGGAGACGTGTACATGCCCAACAGCCACAATTTAATTTAGGCCAATTAGAGGGGATGTGATGTTCTCTGTTTCAGCACCACTTTGAGGCTAATAAGACGGCCGATTATTGCAGTAAAATATCGCCTAGTGCAGCTTTAATTACGGAAATTAAAATTACAATGTGCAATAATGCAGTTGGTTGTTCAGGAGATGGATGAGCTATTGAGCTGTCTATACCCTATCTGCTTTTACGGGAGTGATTTTGTTTTCATGATGTCCTTATGCCCATGCTTTTCACCCCCCAGTTTACCGAAGGTTGTAAAGAGACGCGTCAACGCCCTCAAGAACCTGCAGGTCAAATGCGCCCACATCGAGGCCAAGTTCTACGAGGAAGTCCACGAGCTGGAGAGAAAGTACGCAGCCCTCTACCAGCCCCTCTTCGACAAAGTACGTCCTCTGAACATATTCTACTACAACAATCTTGAGGGAGTTTCTGATGGGTCCCATTTTGATACCGGTTCTAAAACGATCATGTTTTTTTGATACCTCTTTGTTGAATTTGTACATCCATTTACTACGAGTTCCTGTTGAAATAACATTTTGACGCTTTCCAGTCCTCCTTCATTACAGTAGAGATGAGGATCATTCATATAAAAAAAAGTCTGAAACTATTTTCCAGGCTTGCAGAAGTTGGGAAATGGTGATTGAGGGGTGACTTTGTAGTGTTGACTTCCAAGGAGTGACTGCATTCGTTAGTGCCATGTTTATGCAGAGACCTGTACTGCTGGAGCGACCTCCCTCTGTAGCGCCCCCTCCTGTCTGTGGTTTGAAGCTCACTCAAGAATTAGAGGAAGTGTCTCTGAATAAAAAAAGGAAGCTTAGGCCATTTCAGTGAACCATTTTAGAGCCCACATTATAAAATGGATTGTTCCGGTCCTGCGCTTCGCATTGTGCCTCGCAGTGCCTTGTAGCTGTTTTTGAAATCGCTGCATAGCATGGCCTCTCGTGGCTTATTGCTTGCATATAACGCTGCCATCACTGAAAAACCCTGTAGCTCAAATTTAGGTGAGTTATTTTTACTTGAACTGAATGTCTGCATGGTCCTATAGCACAAGAGTTCCCCATACATCTTGTGTCAAGGACCCCCAACGGGATACCGGTGAGGCTCCACAGATGCCCATCCATGAGATAAGAGGGAGAAGGAAACCTAATATTACTTACATGACCCTTTCAAGGACTCCACCTTTAGATGCACTGCTTTAGAGGACGTTTCACGACCCACCGACACAAAACAGACTTATGGCAGCAATGGGAAGGAAAGGAGGATCTGGTGTAGAGAGGTGTCGCTACGCCCAGCAACAAGCACAATCCACCGCCACATGTCTGTCTTAAGGAAATAATACGTCTGCTTGGCAGTTATTGTATTTAGTTCAGTTTCCACAGTGGATTTTTCATTTTTCTACCCACTTTCTTATCCCCCCCATCCTCCCCTGTAGATCAGCATTATAGGGCCTGAGAGGCTTTATAGGGCCTGAGAGGCTTATGGTTGTAGTTGCTGGAAATGGGATTGTTCAGGATTTTTGGACCCATAACTCCTATTCATTTTTAACTGGGGAATCCAGCTTTTGTTTTGCTCTTTTGTATTCCTGGTCACACCCCTGGCTGCTTCCCCACACTGACTTGGGCTGGAATAGCTGACCTATACCAAACACTCAGACCTTTAAAAGTCTGTATGTCCCCTCTGATGCCACAGTGTGTCTTCACATGCATGTAATAGACTGGTTACTGTGAAGAACCAGGTCAAGGTTCAATTAAAGCGTTTACATGTTTCAAAGCGATGTGATTTTCCTCCAAACTGGGCTTGACATGGGTTTACTTATCTATCCAATAAATCCATGTTTGAGTTGTTTTACTCTGAAGGATGTGATTCAGTGAGATCCAGCCTGCAGCAGGTCTTCATATCGGGTGAAACCTGCTGGAACGTTGTTTATTTCTTTGTTTGCGTTGATGTGTGCACAGAAAGCCCTGACGCAAAC
Organism: Hoplostethus atlanticus; assembly: GCA_034670405.1. Classification (NCBI taxonomy): domain Eukaryota; kingdom Metazoa; phylum Chordata; class Actinopteri; order Trachichthyiformes; family Trachichthyidae; genus Hoplostethus; species Hoplostethus atlanticus. Next base: position 214,854 of record JAXDDX010000190.1, read on the forward strand.
TGTTATCCTGTGTTTGCTGAGGGCAAATTATGCTGTAATGCACCTAATGACACGTCGCCGGGTTGTCGTCTGTGCAAACAAACTCACTGCTTTTTGCTACTGGAACCAGGTCAGCGTGTTGGTGCATGCACACATTTTAAAAAGGAAATTGAATCAGGCAACGGTGTGAAGATGGCGGAAATCGTGCTGTGTTCACTGGGTTGTTTACACCAGGTGGATTTTACATCACGCAGGGTTCTCAGGTCATTGGTGTGAAAGCGATGTGTGTTAGCATCTAAACATACCAAGAATGGAAATGTTGTTTCCATTGTTTCGACCTTTTTTACTTCTCCTTCCTCAAGTGATAATGTCAGGTACTGTTCAGTAGTTGGTGCAGAACCTTCCCACTGCTTTCACCACAGTTGCTCTGCATTTTACTTGCTTATATATTTTTGCTGTTGTGTTATTTGCTCTTACTTGTATTTTTCTCAAGGCCCTTTGTAATTTGCTTTGAAAGGAGGGAGTGCATTATAAGGGGGATGGGGTGCATTAACACGAACCTGACTCCCCCTTCCCTTCCCTCTGTCCCTCACAGAGAAGCGACATAGTGAAAGCAGCCTACGAGCCCACGGACGAGGAATGTGAATGGAAGGCAGATGAGGAGGAAGAGCTGACAGTAAGTAAGCAGGTACAGGTGACGTCTACGCCTGCATGCCTCTTCGTTCTTTGGTACCAGAGACTGAATATCACTTACTGCATGCAGCTCTTACTCTTATCCAGCTCATCTTATGATTGCAACAGGAGAATAAGATTCACATTCTAGATTGACAACATTGCATGCAACCAACAAATCGGCAAAAAGGGGGTTGGTGTCATAGTGTCGTGACATTTTGTGTGTTTTGAGATCAACAACATACAAGCTGATCTACAAATACCAAGCACATCACATCACATTCATTGGGTTATTCAGGCTGCCTGCCCACACTCAGACCACCTGATGACAGACTGCATATCTAGCCTTCTGCAGAATATGTTCCCAGATTAATCCTCAAATGTTTTTCTTTGCTCTTGTTATGTCACTACATAACATACGGGCTCAAATGGTTTTCACAAGTGTGAACTAGCAAACCAGTGTCAGCAGTGTGGCCTATGACGAGGGAATACTTTAGATCTACCTTCAGGTTTCTTCTGCTTTCACTCAGTAGCAAAAAGTGTTGTTGTTGTTGTTATTGTTATTATTATTATTATTATTATTATCATCATCATCGATGTAGCCAAAAATGTTATGGACAATAATTTTCATATCGCCCAATTTATTTTTACTCAAAGATAAGAACATGTCAGAAGTGGAGGAAGATGGAGAAAAAGCAGATGTGAAGTACTTCTTGTAGAGCTGAGTTGCTCTCAGACTTTGTTAGTTACACTACCAGGCAGAGCGTCCATTACATCTCCTTCTGCCTTGTAACGCCTGTGACTGGATGACCAGCCGGCTACCAGAGACTTCGGTCTGGTCGTTGCCGTTTTGTGATAGGTTGTGGATTGCTGTTCTTCAATTTTGGTTTCTCTACTGTGGCAGCAGCCCTAATGATTTGAAATGTATTTTTGTTGTGGCTTGACTGGATCTAACTCTGCTCTGGCGTCTGTTCATCCTGGTGTATAGTTCCCAGTGCTGAGTGTAGCAGGTTTTCCTCCGTACACTTCACATGCAAACAGGCTGACTGGTGCAAGATGCTCATTTTTGCAGAGCCCTGTTTTAAAGAGATATGTGTCTTGCTCTCCCTCATCAGGAGGAGATGAAGGAGAAGGCCAAGGTGGAGGAGGAGAAGAAGGACGAGGAGAAGGAGGACCCCAAAGGAATCCCCGAGTTCTGGTTAACGGTTTTCAAGAACGTCGACCTGCTCAGCGACATGCTGCAGGTAAGGCCATGCAGACAGCTGTCAGAGAGACTGGAAAATGGGTCACAGCAGACAGTTTCTGCTCCCCAGCAAGGAAAAATCAGGCTTTGCTTCCACCTACTGGCCAAGTTCTGTATGGAGCAGTGGCTCTCAACTATGTGCCATCGAGGCTCAAGAGCTGCTGTAGTGTTTGTAGGAATGAAAACCTGCAGACTCTTGGGCTTCGATGACCCATGGTTGTGAAAGACTGACAATCCTGGCATTCTTGATACCAAAGTGCTCTACAGAAAGTAAAGGACACAAACTAGGGATAACGCAAAGTAGAGATGGAACAAATTCAATTGCTGAATTTGTTGTCGACCTTAACAAAATCAGAAAAATAAATAAACGTCTCATGGTATTCAGGGTGATCTTGCAATGCTGTGATGCCTTTTGTCCCCCCAGGAACACGATGAACCCATCCTTAAACATTTACAAGATATCAAAGTGAAATTCTCAGATCCAGGACAGCCTATGGTGAGTCTGCCTGACCGTCGTGTGTTGAGTCAAAACCAAATCGATGAACTGGAGTGACGGACGGTGGTATAACCGCCATCTGATTTGTCTCCTTGCTGCTGCAGAGCTTCTCTTTAGAATTCCAGTTTGAGCCCAACGACTTCTTCACAAACACAGTGCTGACGAAAACCTACAAGATGAGGTCGGAGCCGGACGAGAGCGACCCCTTCTCCTTCGACGGACCAGAGATCATGGGCTGCACAGGGTGAGGACAAGGGTGTCATCTGACTCACACACACACACACGCTAAAAAGTACATCACAAACCAATGGGACCACGTAACGAGATGCATTTGAAAATGGTCAAAAGATGCCAAAATTACAGTTAAATGGTTTTGTTCCTTAATTGTGCAGCTTTATCAGCTACCGTGTACCTATTGGTCTAGTTTCAGGCTTTCCTGGTGACCCTCCATCAACGACCTGATTTGTAGTTTTTCCACTATCTGTACTCTTATCTCCTAGTATTTAATATCCTAGTACCAATCATGGAAATGTAGTTTATTCTACTGTTTATTATGTCAGTCTCACTTGAGTCATGGCCTGGTGCTGACATTTCCGTCCATATCTAGTCACTCTCTCAGAATCAGTTTCTGTAGATGATCACTTCACCCAGATTCCTAAAATGGATCCGAGCATATAGAATTTGCATTTCAAGCCCAAACTTTCAACTAGATTTCTCCTCCTCTTCCTCCCCAGCTGCACGATTGACTGGACGAAGGGCAAGAACGTCACGTTGAAAACAATCAAGAAGAAACAGAAGCACAAGGGCCGCGGCACAGTCCGGACGGTCACCAAGACGGTGCCCAACGACTCCTTCTTCAACTTCTTCAGCCCGCCAGAGGGTAAGGAGGCGGAAACTGCAGAAATACTGGACGTTTGAGTTTCTCTTGGGGGGGTTGATGCTGTGTGGTAAAAATAAACTCAGTTCTGACATCAGTTGGATCGATTTTTATCCAATAGGTTGCGTGGTTTAACTCATTGTACCCATTTCTTGTCTTTTACAGTCCCAGAAACTGGAGAGCTGGTGAGTCATTTTACTTTATTTGTTGTTTATGCATTTCGTTGTTGTGCACCATTCCCTTTGGGGGGTTTTGATCGTTAACCTTTTTGTTGGACCGTAACAACCCCTGTCACTACCCCTCTGGTCTTATAAACTGGCAGTGTTGACATTTGTCTGATGTAGTGATCAATTTGTGTTATGTAAACCCTTAAGGCTGCACTAGGCTACTTTACACGTCGACTGCTCCAAATGGCAGCGAGAGGTAACTGTTTGAATTTGCACCCAGCACGCTATTTTTACTCACCTGGTGCAGCTTTAAGGGGCAGTAAAGATATGACCTGAGGAAACTGATGTGGAGGGTTTCTGTCTTCAGGATGAGGACTCGGAGGCGGTCCTGGCTGCAGACTTTGAGATTGGCCACTTCATCCGTGAGCGCATCGTTCCCCGGGCCGTGCTTTACTTCACAGGAGAGGCCATCGAGGACGACGATGACGATGTGAGTATCAACACCTCTCAGCCTTCGTCTTCAAGCTCAGCTGACCTCGCTTTAACTTGGATGGTGCTGTATGTTGGAGCGGTGTGGCAGCTAGGTGGTCGAGACATTAGAGACTACAATAGTGATTTGGTTTTACCGTATAACTGGTAAGAATGGTCTGCAGGATAAATGCATGAAGAGGGACTTTACAGTGTCTTTCACTGCACTTGTCAGGCTGTTGGGTATGTTTTTAAAATCCATTTGGAATAAAGGACACCAAGCCAGGTTGAACTAAGCTCTTCCCTCTTATAAAATGTCTCCCCTGGCTAATCCTGGTGCTTTTGTTTTGCAGTACGATGAGGAAGGAGAGGAGGCTGATGATGAGGTAAGACTAATTGGATCCACAGTTTATTGAAAGAAAAGCAGGGGAAGGATAGGTGGGTGTGTGAGAGAATCTCATTGGCTACCACAATTTACAGATTGCAAGAGGCTGATGTTGTCAGTGCTGTGAGGGGCGGGGCTATCTCTAAAACATCATTTAGGGTGTGATGAGGAAACTTGTCTGAAAGTGTTCTCTGCTGTTTGTTCAGGAAGGAGAGGAGGAGGCTGACGAGGAGAACGACCCCGACTATGATCCCCAAGGTGAGATCTTCCCCTTGCTCCCTTTGTATCTCAGTGGTATCCTAAAAAGAGACCTGACTCAGCAGTTCTCAACCTCTCTGGCTCATGACTCCTCCCCCAAAAGTCGCAGGGGTAAATGGTGACCTCTGACATCAGGCCCTTTTGTAGCCTATTTCACTTTAATTATTGTGTAAAAAAAAAAAAAAGCTTTGCATGCTCACCAACTATATTTTAACATTTCATGAGTCATCATGACCTCCTGGTGGGTTCCTGGGCTGCAGGTTGAGAACTGCTGTCCTAAAGATTTCAACATACAGAATACATACTGTCAAATGCATCTCATTCTACACCAGCTTTTGGTTTGCTTCAGCTTTGATTTTTTTCGTCGCAATCTGGATTCGTCTGCCAGGCTTTTACACAAAATACTAGATTATTCTTTTTAGTCTGTTACGCTGTTCTGTACTTAACCTGTCCTTCACTCAAAATAACACACAGCTGCAATACACTTAAAATTGAAGGATGGGTTATCTATAGAATGAAAATAGATTTGTTTGAATATAATACACTTTAAAATGGCCTTCTTCACATGCATTGGGAAAATACTGCAAGTACACAATTATTACTGAGTGGCACTTAATGGAAATCTCCCCAATATATGAAGTTCTTAAATGGTAATTCTGGTATTTTTAAACCCTGGGCCCTATTTGTACATATTTTGGGGTCTAAATGACTAATAGGTACAAAACGTTTTGGAATTGCTCCAGTAGATCGCCAGCGCGATCGGGCGCAGTCGCCCCAACGGATTATGCCGGCTGAGTTTCATAACACATTTTGTGCACATTATTGTATGTATACCACATTATTGTTGTGCACTTGCAATACTTTTCCATGGGTGAACATGCTGGTCAATACATTATGGCCTCGGTGAAGTGGTGGTTCAGGGTAACGCTGCTCGCTAGGGAAGCTCTTTTCTTGGACTGAAGCTGCTTGTAAATTGGACCCTTGGTTCCTGAACTCACCTCGATTGCGATTAAAACAAGCATGACCTCCGCTTCTCCACTTGCTGTACAAACGCGTCTTTGACATTCTGTATTCTGCTAATTTTGCTTTATTTTCCCAATTCATTAATGTTTCTTCATCTCCGATCACTTTGGCATCCTTTGTCAGCTACTCTTTAAATTTTTCCTCACTAGGTTTAAGTGGTGTCAGTAGAAAAATAACCCTATCCTGGTAGGTACAGCTTGTGAATTGTCAGCTTTCCTCCCCCCTTTTGGTTTTGTCCCGCTCCCTCCTTCCTGCCTCCTGTTTTTCCATCTCCATCCATCTCGCTGCCCCCCCCCCCCTGCTCCCCTGCTGCACCCCCAGTGGGGGCTAGTAACCTAGTGGGTTGTTGTTGTTGGTTTTTTGAATTTTAACCCGTAGTGAGCTCTGCATTAGCACCTGTATCATTTCTGTATGTTGAAGCTAGTCCAACCCTCCCCTTCTTTCTGCCATCTTGAACTTGTCCTGTCCACAAATGCCGTCGAGTTTTGAGTTTCTTTGTTAGGAAAAGGATTTTTCTGCCATAAATGTTGAGTTCTGTGGATTATGGATTGTTTTTTTGTTTTTTGTTTTTTAATCCATTTAAACATCTGTCCATGATTTTACCCTCCTTCCTGTGCACATTGATTCTATTTAGCAGTTATGTTGCCTTCTCTTAGTGCTGGGATAAGAGCCTCGGAGGACTGCTGGCATCTGTGTGATTAAGACCCAACCAATAGACAGGAAACTACCAAAGTAAAAGACTCCAGTATTGTTATAACATGCCGTCGGGCCACCAAGCGACGCCATAATAGCTTTATTGCAAGTGTCTGATCTCCCACACCCTAAGCATGATGGGATCTTAATTGCTTAGTTATCTTTAATAGGTTCTTATTTACTGAAGTGTTTTTGTTGTTTTGCCAGCTGACTGATTCTGGCACAGAGGTCTAAAACTGAAATGGTTTGCACCAATACAAAATAAATAATTTGCAAAACATTTAACAACTCAACTTTTTTAAAACTGCAAAGCAAATGAAATCTTAGTGCAGGATTTATGTCGCTATCGAACGTTTCATCCGTCAGAATAGAGGCAGCGTTGCGCTTCATCTAAATCGAAGAAGAATCCACAAACATGTCATTGATGACTGAACGTGTGAGACGCACTGATAGCGTGTAGTCGTCTGCATACATGCGTGTACTTCCTAACAGCTCCTTGGAAGTGACTCTACTCAGACCGTTTGACTGTCGGCATCCATCCCATCATAACTGGCCCAGATTTCCTGCCGTACACCTACAGGTGCATGCGGTGCTAGCATTCCTCCCTGGTCACTTTTAGAGGACGATCCCAAGCACTTTTTAATCATGGCCTTCGTCATCTTAGTCATCACATTCATATATCCGTTTGTTTTGTTCTGTCACATTCAAATTTTTCAGATGATACTTAGGCTACGTCCACACTAAGCAGTTTAAATTTGAGAACTTCTATTTATCTCTGTTGACCTCCCGTCCACACTACACCACCATTTTCTGAGCTCTCCCAAGTGGATAAATTTGAAAACTGCTGCCCCCGGTTGTAGTGTGGACAGCGGAAACTATGACCTTTTACTGTCACTTGATCCGGCCGAGTGGTCTGCGCATTCCCATGGAAGGAAGTATTCATTTTTGGTGGTCTTGTGTGGACGGCGAGCTTTTTGAAAACGCTAGACCCGCTAAATTGAAACTGCTTAGTGTGGACGTACTCTTAATTTCTGGAAGCCTGTTGAATGTTTTTAAGTCTCTTTGAAGCAGCTTGGCTTTGTATAGACCAGATTGAAGTGTGTGTGTGTGTGTGTGTGTGTGTGTGTGTGTGTGTTTGTATGTTTGGAGTGGTGTTGCTTTTAACCCCCCCCCTCCCCTGTCGCTGTGTTTTCTTGCAGAAGGATGCAAACCCCCCAGCTGAGTGCAAGCAGCAGTGAAGCCTGCCCTGGCTGCCTTGAGGATCAACTGCACTGTAACAGCTTCTCCAATTTAAAAAAAGGAAAAAAAAGAAAACAATAGTTACTTACCGCCTTATAATGTTTTGTATTTTTCTTGGTAGAAATAATTTGAAGAAAAAAAAAAAAGGGTTTCAAGATTTTTGTTACAAAAAACTCATGGTAATATACTGGGAGCTGTGGCTCAATATACATAGTATTTTACTAGACCTGTTTTTCCCTCTCTTCCTCCTCCTCTGTACAATAGATAGAATGCAGGAAAAAAAACCTCCCTCAAACAGCATGAACTTGTTTCTTCACTGCTAAACTAGTTTGGGTTCTTGTGAAGTCTTTTGTTGTATTTGCTCTTAGACAACAGCTGTGGTTCGACGGCATCGCGGTGATGTCGATTTATTAAACGACCCCCACCCACCCCTTCCTCCTCTTCCTCTTACCAAAGCTCCAGGTTGGTCAGTTCTGGTTGTCTGAGGTGACAGTTTCTTTTTTTTATTATTATTCTTAGCAGGGCCTTTAGCACTTGTCGTGGTGTTTTCAGCTCTAGTGAAGGACGGATGTGAACTAGCCTGCTGCCGCCGGGTGTCTGGTCCGGCTAATCTAATCTAGCCGTGGTAGGATTCAGAGCTGCTTTAGGCCACGTGTACGCCACTTGTATTGAAATACTTTCCACTCTTGATACATTCCAGTAAGCAGACTGGCAGGCACCGGATGTGAACAATGCCTTTTCTTGAGGGGGTCCGCCTTTCCTCGACTGGACGGGCCCGTTTAAACTAACAGAACCATGTGTTGGCGCTGCTAAATTAAACAAGAATGAAGTCTGCTTCTACTTCCTCCTCACCTAACGCTCTTCTGGCCCCATTAGTTTGAGTTGAGGTCCCTCCCAGGGTTTGTTGTGGCCCAGTCAAGACTCTGTTCAACATTCCAGAGAATTTCTTCACACGAGAGGGTTGATGAGACAGTTTCCGGGAATGGCCAGCAGGGGGCCCCCAAGCCCACCGTAACCTTTCACTTCAGGCTCCTCATAGGCTCGCAGTGGCGTGACTCGTCTTTTCTATAGCACTTTGTACTACTGCGGTGTAGCAGTGGCGTCCTCTCTGTCAACGGTTAGCTGTCTGAGTATTCCTTGTGCAAATCTCAAGTGATAAGCACTTTGTTTGATGGCTGCCATCGAACGTGCCACGCCTCCGGGGGGCGCTGCAGCCCTGGAGTTCAACTTTGCTATCTGGTTGGATAAGTGCATTACCTTTTTTTACCAGGGGAGTCACACTTGGCCTGTTCATAGCTCTGGTCTAGGAACAGGCTTGAGTAGATGTAGCACAAGGGATGGTGGGTAAAAAGGTCCAAACCAAGTTTTGAAATGTCTGATGAGGTTTGGAGTCTCTTACCCCACCCCCCCCACCACCAAAAATCTTTGTTTCAAATTCATGATCAAAGTAAATTCATGACTCCAGTCGCCATTTCATGACTGCGGTAAGGTGGCTGACCTCAGTCCGACCCCTGAGGTCACGGTTCATTTTGTCACTGTGAAGGAACAAGAGGAAGAGTGGAAAAGGCAGTCTTCTCTGTGGCCACACCCCCGCCAACACCCCCCCCCCCCCTCCTTTTACCCAGAAGGCCGCAGTGATGTGATGTCAGAGCAATACTTAAAAGCCAGGAGACTGAGAAGAGTAGCTTATCTCCCCCCCCACCACCCTAACTCCATTCTTATGCCTTTTAGTTGTATAACAGCCACGTTTTGGTTGTGTTGGGCAGCCTCCTCACTGCTGCCCCCGATGGAGAGCCAGGGTACTTCACAATTTGCTGGGAGGCGGGAGTGTTCAAATCTGTTTCTTTGAAAGGACGTGACCGGGTTCAGTAGGGTCCTTTTGATCAGCTGTTGTCAAGGCAAAATGCTATGCTACAAAATACTAATGTACTCAATAACTGTACGTGTATGTTTATTCATGAATAAATTGGTTAAACGTGTCTCTTGTTGTCGTTTGTTTTGTCTCCAGTTGAAGGTCTTGAGGAGTTTGATCGTCACACCTCAGAGTAAAAGTCACATTAACTGACTAAGTAAATCATTGTATTTGCTCAGACTAGTTTCAGAGGTACAGTAGATACTGGATATTAAATAATGGTGCTGCAGTGTCAGCAGGTGGCGCCACACTGCAGGTACAGATTTTTATTTTTTTGACACCTTTATTGTCCCATAAGTAGAATGTTTGGTTTGCAGACAAAAATAAATATGTTCATCAGATCACTTCAAGTATAAAATAAGATTTCTATTGACCCTGCAACCTGTCCGATTGATTCATGACAGGACTGCAGAAATACATGTCACACTTCATACCTGAATTACACATTAACTGAGTTGAACCTGAGCCGAGATTAGGAATAGGAGTTAGAGGAACAACAAAGTACAACCTTTTAAATACCAATTAAATGGATGTTGACGTTCAATATAAAACTTGACAGTTTCAGTTATGTGACACTTGAATGCTGCAGCTCAAAATCAAAATGAACATTTCAGAAGCGGGGCCACCCTGACTGAGGGGCCCCTCTTCAATGTGCTGCACCAGTGATCTCAACTAGAACCATAGGTAGTCCTGGCGCATCCACCTGGAGGAACATTTAGTGTTACTCTGAGTTTAGTGACCTTGTATTTTATGGTATTTGTTTTATCGCCTATAGCATCCAGAACATCCCTATAATATTCCTATAGTGATCTATAATATTAATATAGTGATCTATAGTGTGTTACTCAATAGTGAGTTTCCATATCATACTAAATGGTATTTTTTTTATTCCTAGTATTTCTAGAGGGACTTATAGTTTTACTATCATTTCTATAGTATTCTAGTATTATTGCACTATTGTGCGGAATGTGCTACAGAAATAAAGATTGATAGAAACAACGATTGATCGAGTGATCTATTTCCTCTGCTGGTCTGCATCGCGGACATGCAGTCTAGCGTGCGTGAGAAACCCTCTGACATTGCTGGAGTCCTGTTCCGGCTGGATGTCACTGAGGGGGGCGGTGCACCTCTCCAGAAACACACACACACACTCACACACACTCACACACACTCTCACTCTTCACACACTCTGTGACCAGCAGCCAGACAGCCTGCCTCCTCTCAACACAACACAACCAACCCGACCGCAGTCACCACCACCACCACCACAGCATCCCATGCCGTTACCTGCTCCGGGATAAGACGGACAGACAGCCGGACAGGGTGGAAGACGCGTTCACGGTCCGCGACACCTCCGGGCGCTCAGGCGAAGATGCTGGAAAACGGGGGCAAGGTGTTCAAAGAGGGTCTGCTGGAGAAGCGGAGCGACGGGCTGCTGCAGCTCTGGAAGAAGAAGCACTGCGTCCTGACCGAGGACGGGGTGCTGCTGCTGCCGCCCAAGCAGCACGACCACCCGCAGCACCACGCGCAGCACCACGGCGGCGACACCGGCAAAGTCAAGGAGCTGCACTTCGCCAACATGAAAACAGTGGACTGCGTGGAGCGGAAAGGGAAATATGTCTACTTCACGGTGGTCATGACGGAGGGGAAGGAGATCGACTTCAGGTGCCCGCAGGACGAGGGCTGGAACGCGGAGATCACCCTGCAGATGGTCCAGTACAAGAACCGGCAGGCGATCCTGGCCGTCAAATCCACCCGGCAGAAGCAGCAGCTGCTCGTGGTGCAGATCCCGGGTCAGAAGATGCACCGCAGCTCGCCGAGCGTTGCGTGACCCGCAGCAGCAGCCTCGGACATTCGCCATTTGCGGTAAGGCAGCAGAGGCACGGAGGGACGACCGTCTCGCGGTGCCCCTTTAGCTCCAGCGGTTCCCAAAGTGGGGTCCGGGGGCCACCAGGGGAGCCCCGGTAAAATGAGGAATAGCTGGATGTCACTGATATTTTACCCCCTGGAAATTTACACCACCGGATGAGGATTTCTGTTTCCCCTCAACAGTCTTGATAGTTGTGTTACTCTCTAAACACAAATGAATGATGAATTCTTATTTAGGGTGGATTTATTTCGGGGGTGGGGGTCCTTTTTTTTTTCTCATAAAAAAAAGTTTGGGGACCCCTGGTACAGGCCTGCAGCCCCCCCCCCCCCACACACACACACAGAGGTGAACATCCTCCACAAGAAAATGTGCTTGGATACACATTCCCTGGCAAGGTGTGATATTTGATCCTTCTGGCTTTAAAAAACAAGACCTTTAAATAACAGCGAACCTGGATCAGTTCTAACATGTAGATACTGTTGAAGTAGACTAATAACACTGATGCTGCACTGACCACACATTGGTTAGTTCATGCAGTCAGGTGGATCTTTATCACAGTCCCATATATGGATAGGATAGAAATGTCAATGTGCTCATTTCACTGGTTAGCTCCTCCCCTCTCTGGTTGAAGGTGTGTTAATCAGTGACATCAGCTGCTATATGATTGGCTGGAACGAAAACCTGCGTACACACGGCTCTAGTGTCAGGAGGAAACATGGGCTGTGATTGGCCGTCGCAGAGAGTCCATGTTGAAAGTGATTGGACAGTTCATAAGTTCGTTAGCGCGACCACTTCGCTCTGCATCGCTTTGCTTTATCAAATCGTTTTAACGTTATTTGTTTACGTCGGCATGTTTTGTTTTTCATTTCATTTTGCCCAAATAGAATCCCATGATGCTTTACTCTAGCGAGCTAAGTGGCTACAGCTAGTGATAGGATAGGTCCGCTAGCATACAGTTAGCTGCTAGAATATGTTGGGCTACTTCAGGTGGCGTTACACACCAGGAAGACCAACAGTCAGTTTCCTACATGCAGTCTGTCGCTTGTCAAGATCTTTATAAAACAGTCATTTAGGAAATCAATGTCGAAGCAAAGAGGAAGAGGAATTTTCTGGTAGGATTTTTTAAGAAAAGTCTTCCAAATAGATTTCTTCCATTATAATGATCAAATTCAAGTTCCAGATCAAATTTGCCACACCTTGCCACACCTTGCCACACCCAACCGATCCATATCCTGTGCACGTTGAGGTCCATGTGACTGAAGACTTCCTGTTGCCTCACACTCTCAGTCTCCCGTCAGTCTAATTGATTGTATCCGCAGGTTAATTGGACGTTCAGCTGGAGGCTCGCCGTTCGGCCGGGCTGCATCCCCCCCCCCCGCCGCTTCACAACCCAGCAGCAGTTCTCCAGGAAAACACCTCTTCCATTTCAGTGGTTTCCAGAGACCGGCATCCCCCCCCCCCCGCCCCCCTTTTCAATATAGAGACTTATTTAAAAAAAACAAAAAGACTGATGGACAAGGCATGAGAGGAACTGTATCTACCGTGCGATGGTATATCCCTTATTTATTAGATGTGTATATATTTTTTATCGAGATGTCACGTCGCTGATGAATGTTCAGTATGGGTGTTGCTGGAGTGGAACAGGAAGTCTACGCCTGCAGGTGCACAGCTTGCGTTGCCAACAAACTCCATTGGGAATAAGCCTTCGTATGTAGTTATCTTAGTAGGATGGTTGCTATGTTTTGCAGATGGTTACCTTTTGCTCTTCTAGTTATATCGATTCATTTTTTTGGTAAAACATCGTCCATGCTTTCATTCTCCGATTGAACCAAAGACTCAAGACATTTTTTCCTCTCTTGTGTTGCAACTCAGACTGTAATCATACATGACGAGATACGTTCGACCTGTACCTTCTTTACCTGCTTGATTCATTAGGAGCTGCAATGCATCTCAGTTTTGTCATCGTGTATATAATCCAGTTACAGTGACTATTTTATTTGGATATCTACAGGCTGTTTCTCCTGCTTTTTGTGAGTCTTAAATCTGTAAGTAAGTAAGTTACTAGGTATTCCCTCTCAGTGGTTACAAAGAAAAGGGTTTGTTTTAGTTCTGCAGACATTTCCTGCTGGCGGAGCTGCTCTGGAGGCAGAAATAACCTCATTGGTTGAGTTAGACCTCAGTGGGCGGAGCCAAAGAACCACCGTGTCATGCTCATGCCATTTATATCTTTAACTTGTATTTTGAGTTCCCTCTTTTCCGTTCAGGATTGCCAGTTCGCTAACTTGCTCTATGAAAAACTGTAGTTCTTTAGCTCCGCCCATTGGGATTTAACTCAACCAATAAGATTATTATGTCTTCCAAGAATGTTTGTGTAAGAAAAACTCCAATCTGCAAGTTACATAAGGCAAAAATCCACTGTCTTTCATGAAGAATTGAATGGATACAGAGTGAATATAAGGCGACCGGTGTGGGTGATACACGGGGCAACGTTTAGGGCAACAGTTGCCTCAATATTGTTGACGTGTTGCTGTCGGGAAGCCCTTTTTGGACGCCGCGGCTCATGTTGTCGCCTGTTTTCTGGGAGCGTTGCCCACTTCCGTTGCCCGGTGTACCGCCGCCACCCCAACACATGCCTCCATGTTGTCATCATCTCCCACACAGGGTGCTAGCCGTGCCCTTTATCTAATGCGGATGGTGTGACGCTGCTCTGACATGCCTTCCTGTTGCCATCATTACACACACAGTTATAGCTGTGCCCTTTACAGCCACTGTCCAATTTCTTATTTCAACGTGTGAGATCTATTTTCATACCTCTGAAAATATACATTCCATTTAAAAGTAATGAACGGCGTCTCGTGTGTGTTTTGTTTTTCCTCCCTGCTTTTCCCACAGTAGCCGGCGACCGTCGGCGGGGCCCCCCGGGGTTCAACGGGCCCCCCGGGGTTCAATGGGGCCGTTCAACATGACCCGCTTAACTAGCTGCCACTCTGCCGGCCTCAACCCTTTCATGCTTTACAACCGCTGAACCTTTCACCTCCGTTTCCTGGTCTAAATGTGGACGCCGTGTGGAGAATAGGGTTTCACTGCCAGTTGCTGCCTCTGTGTAATGTCAAAAGCACACGTGTCTCTGGCCGTCCTCCCCGCTGAAAGTGAACTAACCCGGTCAGACCCGGGCGGAGCCGAGTGACGGCATCGTTTTTCGACACATCTGCATGCCAGAAGGGTTCCCTGCTCAGAGAGGAACATAGCTGTATAAGGGAACCACTCGTGGTACAGCCCGGCATGACAGCACCAATCCTTATACTCACTAGGCTTTTCTCTACTCCCAACAAGATCTGAAAATACTGGTGCATTCAGGTACTTTTTAACGACACCACAATGGAAATACATTTAGCAGACGCTCTAATCCAGAGCGACAACGGAATGAGCTTCAACTCCTTCATCTCCAGCATTACAAGCAACTCATACAAAGGGATTTATTGTGCTACCCTGTGATAGTTTCTGGTTTTTTTTTTTAGCAGACAAAAGAAGGAAAATGGCTTATTCCTGTGCGGTGGTAAGGTGTTCAGTTGTACTGTAAAGGGGGGGGGGGGGGGGGTGATAACATTGCAGGCTTTCTTTTTGCTGTCATTCCCCCAACCAGGCGCTGTGTCTCTTATATCCATTAGCTCTCCAAACATTACATACCAGGCCACTAGCTGCACCTTGGCATGCAGGTCTACCACAGTGTCTTATCCCTTATCCCCCCTCGCTTTGATCAGCAGGGACTAGGAACCTGTTCTACTGGGTGCAGAGGACCGTAAGGTACTGGGGAAGCTCTGGACTCAACACTAGTGTAAGGAGGGATTTGAGACTGCAGCAGCACCAAGATAATCTATTGGACATATGGAGGTCTGTCTGAATGGATGGATGGATGGATGGATGGATGGATGGCATCGGCCTACTTACGTCATTTGGGAGCTGAGACTTGTCCAGGTATCAGAAGTTCACCCATGATGAAGTTTCTGTTGATAGATAAGTCTCTCTCTCTGTCTCTCTCTCTCTCTCTCTCTCGCTCTCTCTCCCACCACTTTGCTTGCCGTTCCACCACCTCATGGATTTCCAATAAGCTTGCAACGACAGTCCCACGGCACAAGGCCTCACATCTTTAATGTTCTGGGAGTTGTAACAAGCATTATGGCCTCCTGAACAACAAGCAGCGCAGCAGGACATGTCGTATTTCAGCATTTAACTAACTAACAAAATGATTGAGAGGCTAAAATAAAAACAAATTCTGATATTTTTAAAGGGTTGTTGGGGACAGACTGGATCCATCATATCTTCTGTAAGCTGAATGCTGAATTTCAGGTTATTTTCCCGCCAAAAACGATCACATCGTGTTTTGGATCCCTTTTTATAACCAGACACGAATCTGTCATACAGACCTGAGACTAATTCTCTGCCAGATTCCTTGGATCTTTGTCTTTGTTATACTTGAGGGAGGGAAACTAGTCAAACCTCTAAACGTACTCTTGGTGTGTCTTATCACGCCGACTCAGGCATGAACGCCGTCACGCCTTGTTGATTTTATATTACTGGATCCATGTGTTTGACATTCCTAGTGATCAATAACCTTCCAAGGGTCCGCTGTATCTGCTTAAGCTGCGCGACACTAGCACATCGCTGTATAAGAGCCCCTCGGAGGGTTATTGATCCATAAGATGCACTTAAAGCCTCTGTCCCATATTTCATATGTTATAGTGCATATGGCAACGGAGCTGAGCTGGCGCTAAGCTATCTTGTACCCTCCAATAAACATACACAGTGTGCCAAAGCATTAGCATGATCCATTAAACATACACTGTGTGCTAAAGCATTAGCATGATCCATTAAACATACACTGTGTGCCAAAGCATTAGCATGATCCATTAAACATACACTGTGTGCTATTGCGTTAGCATGATCCAATAAACATATACAGTGTGCTAAAGCGTTAGCATGATCCATTAAATATACACTGTGTGCTAAAGCGTTAGCATGATCCATTAAACATACACAGTGTGCTAAAGCGTTAGCATGATCCACTTAACACACACTGTGTACTAAAGCGTTAGCATGATCCACTTAACACACACTGTGTACTAAAGCATTAGCATGATCCACTTAACACACACTGTGTACTAAAGCTTTATCATGCTCCAGAGAAAATTTAAAAAAATGTTGAACTCTCAGATGTCAAACTGCTACCAATCTTTTCGGAAGTTGACCAAAGAGCTTATTTGCCGATATCTGGTATACTGCTTTATACAACAGGTCATTTCAGCCAAACAATCTGGTTCTCAAAATGCAATGCCAACTCTTTCAATATCTAGGGAGATAGATAGCGATCTTCTAGTTTTCTCCTCATTTTTATCCTGATGTATGAACACATGCTTTGATGGAAACTTTTCAGGCAGTACAAAACCATAATACCCTTGAAGTACCGGCATTAGCTGCACCTCGTACCTCGCCGCCGTCCCCACAATCACAGCACCACAGATCACTAAGAGTTCTGGATGAAACTATCCGACATGCCTGGCAAAAACATTACAGGTGAATGAAGAAAGGCCCATTATTGCGGGACATCTGGCGTGGGCCGACTCCACGGGCTTTGTCGGGCAGCGAAGCGGCTCATCAGCGTGGAGAATGGAGAGCAGATTGTTCACACGTTCCCTATTTTGTTTTCTGCCGACTGTGTGGGCGGAAGACAGATCGGAGGAAGGGTGCTTTGCAGAGCTTTGTTCAGCGCCGAGGCTCAAAGACTGATAGCCGTCAACTCGTTCATGCCTTATCGTTCCCCTTTGTGTGGATTTATGATACAGGTGCGATACTGGCGGGTGCTTTGCTAAGTGATTCTTTTTTTTTTTTAACAGTGTAATTTTCTCAGTTGCATGGCAGAGGATTATGGGCAGCAGGGCTTTAGGTTGTCATTCAGCATTAATAAACCATTGTGCTTTATGTAAGTAGCCATTAGCAAGCTGTGCAGCGTGGTATAGGGAGACGGTATAGTGATATAAAACCAACAGGAATACTCAGCCATCTGTTCAGCTGTACATCAAGGTTTTATAGTGTTGGTACGCACTCTCAACAAAACAGAAGAAAAGGTAAACAAGGAAAGGCAAGCTGCTTTTGAGATCATACAAATATTTTCCTTCTTTTGCCATGCAATTAAATGTGTGTGTGTGTGGGTGGAGATTGGTGTTTTAGATATACAAACATTTCTCAGAGGTAGAAATAATCTCATTGGTTGAGTTAAACCTCAGTGGGCGGAGCCAAATAACCACAGTAACGTTAGACTGAAGCCCAGTAAGGAAGACAAGAAGTAAGAGTGGAGCCTAGCACTCTGCTACTAACGGAAAAAATGCTATCTAGGTTAGCTAGTTAGCCCAGCTGACCTTCATGTTCAAACTAGCCATACTAGCCTACAGCTATCTAGGTTAGCTAGTTAGCTAGCCTGCTAACCTTCCAAGATCATGAATGTCATGGTCAAGAACAAATTAAAAAAATTGCCTTTTATATTTTCCTTTTTGCCATTCAGTTTGCTAATTTACGCTCCTTTGGCTCCGCCCACCGAGGGTGAACACAACCAATGAGATAACTTCCTCCTCCAGAGCCTCTGAGAAGTGTTTGACCCTTTGACCCTCTCCCTGCTTGCTAGCCTCAGTCCTGGACCATTTCCCTCCACACACACACACACACACACACACACACACACACACACACACACACACACACACACACACACACACACACACACTACAGCACCTGTTGCCAGACCACCCGGCAGCGGCAGTGCTAGTCAGTTGGCTCAGCCTCTCTCAGTGATTAGGGCAGGAAGTTGGTGATAAGAGCAGAAATGTCACCTTGGTCTCCACCACGCTCGATCTGACGACTCCATGAACCCTGACTGAGATCCAGCGGATCTGTTGGACTGGAAGACTGTATTTTATGGGCATGCACTCGATTTCTAACCTATTTCAGGGAGTTACTCAGAAGCAAAGTGTCTGTAACCGTAGACCGGTATGATACAGGGATAGTAATACAAGGAAAGTATTAGTACAATTCTTCACTTCCAGATTTAGCAAAGCAAAACTTGCACCTTTCTCACTAAATCACACGAAGAGGAAGGAAAAATAAATCACGGCTGAAACTACAGAGAGTTTGATGTGCACAGGTTCAGTATTATCATGATACCTTCATGGTCACCCAAATACTGTAGGTATTATGGACATGGTAGAATCACAGATGATCTCCACAATTATCACCAATCACTGGACGTCCCCAGGTAATATCAATATTAGTAAATAGGGCTTAAATGTAGAAAAATATGATTTAAAAAGAGTTTGTCCAGATGAATGAATGAGTGTCAGTGGGTAAAGCAGGGCGCCACCACTGCCGATGTGAGGGGTTTCGTTTCCTTTCCCTGTACTAAAATATATATGGAAGATGATTTGGATAAAGGTGTCTGATAAACAACATACATAAGAGCATGTCATTTTATTTGCAAAGTGTGTGGTCGTGTATGAAACCCCCCTGGGCTGTTGGTGGGACTTGAAGCGAGCACAGCGCCGGTGCAGGAGAAACCTCTGACTCAGATTTCCTTTGTTGTCAGCAGTTAGGAAAACATCAAGTCAGCAAACCAGCGACCAAATAGGTATTCATGGAGATCTGCTTGTCCTCTCTTTCTTTTCTTGCTGTCTTGTTGTAATCCAGACAGACACACACACACACACACACACACACACACACACACACAGGTGATATGGTGTCAGCCGGTGATAACAGCAGTCGGGGCAGCTTACTGAACTCAACCTCCTCCTCGCTCCCACAAGGTCACCGATAGGCCGGCCGCAGCAGGGGCAGCCGTCCCTCAGCCAATCACTGACCTCCTTGCGTTCGTGTGCTGGTGTTCCTCTTTTTGCGCGAGATAACATCGCCGTTACGCTGGGCTTACTCCCTGCTGGGCGTCATGCAGCGGTTAAAAAAACAATGCAAATGTAGACTGCGCTGTCACCTCGCAGGCAAATTGATCTGGAAAGCAGACAGAGACGCGTTGAGTAGTTAACCACGCTCTGTCTGGCAACAAAACGGCTTTGTTCATATTTTGTTTCCAACAACTGAAGTTGTTTTCCTAGCAGGGGCCAGATGGCGGGGAAGAAATAAATCAGTCATAGCAGCAATCCATGATTTCTCAGAGCGGTTGACATTTGGAAATGAAAAGTGGGTGCGTCTCCCCTGAGAGCCCGGAGGGACGCAGAGTAATTACACATAAACGTACTCAGTTAAACAATTCACTGACATTCAAGCTTTCTGGGTTTCTTCTTACTTACAAATCTCCCTTCAACCGGACGACGCAGGTTCAAACCCCTCACGGAGCAAGACGCTGAAATGTCTCCTTGGAGCCACAGAGAATCAAGCGAAAGGAACTAAAATCAGTTTCGATGCAGCAGTCAGATGTTAACCCGCCGCCATTGTCGCCTAAAAAGACTCACCGAGAGTAATGGTTCAGTCTGAGGACACAGCGTGCATTCAGAAATTGTTTACTTTGGCGTGAAAAATTGCATGATTGGAGGCAGGAATTGTGCATGAGGTGAGATCGACCAACCACAGTTGTGTTCAAAGTCACTCCTGTCTCCCCCAGTGAGCTGTGAGCTTCTGTGAGTACTGTGAGCTTCAGTATAGCCGGTTCCTTCAATACAACAAGATGTGTCGGTAAAACAGCCTGGCGTCCTTTTCAACTATCACCAGGGAATCAGGATCAATAAGGCCTGAATGTTTGGAGGTATCGTATGGTGAGTCATGACATCACTTCTTCCTCTCTGGTCCCTTTAAAGTACAACTTTAACACCCTACCACCACACAGAAATGATGCATTTTGTCAGTGAGGAAGAGGTGATAATCGTACCATCTTTGTCCTCCAACATGGTGGCATTTCCCTGTAACCGTTGGTAACCACTCTCCAAACATGCTACATCACATTACGAGTGAAGAAAGTGTTTTTAGACTGTGTTGACTTTTCTCAAAATATGATTCTGAAATCCAGTCAGTAACGTTACTGTGTTTATGTTTTGCTATTAGCTACCCAACTAGCTAGCAAAGTTAGCAAGCTAGCTAAACAACCAGGGGCTATCTTTGTTCCCAGGGCTCTATGTTCCCAGGGTTCTATGTTCTATGTTCCCAGAGCTCTATGTTCCCAGGGTTCTATGTTCTCAGGGTCCTATGTTCTCAGGGTTCTATGTTCCCAGGGCTCTATATTTCCAGGGCTCTATGTTCCCAGGGTTCTATGTTCTCAGGGTTCTATGTTCCCATGGCTCTATGTTCCCAGGGCTCAGGGTTCTATGTTCCCAGGGCTCTTTGTTCCCAGGGTTCTATGTTCCCAGGGTTCTATGTTGCCAGGGTTGTATGTTCTATGTTCCCAGGGTTCTATGTTCTCAGGGTTCTGTGTTCCCAGGGCTCTTTGTTCCCAGGGCTCTTTGTTCCCAGGGTTCTATGTTCCCAGGGTTCTATGTTGCCAGGGTTCTATGTTCTATGTTCCCAGCGCTCTATGTTCCCAGGGTTCTATGTTCCCAGGGCTCTTTGATCCCAGGGTTCTATGTTCCTAGGGTCCTATGTTCCCAGGGTTCTATGTTCTATGTCTAATCTTAAACTAAACTACTATCCTGGATAGATTTGAGCTTTTTATGTTATAGTTTAATGTTATTTAATGTTATAGTTAGTTAGCTTAACACTAGCTTAACGTATAGTTAGCCTCCTCATGCTTGTGTAGATTCGATACAGATGCAATTGATGACAGTTTCCGATGCAACTTTTCTACTCTGTATTGTATGCGAGTAAAAATGTAACGAAGAATAATACTCAAGTCAAAAAGCAAAATTCCTGACTTCAAAAAATACTCAAAATCAAAGTAGCTACACAATAAACGACTCAATCACAGTAACCGCAGCGCTACTTCCACCATTACTGTTTCATTTATCTGTCCTACGTGGGTGGAGTATGAAACTGAGCTGATTTACGCTACTGAGAAGGTACAGATGACAGTGATGTGACTACTGGGAAGCAAAACGGCCAGTGTGTGTGTGTGTGTGTGTGTGTGTGTGTGTGTGTGAGACAGACAGATCATGTGGCGCTACGTCCTCAGGACCGTCCCTCCTCGGTGACAACAGTGGCTTACCTGACATTTGCCAAGTCTGTATCAATACACAACCTTTGTCCTCGGACGGCAACAACAGACCTGACATTTACCGCTTAATCCTATCTAGTTGCAGCTAATCTTCATCGCCCCTCCTGGCGTTTAAAGCGCTTCTCCTCTTTTTTTTTTTTTTCCCCCCCCCCCCTGCACATCCCTGGGATAATATAGACATTGTTCATCCGCCTGGAATGTGAGCGAGCCACGCCACACAGTGAGTCAGCGGTAACAGTAGTAGGGCTGAGGTTTATCGGCGTATGCAGGTGAAATATGGGCGTGTTCGGTTTTGTGGGAAATGAGAGCTCAGCACCTCCTCTGACATCGCCCTGTCTGTTGCAAAGGTAAACAAAACCGATTTTCCTCTTGTTCCACCTCATACCTGTTTTTCTTTGCCTCCCGCATGGAAAAATAATGTGATAATAAAGTTAAAATCTGCAACAACAACATCACCTGTTGGTATTATTCAACCTCTAGCGAGTCTTTTCTGGAATAAATATGGAATAAATGGGTGGTTAGCATGAGCAGCGATAGCCACCATGGCTGAACAGACAAAGAAAAGAGCGCCACCTACAGGAACTCAAACTCCACCGACAGAAAATCAAAGGAGAAAGGCCGCCGCTTATCACCACCGCCCCCTCTAACTTCTTTATTGGCCAGCGGGGGGAAATGAGTTGGACCAACTTAAGGATCCTGAGTGTAGCGTAGCTCGAGGAGGAAGTCGATCATTCGGGTGGGCGGGGGGGCTAAATTGAAACACTGTCACAACCTCAAAGCGTTTCCCAGAGGGCGAGTCATGTGGGTTTTAACTAGTCATCTGATAAGCGTTCATCTGGGAACAATGGGAGCGTTTCATTGGCAGGAACACTCAGAGGGAGGTTGTTTTAGTGTTGAGTGTCTGATCGGGACGTCACCTCCACGGGGGTGATGTTGTGGTTGGTGTTTAGCCCCGAAACACTGAACGATGCCTCCGGGCGGTTATTTTCTCTTTCCAGCTTGTCGGCGTGGAGAAAAAACGTCTCTTCTTTCTCTTCTCTTTCTTTAATCCTCATCAAAGTCACCGGCGACGGAGGAGAGCGCTCCGGCGGCGGCTACCGCTCTGTGATTAACTTCATCTCTGTTTCTTCGAGGCTCTCCATGGAATAAAACCCCAAATACATCTTGATTGCATTTGATCCAAACACACGCTGGTGTCTGTGGGCAGGCGTTCATGTTAGTGTGTAAACAGCACGTATGAGTGTGTGTGAGTGTGTGTGTGTGTGTGTGTAGATTAGCGCCATGCCTTTTTATCACCTGAGCATCATCAACACCCTGCCTCCCGCTCAGTTGTTCACCAGGTTCCCTACTACTGGTTTAGTGCCTTGCTCAAGGGCAGCATGAAGGCTTCACCCAGTCACTCAGTCATGTAATAGATCATACCTCGGTAGTAATGCACCCTCATCCTACCTGGGTGGCCCGAGTGGTGTTTTTAGTCCCGCCCCCCTGCCCCTCCCCGGTTGGCCAGGTTCACACTCCAGCACGTGTCACTCTTCATGTCGATCAGTCCACTGCGGCAGGCTGAGCGGAGAGGGGTTTCAGGTAATGGAGGCCACGCCACGGCTCAGACCTCCACCTCCTCCACCTCCTCCACCTCCAGCTCCTCCACCTGCTCCACCTCCATCCTGATCAGGAGGGTCGGAGGTAACGAGCCCCAGATGGAGACCCACCCCACCTCCTCCATCTCTCTCGTGTCTCTCAGGTTTTTCAGCCTCCTCTCCTCTTTCCTCCTTTCCTTTCCTTTCCTCTCTACTCTTTTCTCGTTTCCTCTCCTTCCTTCTCCTTTCTCCCTCTTCTCTCTGCTTTCCTTCTCCTCTTTTTTGCTCACCCTTCCCTTCTTTCCGTGTCTCCCCTTATTTCCTTTCCTCACCCCTCTCCCCTCCTCTCACTTCTTTCTTCTTCTCCTTTCCTCTTCTTTCCTTGTCCCTCCTCTTATTTCCTCTCCTCTTCTCTACCTTTTTTTCTAATTTCCTCTTCTTTCCTTTTCTCTCTTTTCCTCCTCTCCTCTCCCCTTCTCTCCTCTTCTCTCATTTCCTTTCCTCTCCTCTTATGCCCCCTTATCTCGTCTCCTCTTTTCTGTTTTTCCTCTTCTTTCCTTGTCTCTCCTCTCCTCTTATGTCCCCTTATCTCATCTCCTTGTCTCCTCGTTTCCTCTCCTCTCCCCCCTCCTCCTCCGTCCTACCAGAGTTGAGGCGAAGGACAATGATCTCATTCACGCAGCCTTGGGAAAATGTTTGTGACACTTCAGAGTGCTGACGGGCGTCCATGTGATACCATTGAGAGGCTGGGGACGCGAGGGAGGGGGGAGGGTTGAGGAGGGGGGGGGGTCACTGCGTGGGAGGTAAAGAGCATGGGGGCGACGAATAGTGGAAGAGAGGGATGCAGTAAAAGGGACAGAGAGGTTTTCTCTCAATGTCATCCTGTCCCTGAGTGGAAGGATGAGCCTGACTCTCGCCTCTCTAATCCACCACACTTCCTCCCTCCCTCTCTCTCTCTCTCTCTCTCTCTCCATCCCCCCCCCTCTCTCTCTTTTCCTCCCATCACTTAATAGTCTCTCTCTGATGTAAGTGCATTTTTCTCTCGGAGGCGATACCGTCACGTTGATGAATGTTCGGAGGCTGCAGAGAGTGATACGGGGGAGGAGGGGGAGGGGCTAGCCGGTTGGGTCGTACCTGTCAGGTGACCAGACTCAATAACACAACTGAACTGAACAAGCCTATCAGGAAGCAGAGCAAGGAACGATCTCCTCCTTCCGTACGTACTCAAACCAAGAAACAAGTGTAAGGAATCTAATAATAAAAGGGTCTTTGTAACATCTGACAATATCGAAAATTGCAATTTCTTTCATTCCTTTTATCACAAATAGTAAAGAAATAGTAAAAACACTCTTCAAGTAAAGACGTTGATGAATTTCCACCAACTAACTACTTTAAACTGCTAGTTTATTACATTACGACGTCCCCATCGCCGTTGACAACCAGGATGAAGCTGTCAATCACACGTTTCTCTCTGGATCATCATCACCAGTTCAGTTGATTCACCAGGAGAATCCAGTGAGACGGACTCCAGCTCACATCGACACCCTTTAAGGGAACATTTGAAGGGAAAACAACAACAATCTCTTTCAGACGCTGCAGCTGTTTGAAGCTGTAATAGAAACAGAAAAAGTCTCCAGAAATATTTTGAAACGAGTGCGCTCATTTCCTCTGAAGCATCTGGTACGGCGGCCATGGGAAAACTGATCTGAGGTCATGGAATAGTCTTGGAAAAGTCATGGGATTTGATCAGGAACCCTTCAGATGCACTGGGGTCAATATGATGAAAAGTTACTCAACACTTATTCACCTCCCAGATTCTGTTGCAGTACATTTTAGCTGCTCTGCTTATCCAGGGCCAGTTACATGTAGCGCAACAGCGGAATAAACTTCAGTTCCTGGATGACTAACACTGACGCCAGATCAGCGTTCAGTGCTGAGGAAGCGGTAAATGACGAGGACAAAGGGTGACATCACGTCCTGGTGCTGGTGAATACCGGCTCACGGAGGACGGTCGGTGTTAAGAGCTGCGGTTTGTGGTGCGGTTGGAGTTTGGTGAATCGGCCGGCAGCAGGAAGCGCTCAGCTCTTCATTACTGTGCATGTGTGATGAAGACTAAACCAGCCCACTTTGAAACAGGGGCAAGCCGTTCATTATTGATGATCGGATCCCGAGGTGCCTCGCCGCTTCTGAAGATGCCCTAAATAGACGAATGCGAGACTTTCCTCTCGTTACCGTCTTATGTGGCTTTTATGAATAAGGAAAAACCAGCGAGCTCCATCAGCAGTAATAACTAGAAATAGTGATTGTGTGTTTTCATGTGGTTGTAACTGTATTCACCAACCAGCAGAAACAACATGGCGGCCTGGGTTTGACCCCTGTCGCTCTCTCCCAGTCCCACCTGTCTCTCTCTCTCTCTAGCTATCATATAAAGGCACTGTGGCTGCAGAGGAAGTGTTCGTAAAAATAAAAGTTTCACTCTCGTTTCAAAATAAGAGTTGGTCTGGTTGGTTGAGAGCCACTTGTGGTACAGAGCACTAATGGATTGATGCAGGATGAATGGATGTAGTATTACAAAGCCCTTCATGGCTCCGTTTGAAATCTTTATTGGTCCTGAGGAAAGTTGACAAAGTGTGTACTCTTTCACAAAACCCGCCAGCCGCGTAAAATACACCCGACCGTCCTCCATCCTCCGTCCTCCGTCTTCTCCCGGCGGCTACATCACACCGTCGCCCCTCACTCTCTTCTGCCTTGCCAGACGATCCACTCGCTTGTACTTTTCCACGGCCGTCCGTTTCTATGGCAACAAAGGGAAAGAAGACGAGGCCGGGTTTTTTGACAGCGCGCTGTCAGGCAGGCAGCGCAGGGGTGGCTGGGATCCTCGCGAGGTGGGAGGATACCCACGGGGAGGAGGGGGGAGGGGGGAGGGGGGAGGAGGGAGAGTCTGGCAGAATAAATGATTGGATTTCTGAGGCTTGTTCTCGGTTCTGTGGTTTACAACTTTGTTCAGTGTAGCCTGAACTGTCTCGACGTGGAGATACGTCTGGTTGGTCAGAGAGGAGAGAGTTATGAACCAGGAAGTAGAGAGACAACCTGTCTGTCTGTCTGTCTGTCTGTCTGTCTGTCTATCTATCTATCTATCCATCCATCCATCCATCCATCCATCCATCCATCTATCATCTATCTATCTATCTATCTATCTCAAACTGCAGCAGATGCTCGTGAAGGTCACATGAAGAGGCTTTTCTAGTCTTCTCATTGGTCCAGGATCATCTCAGCCAATAGTATGTGAACACACGTGAAGCTGAGTTCCTTTTCTATAACGTCGTTGTGGACGACCTCAAGGTAAAAATAGATTCATCACTGTGTCTGTAACACGTTGTGAGTGGCTGGCAAAACACTGCAATACACCGGGAACCTCAACGTTTCATCCTCACGGTTACACGAGGCAGAGAGAGGAGGGAGCACCAACATGTCTTTAAGCTGCAGCCTAGCACTACTTTTAACCGGACACCATAAACACAACTTACCCAATTTCTTGTCAGGGATTCATGGTGACATTATTTTTGGTAATCGTTAGAAGGTGGTGTCACGGAGACGCCGGTACCTCTCTTCACACTGAAGAGACGTGAGGTGGTGTTTTCACCGCTGGGCCCACAGAGAAGACTGTACTACAGCAGGATGGAGTAGAGGAGGAGGATGGGGGAGTGATTCATGGGGCAGAAGGGGATGTGTAGTATTTGTAGCCCTCCCCCCACCCCAGCCCCATCACCCCCCCCCCCCCACCCCCCCCCCCCCACACCTCCAGGCTTCCCCCATCAGGCCACAGACCAGCGTCAGGCTTTTACACCAACAGGAAGTGAAGGCAACATGTGACGACCACTGGCCAGCGGGCAGCTGTCAGAGAGCAGCGCTGAACTCTGCTTTAGAATTAGATCACAGAGAGCCGACACACACACACACACACACACACACACACACACACACACACACACACACACACACACACACACACACACAGAAGAGAAAAGAGAAGAAAGGAAGCAGGAGACCAGTTAGAGTAATTTCCTCTCCTGCTGACTGGGCTAATTGGGAAGTAAAGTCGTTAATCTGCTCCCCAGCCCTGGTCATAACAGAGGAGCTGTGACACAACTGGTGTGTGTGTGTGTGTGTGTGTGTGTGTGTGTGTGTGTGTGTGTGTGTGTGTGTGTGTGTGTGTGTGCGTGCTCGCAGCGTTTTGTATTTCCACTACAGCTGTCTCTATCCATCAGCAGCAACCAGACATTTGTGTTAGCTGGAAGCATTGGGAGCCTCCAGCCTCTGACAGGTAGAGAGGGGGAGGATGGGGGAGGAGGGGGGAGGAGGGAGGGGGGGAGGAAAAGGCAGATCTGAGAAAGCCGTCCGCCGTCTGAACAGTCGGAGGGAATATAACCCGGGGCCCTCAACACAGGCTGTGGCGCTCTGCTAGCAGTCATGAACGCAGCTCGATAAATCATACATAAGAGTTAACATCCCCGAGGCCGGCGCTTTGTTCTGACGGGAAGAAAGAGGAGGGATCCGTTTCATGTTCCTCTGCGGGGATCCCGTCGAGAGATCCATCGTTTAGTTGCTGTTATCTGCGGAGCGGTCAGTCGAGGCTTCGCTTCAATCAATGTTTCTCTCGCCTCGACGCAGCGAGCGAGCCCAGCAGAACCGAACGGGCCGAGCAGAACCGAGCGCGGCGAGGCGACCGAGGAGCTTTGGTCTTTTTGTCGAGTGCCATCAGAATGGGCGTTGGTGAAGATGGAGGGTGAGGCGGGGGAGAGAGGAGAGGCAGCGGATAACATGGGCCTGGGTTAGGAATCAGAATTACATACTGGGTTGGATCGGTCTGGTCTGGGTTGGATCGGTCTGGTCTGGGTTGGATCGGTCTGGTCTGGGTTGGATCGGTCTGGTCTGGGTTGGATCGGTCTGGTCTGGGTTTGGAGGGTGATGCCGATGTGTAGCGCCATCATATCGGCAGCTGTTACATGCTGCCGTTATCAGTTTGACCTTTCACCTCATTTGCTGATCCATTAATGTCACACTTGGTGTGTCATGTGATGGGTGTGTGTGTGTGTGTGTGTGTGTCTTGTGTTGTAGAAAGGACAGAAATATTCAGGGATGTTGCATCAGTTATCTGTGTTGTGGTTGTTGTTGTTGTTGTTATTGTGGTTATTGTTGTGGTGGTTATTGTTGTTGTTATTGTGGTTGTTGTTGTTGTTGTTGTTATTGTGGTTGTTGTTGTGGTTGTGGTTGTTGTTGTTGTGGTTGTTGTTATTGTGGTGGTTGTGGAGCTCAAAGAAGTCTCCAGTAGTTCAGAGCTGCCCTCTTCAGAAACCTCTCAGAGTCTTTAAGTGATTTTTATTCTTAATTCTTTTCCATGCTACCAAAAATATTCAATACAATTTATTTTCTTTTTTTAAGATTTTTTTGTGGGCATTTTGCCTTTAGCAGTAGAGAGAGACGGTTTTCTATAAAAAGCAAGACCGGCTGAGCAGAGCGTGGGTCTCAACCGGGTTACAGGTTTTTATATTGGGTTTCTGCTGCAGCCTGGTCACCTTGAAGGTAGCAGGTGGAGGTCATGGACGTCCTGGTGTTGATGGTCCATGGTGTTTTGTCCTGATGCTGCTAAGGAGCCTGATGGGTTGGAAGATGTGAAGTTACCTGGTTCTGAAAGACTCTGATCTCAGCCGACAGTAAAGGAATTATCACAAACCTCATATGAACTCACCTGGAACCAGACAGCACGGAGGAACAGTCACATTTCATCTCACTACGTTGAGTCTGTTCGTTACTACGTTGAGTATTTTCCTCCAACCAGTGAAACGTTGAATGTTCCAGCCTGGCTGCTTGTTGATCCACTTCCCTTTGAGGAATGTCTGTCTGTCTGTCTGTCTGTCTCTCTGCCTGTCTGCCTATCTGTCTGTCTGCCTGTCTCTCTGTCTGTCTGTCTGTCTGCCTGCCTGCCTGTCTGTCTCTCTGTCTGCCTGTGTGTCTGTCTCTGTGTCTGCCTGTGTGTCTGTCTGTCTGTCTGCCTGTGTGTCTGTCTGTCTCTCTGTCTCTCTGTCTGTCTCTCTGTCTGTCTGTCTGTCTGTCTGTCTGTCTGTCTGTCTGTCTGCCTGTGTGTCTCTCTGTCTCTCTGTCTGTCTGTCTGCCTGCCAGCCTGTCTCTCTCTCTGTGTGTGTGTGTGTGTGTGTGTGTGTGTGTGTGTGTGTGTGTGACTATCAGCATTGACCCTCTACAGCACTTTTAATGAGACAAACTTGGAAAGTGGAACAGCAGCGCTGCCGGATCCAGGAGGACGCCGGGTGACTCATCAGGGACTCACCGCCGTTTCCTTTGATCTCCTCCAGCCGATACGCCGCCGCCGTCATCACTTATCAGACACAACGACAATGAAGCCAGATTACCAGGAAACCGGTGACTTACGAGGATGTGGTCACCGGCGCACCTGTGTAGAAGTGAGCAACACACTGTCTGTCGGTCTGGCTGTCGGTCTGTCTGTCGGTCTGGTTGTCGGTCTGTCTGTCGGTCTGGTTGTCGGTCTGACTGTCGGTCTGGTTGTCGGTCTGTCTGTCGGTCTGGTTGTCGGTCTGACTGTCGGTCTGGTTGTCGGTCTGGTTGTCGGTCTGACTGTCGGTCTGGTTGTCGGTCTGGTTGTCGGTCTGTCTGTCGGTCTGGTTGTCGGTCTGACTGTCGGTCTGGTTGTCGGTCTGTCTGTCGGTCTGGTTGTCGGTCTGACTGTCGGTCTGACTGTCGGTCTGGTTGTCGGTCTGACTGTCGGTCTGTCTGTCAGTCTGTCTGTCGGTCTGGCAGTGTGGTGATGTCAGCCAGCCATATTTCCTGCCTGGTGGAACACGGGTGCAGCAAGGCGGGTCAAGGGGGGGCCGCTTGACAAGGACAGATGGCGTGGAAGGTCGTACGTGATGCATGTGCACTGAATGGACATACAGGCTATAGGACACGTGCACGCACACAATGACGCGCACGTGTACACAAAAAGCCCGACTTCCAATATCAAGTCTGAATACTCACCAAGCAAAACCAGCTCAACGTCGCTTCAGCCATGATTTGTTTCTGACGTCTAATTCCTGATGTGGTTTCTGTCTTCCTGCTCTCATGAGAAATGGAGGCAGCGGTGAATCTAAAGAGGAAGTGAATGCAGCTTTCCGTTTTGCTTTGCTAAACCAGGAAGTGATGAATTGTAAAACGTTGACAGGACACTCACTCAACGTATATGATGATAAATACTTCTGTGATTGTTTCCACTGCATCACTGATTTCAGCAAATCTCATTTTCCCATGGAAATGTGTTTAACGAAGCGCAGAGCTTGAGCGGTAATTCACTAATTACATGAGGTTACCACACACACACACACACACACACACACACACACACACACACACACACACACACACACACACTATTTACAATCCGTGTATTTTCTCTTGTTCTCTGGCAGCTTTTTGTAAACCCACCAAATGTTTTTCCTGGTTCTGTGTTTTCCCCGCGGCCCAGAGTCCTCTGCTCCCGGGGGAGGGCGGGGAAACAGAGCCGTCATTGTTCGCCGTCGCCGCAGAGCAGCGCCGCTTTGATACAGCGAGCACGGCATCGGAGGCGACAGGCGGTGTGTGTGTGCTCTCTTTTGGATCCATCTTCATTTTTCTTTTTTTTCAGAGGCTTCAACTCTCTCTCTCTTCTCGACAAGCTTCCCCTCCCGAGCTGAGCGCACTTAGCCTCCCGTCGCCGCCTCAGATACACGCCGCTGCCATTTACTTGACGAAGCAACACGTTTCTGGTGTGTTTGTTTTGCTTTTAGTCTTGGGGAAGAAAAAAAGAAGCATTTCAGACGCTTTCTTTCTTTGTCCAGCCTCAAAGTACACGCAAAAAAACCCCCAAAAAACACGCAAACATCACAATGTAAATAAAGCCGCGTTCCAACAGGGGGCGCTGTGCCTTTAAATCACACTGAGAGCAGCTTTGAATTAAAGGAACAAAACTATTAATTGGACTCCCACACATGATGACGGGCTGCCCGGCGCGTCGAGAGGCGCTGCTGTTGTTTTTAGCTGATAAATTTTAGCTGATAAATTGTCAACTGGGTGATTTAGGAATGCAGCAATAACCCCCGAGGGGGCGGGGCCTCACAGTGATTACAGTCCAATAGTGATGAAATAGGTAGGAGACGCCACCAGAGCACCGGAGGAAAGACTGTTCAAGGTCATTTTGGTTAGCGGTGCATGTGTGGCGTCCAATTTCATACATGAGGACACAAACAAAAACAAACAAACAGAGGAAAACATCACTAACTAGCTCCCTGGTTACAGCAGCAGTTGGCATAGCAACTGTCAAAATGCGGTTAGCCATGCTTTTTGGAGATCAATCAGTCAGCGTGGTTGGAAGGCGTCTTTAACCTGCCTTTGAACCGCCTGGATAACGGTCCAGAAACAAAAAAAAAGACCCAATCAAGTGACGTAAGGCTGCCGGGATGCTGGCGGTGAGTTTTCATCCCCCACAATGCATCTTCAAAGAGTCTGACGAGCTTTCAGTTCATTGAACCAGACACTGGAAGAGACAACCAGATATCCTCTAACAACGGGTCATCTACCAGCCAGTAGATCAAGGCCCCGGTATGAAGCCCCAGACCTTCAGGAAATGAAGCTTTCTACTGTTGCACTTGTGAGTCACTCTGAGGCCACGCCCACAATAAACCTCTTGAATCTGAAAATGGTCTTTTTTTCGTGTCTAGCGTTTTTGAAAAGCTCGCCGTGAACACTAACCCACCAAAAACGTGTCATCCTTTTCGAAAGTCTCAACGTGAAGTCAGCATTTTCAAATTTATCCACTTGGGAGAGTGTTTTCAGAAAGCTCCGTTTCCGGGGGTGGAAAACGCCGGCGCAGTGTGGACGGGAGACAAATATTGGTTTCAGATCTAAAGGGCTCAGTGTGGACGAGGCCGTAGAGCACCAGCTAAACGCTTCAGATGTGTGTGGTCATCATCTCCCTGGCTAAACTTCACCACAGAACAGGTAGTGATGATGAAGTGGAGCAGTAAAATATGGATCCACAGTTTATAAACTCGGTTGCCGTGTGGACACTGCAGCACCTCGCTGACAGCCGCCACGCTGAGGGATGGGTGAAGCATCCAGAACATTTTGTGCCTGAGGGGATGAGCGGTGCTGTCTCCGGCTGCTGCTTCACTCCCTCCATAATCCACCGGCAGAGCAGGAAGGCAGCTCTGGAGGTCTTCAGAGTGTGTGTGTGTGTGTGTGTGTGTGTGTGTGGAGTACCTGAATTTCCAATGTGGCTGGGGAGGTAATTAAGATTTCCCTAGCATCAGCGGCTAGAGCTCAGGGCTACAGCGATGGCGCTCCGCGGAGACCTTGGCAAAGCTGCAATGAAGTCCAAACACTCACAGACTGAAACTCAAAGTGGACGAAGCTGAATATCATCTACTGTGTGCTAAATATAGCTAATAATCCAGATGATCAATAAATCCTCTGGAAAGATGTTAAGTCACGATTTTGCCCGAGACTAAATCGTCACGTGTGGTTTATTTATTACTGAGCAGAATCAAACTGCACTGGTTGTTGTAAAAAACAGATGCCTGCAAAATGATGCCTTTCCTTTCCTTTCCTTTCCTTTCCTTTCCTTTCCTCTCCTTTCCTTTCTTTCATTTCCTTTCATTTCCTCTCCTTTCCTTTTCTTTCATTTCCTTTCCTTTCCTTTCTTTCATTTCCTTTCCTTTCCTCTCCTCTCCTTTCCTTTCCTTTCCTCTCCTCTCCTTTCCTTTCCTTTCCTTTCCTTTCCTCTCCTTTCCTTTCCTTTCCTTTCCTTTCCTTTCCTCTCCTTTCCTTTCCTTTCCTCTCCTCTCCTTTCCTTCAAAACAGTCGAGGCTTCCTTGTTAAATTCATCATTACTGATCCCAAATCACTGCAGAAGCAAAAGTAAGCATAAGAAACCGTTTTAACACCTCAGCCTGATCCTCCATCTGACGTCCTAGCTCCAGTCCAGACTGCCTGTTTGTTTTTCAGCTCCGCTAGCGTTAGAGCGCTCATCTGTTTTTCCAGACATGTCCCATGATTCCCAGCGTCCCGGTCTCACATTCCCATCTATCATATTCTGTGATGAATGATTTAGGAGAGCTTGGTTTTGGTTGGAGGTGACCTCGCGGCTGTCTGTCGCTTTTCAGCAACAAAACAGTGTCAACAATTTTTCTTCTGTTGTCATTTTGGTATCTCTCTTCTTTTTTTATACCGTTCAAACAAAACTCCACAGGGGATGCTTCAGATTTTTGCTCATGTCAAAATAAGACCCGCTTTCATACTTTATTATTGCATGTGAAGGAACTGCAATCTCCAAGGGATTTTAGATATGAAGCTTCTGCCAAATGTACAGAATTGTGTAAAAGTGTCATTTAGAGAAAAAGTCCTTCATGTTTGCAGATCTGATTCGTTACGTGTGTCAGGTTTTTCTCACCGTGTCTCAGGTTGCAGTGTTAGCGTGTGAACAAGGAGGGAAAAGTGTAACGAGCTGCCCCCCCCGCCCCCCCCACCCCCGCCTCCCCCACCCCCCCCCACCGCCCCCGACATGCAGAGCGGCAGGATCCTCCGCCGCTGACGTGTTTGATAATGACTTCGCTGCAGAGAGAGGATCCATCCGTCTCCGCTGGAGCCGTCGGGGGACCACCCATTTGTTTCCGACTAGTGTGATACCACCCCCATCTCTGCAACACACACACACACACACACACACACACACACACACACACACACTCCACTCCCCTAGTGCAGATGAGAGTCTTGCTCCAAGATAAGCCACATTGAGAACGCTGTGGTGTGTGTGCATGCATATATATGTGTGTATACATATGCATGTGTGTGTGTGTGTGTATCTGTGTGGATGTGTGTATATGTACAGAATGTGTGTGTGTGCATGCGTGTAGGTGTTTATCTGTATGAGTGTGCATACGTGTGCATGTGTGTTTGTGTATGCACATTTATATAAGCAAGTTAGTGCGTATGGGTGTGTGTATGTGTGCATGTATGGGCCTCTATGTATCTGTGTGAGTGCATGTATATGTATGTAGTGTGTGTGTGTGTGTGTGTGTGCGTGCACGTGCAGGTATGGCTGTGCATCGGCGGAAGGATTGCATTTGAATGCAGGTCAGCATGCCGGTTGCAGATCCAGGTTCTCTCTTCCTGCTCAGGATGAAAATCCCTCCAACATGGCGCGCATACCAACAACCCCCTCCCTCCCACCACGATCGAAGCTCGTGGGCTCCAAGGGACCGACGGTGAGCCCGGCGGACTCAGCAGGTGATCCTCTGAAGCGCTGGCTCCAACTCTTTGATGTATTTCAAAGGGTGTGGATTGGATTTGTCAGTCCATTTGCACAGTGACAAGACAAACAAGGGCATGGGGATGAATGGACGGATGCTGGAATCTGTGTGGTCATCAGCTCGTTAGCTTGTTAGCTTGTTAGCTCGTTAGCTCGTTCCTCTGCAGCACTGGCCAATTAAAAATGGAAGTATGGCATGAATGAAAATAAATGGAAGGTGGGCGTCGGCTCGTGGTTTGTTAATGTCTTTAAAAATGAGGAAATTGAGTGTAAATATTTATTGTAATGTAAAGATGAATGTGGTACACATGTTTAAGTTTTATTAAATATTGGATATTGGTCAGTCTAGTCCACTGCCGGTGTGATGGAGGCTCCTCCCTGACCACAAATACATAAGAAGTCTACAAAACCTGCAATTACATTTTTATTTCTCTGTACATTTGTTCAATAATGTTTTTTTTTGTAAATTTACCCTAAAATAATTATGTGTTAGTGTCCCATGATGGTCTAAATGCTGTTTCAGTGGCTTTTCCCTCCCCTGTGAGTAAACTTCTGTGGGAAAATGCATGAAAATGGAAAAATGTGAAGCTATCTCAGCAATCAGATCTCAGCTTCAGTATGAAAATATTGGTATCGCTATCTGCCTTCAACCCCCCGGTAACTTCCCTGCTGTTGAAGGGGGGGGGGGGGGGGGGGGGGCGCCTACATGGAAACCTGGGTTGGGTGTTAGAAGTAATATCCCAGGCAATGGGATATGTTTCCTGTGTGATATTCTTGATCATGTCTAACAAGATTGTGCTCTTAGATTTAAGAAAGCTTCACTGCACCTCATCACGTACAAAAGCCCGACTGCAGATATTGTACCCCCCCCCCCCGAGCCCCGCCCCCCCTGCAACACATAAATCCACCATCAACTCCCACTTCTAAATCCCTTCTCAAGCGATATTCACATCTGTCAGCAGTAATCCTCTGAACAGGATCTTCACAATCTCGTCTCCACGGGGGAACCGTCATGTAATCTGCTGTTTATAACAAAAGCCGGCGCTTCGGCCCCCCTGATGGGTTTTAATTTGTAATTGTTACGGGGGCGGCGGAGGTGGGAGGTGGGAGGTGGGAGGGTTTCACGTCAGCAGAAACTTCACAGATTGAGATTTGCTGTGTTTAACACTAATAAATAATTGAGCTTGTTTACCTATTAGTTTATTACTTCATCCCCCAGTCGCCTCAGCTAATCGTTCCTCATCTCGCTGTGTGCAGACCCAGGAGGCGACTTAGCCTCGCCTGGTTTGGCATCTTCAACAAACTCCTGCGGTGAGTGTAATTCATTTGTGGGCACATCGGGGCGAGCGCTGTCAACTGCAAGGTCAAACCCACCGCGGCTCACCTCAGGGTGTGTGCACCAGGGCTTTATTTCTGAGGCTGGAGTAGAGTCCCATTTTTCTCCCTGTGTTGGTGATTTACTGGCCGTCCTTGGTCGGACCAGCAATCATCTGAGCAGATGGCAGTTTGTTGAGCTACCTTTATTCACCAGCCTGCTCTCGTATGAGGCCCGGCGCTGGAGTGCAGCTCGGCATTTGCCCCAGCTGCCATTACTGCATGTCAGGCTGCAATAAGAGTCTCTTTGTCCTCTGCGGCCCCGGAGCTGTCTCAGCAGTCCGACTCTCTTTAAGGCTTTTGTGAACAACTGGTCAGCGAGCAGCTTTTATCGTCTGAGGTATCGTGTTTTGTTACTGGGTGAGGAGGTTGGAGTCGTAGTTAGACAAACTTTTCTCAGGGGCAGAGCTGCTCTGGAGGCCGGAATAATCTGATTGGTTGAGTTGAAGCTCAGTGGGCGGAGCCAAGGAAACACTTTTTTTTTTTTTTTTTAGGCTAAGTAACGTTAGACTGAAGCCCAGTGAAAAGACAAGAGGTGAGAGAGCAGGAAGCTAACACCCTTTAACCCTTAATAATAAATAAAGTACAGCTGTATCATTTAAGTAATAAAGTCATTTATATTTTATTTATATTTAACTAACTCGCATCCCAAAAATCTGTGGTTCTTTGGCTCCGCCCACTGAGGTTTAATCAACCAATGAGATTACTTCTGCCTCCAGTACAGCTCTGCTCCAGAGACGTTTGTAGAACTAAAAATCTGCAGTGAGAAGTGGCAGGGAAGAAGGAAGGAAGGAAGGAAGGAAGGAAGGAAGGAAGGGAGGGAGGTTGACATTTGCCTGGAAAGCAATCCATCAGCTGTCATGAAGGCGGGACAATAGTTCCCCCTCCACCGGGCGTTGAGGTCTCACCGTAACCTCCATGACACTTCGCCGTCCTTTTCCCTCGTGATGCTCTTCCCTCTGGAGCACCGCGGCTGTGGGCGTCGACCGCGGCTGTGGGCGTCGACGCCGGGCTGCGTGTCCCTGGGATGTATACGCTGATGGAAACAGTTCTCCCTCAACGGACCCTTGTAGTGAAGTAGCCCGGAGGTAGCCACGATACAGCCGCGTTATCACGCCACGACACAAATACAAGCCTGTTCCCAGATTGATTTACTGTAGCTGCTGTAAATCACGTCATGCTTAATATGAGCATGAATCAAACATTGACTTGCAGTTTTTTTTCTTCCTGTCACTTGTTTTCTTTCCCTCAACATCATACCAGATAGACAACGAGCTGTAGTGTGTGTGTGTGTGTGTGTGTGTGTGTGTGTGTGTGTGTGTGTGTGTACTCAAATATAAGGCAATAATTACACTTGCAGTCTCATTCATACTAATGTTAATATTACTTAATAGATAAAAGACGATATAAGATGAACTTCGGTGACCCCACGGAGGGAAACTGGGTCATACTGACATGTCTAGAGGTGACATGGAAACAATAAAATAATATTGTTATCATGGAGATGGAGACTCTATTGTGTCTCTATTGTGATAAAACGTATTGACAGGTTCCCAGATTGACAGACGTACCCGTTACAGCTGTCCGTCGTGTTCAACAGACGGGTTACTGGTTCCCAGTCAGGATGCAGGATGCTCCGCGAGCGCCGGCTGTCCACCCACAAACCTCCCGGGCGTTATTTGATTTGTTGTCGCTTGGCAAAGTGTCCCTATTGTACCCGTTCAGCTCCGCTCAATTATGGCGCACCGTTCTCCTCCAGAAGACTGACAGCGCTGACAGCTTATTGGTCGACCCCCCCCCACCCCTCCCCCGCCCCCCCAATGTCTCAGAGGACTTGGCTTAATTATAACCTCTTTTGATCTGCAAACTCCGGCAGAGTCTAGCTCTCTCTCTGCTGTCTCTCTCTGTGGAGGGGAAGCCGACCATCTCCCAGACCCACATTTAAACACTCCTGGCAATTTGCAATGCTGATTGGAGGTGTGGGTGGCAGGGGAGGGGGTGTGGGGGTGTAGGGGGGGGTGTGTGGGGGCTCTTCTGCACAAGAATCCACTTTCCTCTATCTCTGTCACAGGTTTTCCTTCAGAGTTCGGGGCCCTCGCCTTCCCCTGTGGCCCCGCCGCCGTCTTCCAGGGACATGTTAGCGGCGCCGATGCGTGAAATTGTGAAATCGCTAATGACATTTTCTTTGCATAATGGCTTCCCTGGAAACGGTGCTCACAGCCGCCGGTGCTTTGATTGAGGACTGTGGTGGCGGTGTGGCGGCACGCTTCAGCAAACATGGCCGCCGTTTTTCAATTTCTGAAACCGGGAGTGCCAAATGTGCTGAGGGAAGGTTGTAAATTTAATCCGATGGATTGTGTTCCATTCTTTAATGTCCTTGACTTGGCTTTAATCTGTAAGACTACCTATCTATCTGTCTGTCTGTCTGTCTGTCTGTCAGTGAAAATGATTCACCACATGATGAAACACGCGTCCATTCAAAGTGAAAGTATAGTACCAGTACCAGAACCAGTATCGGTTCCTCAGAGACGTGATAAACTCCAAAAAAAAGTAAACGAATCTGCTATCTGGACCGAAACAACGTGCTACCAGCTGTTCCATCTCCATGACGACGACAAAACCCCTCGGTCCAGCCAGCCAATGGAAATGTAGGACAATCGATAACGGCGTCTGCGACCTTCCAAAGTTCTACAGGTACAAGAAACCATGAAACTTTAGTCTTCAGGTCCATTCAGTTGAAGTACATCATGAAGACATCACCCCGAGCCGCGGCAGTGGAAACAACAACATGAAAACCGAGCAACATGAGGACCTTTAACATGGAGACGAAAGCAGCATCTAACATCACAGCTGTGCACCACTGCGTCCACACTGTGTTCATTATAGACTAAACTGTGTTCGGTGTAATTTAAGTGTTTAAATGTGAACAAAGGCGCCAAAGAGCAGACCCCCCCCCCCCCCCCCCCCCCCACCCAGACGACTAGAAACGCTTCATTCACTGACAGAATTAACTGCTGCTATTTCAGTCACGGCATGTGATGGTGTGTGTGTGTGCATGTGACTGAGTGTGTGTGCATGTACATTAGTCCATAAGTCTTTTTGTGTGGGTGCATGTGTGTGTGTGTATACATGTGGCTGGGTATACGCTTACTTGTGTGTGTGTGTGTGTGTGCGTGTGCGTGCATTAGGGTTTTTGAAGTCCGATACTGATACTTTTGGACTGAAGCTGCCGATAGCTGATATTTAGCGCTGATACCCAATACCTTTCAATTGTACCATTTTCATACCAAATCATACCAAAGTATTCAATTCAATAGACCAGAATGCAATGCAGCAACAAGTCGCTATGGGAAATGTAGTGAATCACAAAACAACTCCAATGATGGATAGCTGTATAGCAGTGTAAGAGGAGCTGAGGGAGGATATTTGACCCACAGCATCTCTTCAACGCTAGCAGAAACACTGGGACACAACATTAAATGAATGAACTGACAGAAAACAAATCAATAAATCAATCAACAATGCTAAGAACATTAAAGTCAGTGCTGTTTTTAGACTGATTTCATGAAGCTGTGGTCACGGGGGGGGGGGGGGGGGGGGGGGGGCCTCCATTATAGCCCAATATCGGCCCAATAATTGGCATACCCACGTGTGTGTACAACGTGGAGAATAGCCCTGTTGTGTTGCAGCGCTCCCGCGGTCCATCTTGGCCTCGCCCCGGGGCCATGTCAGCCATGTCAGCCCCGGCTGGCGGGCTCAAAGAGGAGCCTCTCTTCACACGGAGAATAATCAGAGCCACTTCACAAAGAAGTGGACCATCTGGGCTCGGGCGTCCCGGCGTCCTCCCACAATCCCTGCTGTCCGCCGCGTGTCTGTCTGATGTGCCGCAGAATCGGACCGCGTGACGAGATGGCGCTTTTTATAGCTTTCTGTTTTTCTGTGTGGAGAGTTCGTGGACGTGCTGCGCAGAAGAGCAACAAGAGCGGCCGATTGTTTTCCGAGGGGGGAAAAGGATGGCGGTGGACGTGATGGAGTCAATATGGTTGCTGTTTTAACACACACACACACACACACACACACACACACACACACACACACATGCATACATAGGCATAGACACACACCTTTCATCCACCTTGATCTATCATTCATTCTCTAACCCCTAACCCTCACAACTACATACCAAACCTTAACCTTAACTAATGAATTTCCCATGGTACCCTTTGATTCTATTCTGATTCTATTCTATGATGACTATTATGTACCCAATATTGACCATGTGACTCATCGGTCATATAGATGTCACACTTTCTCTGTATACTTACCATCCAGTAGAGATTTCAACAATCATTATTCCCAATATATACTTCAGGAAGTTTATTACACTGTTATTACACTATTACTACATGGTTATTACCACCTTTTATACTTTTATATCCAAACTAGTGTTATTTCCTGTCCTGTATATTTGGGGGTGCATCAGCCTGTGCCATCTGGACCACTAGGTCACATTAACACACCTTAACCCTAACCTAAACCAAATACTAACTCTGATTTTACGTCCATTAGCTGTTTAAAAGACGTTTAAATGGTTTATAGCGTCTAGGCTAAAATGACGCCACATCGGGTTTAAAAGTGAAAGTTTAGTAGACGTCTCTCTAGTAGATTCAAAAAATAAAGCATTATCTTGTACATTCTCTCTGATGTGTATTCCCTTTCATATTTACAGCTGTGTAAATAGTGGAGAACCAGGCTGGTAGGCTGGTCCTCCCTTGTATCCGACACCGGCTGCAGCCAATTAAGGTTAATTGAACAACTGCAGCCTGGAACCAAATTAACAGTGTTTGTCTTTTCCAGCGAGGGGGGACTAGACTGGACTGAGCTGAAACGCTGAAGACCAGATGACTAGATTCACGTTGATTTCCACGGTGGCCTGATTTAATGTGTTTGTAGTGCGTAAAATAATGAACTCCATCCTGCTGCCAGTCTCTGTCTCTTCTCCTGCAGTAATAATGCATTTACTGCTTGGTCTAAAACTAGATGATACATGACCAAGATGCTAAAATCACATCTAATGGTCAGTGGGAACCAAACCTTAAAGTACTGCACAGTATTTCAAATGACCCTTTATATGGGGATTGGAAGAAAACCCTAACAAACACTAACATAAACCTGAAATCCAATCAAATCCTGAACCAACCACTTGAAAAATGTAGGAAATAAATGAACACACACGCGCTCAGTCCTGCAGATAGAGCTGGAGCTGGAAACCCTACCTACCACTTTAAACGACGGTTTCCCACACAACACCAGATGGAAGATGCCATTAATTACAGGGGCAACATCGTTACTGGACAAATCACTGTGACCCCACCCGTCTGTGGCAATGACCTCGGCATGCCTGCTCTCCAATCGTTTGCTACTCCGCCTTTCCTGCCTCGTGGGCGAGTCCAATACACAACGAAATGACCACCTACGCACATTTTGCAATTCAGGCATCTAGACACTTCTTCAATTCCTAGATGTCCAACAGCCAATTTAAAAGGAGTGCAAGGGTCAGAGCCATAGAGCAATATTCCCGTGACCACAGAGTGATGGAGAAGGAATGAGAAGGGATTTTGTTTTATTTGATAGCTGGCAGCGAAGAGAGACAGAGGGACGACATGTGACGAAGGTCTGAACCCATTGTGATTGCATGGTAACCACCTTAGCCAACTGAACTGCCAGGACGCCACAAAGGGGATTTATTTTGTCATGATGTCACAAAGGGATCGGAACTCTTTAACTCTTCTCAAGTTAAAGAGGCAGTACGTAATCTTTGACCTTTATCGACCTGGGAGTGTCTCAACGCTCCGACGGGCGACGGGAAGTTTTTGTTCTGAAAGAGAGTAGTGAGTTGCAGTGAGGTGCAGTGACCATTGAGTCATCGGTATCGATCAGCAACCCTATCAACCCCCTGCAGATACACTGTATGGCCAAAAGTCAGTGGACACCCCTACTAGTTATTGAGTTCAGGTGTTCTTCAGGGTTCCAGTGAAGGTAATCTTAATGCTACAAGATACCAAGACAGTTTGGGGAAGGCCCTTTGCTGTTCCAGCATGACTGAGCCCCTGTGCACAAAGCCAGGTCCATAAAGACATGGTTAGACCAGTTTGGTGTGGAGGAACTGGACTGGCCTGCACAGAGCCCTGACCTCAACCCCATTGAACCTTTGGGAGGAATCAGAACGCCGATGGCGAGCCAGGCCTTCTCGTCCAACATCACTGCCTGACCTCACTAATGCTCTTTTGGCTGAATGGGCACAAATTCCCTCAGACACTCCAACAGCTTGTGGAAAGCCTTCCAGAAGAGTGGCGGCTGTTGTAGACTCAAAGGGTCCAACTCCATATTGATGCCCATGGTTTTAGAATGGGATGTCCAGCAAGCTCA
The DNA here is from genome assembly GCA_034670405.1 of Hoplostethus atlanticus. Lineage (NCBI taxonomy): Eukaryota > Metazoa > Chordata > Actinopteri > Trachichthyiformes > Trachichthyidae > Hoplostethus > Hoplostethus atlanticus. Next base: position 257,073 of record JAXDDX010000190.1, read on the forward strand.
TATAGGTGTGATGCTCAGGTGTCTACTGACTTTTGGCCATATAGTGTATATTATGGGCATTTTGTGCTGCAGGGCTGTAGAAATCTTCCTTATTGCTCCTAAATAAACCATTTTCCTCCACACCCTCTCTTCCCTTGTCACACTACCTGCTGGCAGCAGCGCCAGCCTCTCAGCCTGCCCTCTGTATTCACGCCATGTGTCTTCTCATTTAGCTCCTATTCTGCTATCCCCCCGCTGAAAATCACAGGCTGCTCTCCCCAAGAGGTCCCACTTGCAGAAATCACTTCTAAAATATTAAACCTCATCTCGGCTTCATTCACATTCACACCTGCAGTGAATATTCTTCACAAGTACCAATATATAACCAGCTTTTTAAGCCTGCCCTCTGTATTCCTGTCATATGCTCTCGTTGCACTGTGAAATAATACTCCCCTGCTGAGGTCTTGATTCATCGTTAACACAAAGAATTACATTAATAATAACTAATAATTAAAGTTTAACCCTGCAGTGAATTTGAAGCCCTGAGCCGGTTGTACTGGGCAGCACCCAGTGGCCGGCAATAGAGGACAGTGGTTGTACTGGGCAGCTGAAAAACAGCATGCATGATCAGTCAACCTTCATGAAGACGGAAACATATTCTCTCTCGACATCTGCAGGAAAGGATTGTGGAAGCGATCGTTGCCGAACGCTTTCAGCCCGTTAACATCGAGCATCTGAATGCCTGAAGTGGGGGGTGGCCGTGGCCTCTCTCTCTCTGAAGCCCTCGTCCCTGATCAATAGAGGCTGCTGGCGCCCAGACTAGTCAGCCGGTGGGTAAAACGGGATCGATGTGACAGTGATGGTGTTTTATAATGTCAATAAGCTGTCTCTCTCTATCTCTCTCGCCCTCTCTCTCATAAATGTAGACACTCAGAGGCTCGGTAATGGACAGGCGGCCACTTATAAAGCCAGAACAGGCTCGCTAATAAGAAATGGGACTCCAATATAGCGTCTCTCTATGGAGGCGATGTGTGAGTTTGTCTGCATCTTGTGAGTCCACGTTGTGAGGATGGGTTCCACACGCCGACCTAAAAATATGGCTCTGGTCCTTCCTGCCACGTCTCTCAGATAGCATATGAATTATGGATCGCATTTATTTCTCACTTGAATATTTCCATTTCCCAAGTGTTCATGTTAGCGTGTAGTATGTGTGTGTGTGTGTGTGTGTGTGTGTGTGTGTGTGTATGTGTGTGTCGTTTTCCCCACAAAAAACCCAACAACAAAACACTACTTTTGCCCTGAGAAGCACAGACACATTACTGTGCAGCAACCTTATTGTGAAGTGGACCACCGAGCTGCCAAGTCTCCTTCTGCTCTTCTTCATGAGAATATCGGACCTGTTTCTCCTAAAACCCCTGAGGAGCAACGAGGAGACGACAGAGAGAGAGAGAAGGGATGCATGAGACTTCCTGAGATCAATGTGAAGATGCTACCATGAGATATATATAACCAAGGCTCTCAAGTCTCACGCATTTGGCGTGAGACACACGCATTTCACTCCATTCACACGCTCACACGCCACACCTTGTATTTCTCACGCAGAGATTTTTTTCCAGGGTACCGCCCACCAAGTTGCGCCGCGATTTTGTAAACAAACTAGTACAGAATCACTGTAGCCACGCATCAACTAATCAAAAGAATGTAAGCTGTCGAACAGCCAATTAGAAAATAACATGGCTGTATCCGGGTAGGATTTAGACATTCCGCTACAACAACATTACATTCTGATTCCATTCCAATGATTAAGACGCTCGCTGAAATAGAGTACAGTAACCAAAGAGGACGGCTGTCACATAGTCACTCACTGACATTTCGCGTGGCTACAGACTGCTCGACGTGGGAGAAGACCATATTTTCAGTACAGTAAGTCATCTCATCATTGATTTCCGTTGTTATGGAATATATGTCCAGGGAGCTTTTATGTTAGCTAACAGTTTGACTGACTAGACTAGAGTAATCAGTTCTTTACACATGGTGCTCTTTTTAGATTTCAGGAACTACTACCTTTCCATGGGCCAGAGGAACAGGACAAGGTGTGTGAGGAGTTCCTGGAATATCAGCTGATGGATATCCCCATGCCCCAAGATCCCACCACCTTTAATGTTGAGGAGTTTTGGGGGAGTATGTCCTCAATCAAGTGCAAGGTAAGAAATATTTGGCACCACATGACATACACATAATCAATTGAAATCAAAAGCAAAGCATTTGAGTAATAGAGGCTCTTGGTTCCTTTTTTTAAAGGTGACCGGTTTGAGCCAGTTTGGGAGGCTCACTAAAATAGCTCAACTTGTTCTAGTGCTCCCTCACTCTAATGCCGACGCGGAGAGGGTTTTCTCGATGGTTGGACTGAACAAGACAAAAACTAGGAACAGCTTGGCCCTAGATGGAACACTGTCCTCCATCATGACAGTGAAGATGGCAGGCCTGGAACCAAACTGTTTCAGATGGGAGCCACCAACCCCAGTGCTGAAGGCCTCAAAACCTGCCACCGACACCTACAACAAAAAACACTGATCACACACACACAAACACACACACACACACACACACACATCCCTTCACTAAGAATGAAATAAATATGTTTTTATTTGTATGAATTTATGTGTCATTTATCAGATAAGACCACCGTCCCCACCCAAACCCCCGCCGCTGCCAAAATCTCACTCTGAACTCTGTTCAAAACTTGAGAGCCCTGATATAACGGTGATCATTTCCTACTATATGTCTGCTGGCCTCGTGGCTTCAACAGGAAGATGCAACAGTATTGAGTTTTCTCTGAGATCTTCCTCTGATCTCATGGTTTCATGTTCAAGAGAGTTAAATGACTCTTATTGCAGATCATCTAGAGATCTGTTGTTGTGATCAGATCAACATGAGCTGGTATGTGGTTGTTTTGGTGTTATAAAGAGATCATTTGTGTCTAGAAATAAGAGATCTCCTCTTCATGTTGCTTTCCTTCGGGTCCTGTTTGCATGAATCTGTCAAATACCTGCCACACAAGACAAATGGGCCAATTATTGACCTCTCATATTTTTGTCAAGTGGGTGGATGGGAAAGATGAAACGGGCCAAATATTATATGAATTGTGAATTTATATAATCTGCCCCCAGGAAAGTTTAGAATTAGCGGAAAGACACCCTTCATTAAGGTTCATCATGGAGGGACGATGCTTTAATCCTGGTAAATATCTTCATTTCTTGAACTTTTCTTTGATGCTCTTGTAATGACACCCAGTTATACACAAACTATCTCGACAGGCTTTATGATGCCGTGCTCAGTAAGCTCAAATGGTCGTGTACAGTCTGGCCAGCAAAGTCATTTTAGTTGTTTGGTGTCTGCAGCACAACATTCTCTGTGGTTCGCTGGTATTTTGCTGCTTTCTGCTCAGCCGTGGATATAAAACTCTGCAAAGCTGCAACTTTGGTGAAAGTTTCCTCATGTTTGGATTCCTTTGAGAGAAACCTCTTATTGCTCTGGAAGCAGCCCGGCTATTCCCCCATTAGCAGCTGACACTGTCGGGGAATCAAATATTCTCTTTGCATGAAAGAGATAACTTCAAAACTTTGCAACTTTACACAGTGCTTTGGTACTTTACAGCTTCCCGGGCTGTATTTTTGATTAAATCTGCAAAAAAAAAAGAACTGAGAACTGCTGAGAACACACAAACACACACACACACACACACACACACACACACACACACACACACACACACACACACACCAATCCCATGAGACCGTGGGCCGGTCTTGGAGTCGGCAGACCGAGCCCAGTACACGTCACAAGGTACTGGTGATTTCAAAAGACACATCAATCACAGAGCTTGTGTTTTCTGAAGGAGAAAACGTCGTTCCTTGGGGGAAATAAACACACCTCCTAGAAACGCCAACGCAATGTCAACGCTTCCACAATGTTACATTCACCCACACTCAAGCTCCAGAGCACGACGACGCTCGGAGATGAACAGGCGAGCAACTGTCACAACATGGATCCTGTCATGGAATCAACAATGGGTTTACATGAACACCAATAACTCGATTTTAACCTGATTAGGGCAATAGAGGGCTGGCGGCCATATTGGAAGACTAATGAATAGACATGGTTCATTTCTGTTCTGTTTTTGTGTGGGAACTGATCATTTTGCCATATCTGATTGATCTGATTGATTTTGTGTTTGTCAGCTTGTTAGCTAGCTAACCATCACTGTCTTGTTGTTAACACGTCTGATTAGCACACTAGCTAACGCATCCAGTAGAAGCTAGCGTCAGCAGTGGCTAGTAGTTAACACTGACATCAGTTGCCAACACAGCCTGCTAGTAAATCTTTCCACCAATAGCTAACGTTCTCTGCGGTTGCGTTAGGACCCGCCTCCTGTCAATCACAACCCAGTCAAGCCACCCAAACCAAAGCAAGAGGCTTCATAGTCTGTAAAATTAAATGGAAAAAGTTAGATTTTACACAGTTATGATTCAATTTGTTCTTCTTTACTTGGAGTAACTCTTAATATTTAGACAGTTTGTTTAAAGATATGTACTAAAATAAAGGAAAAATTATGATTAACACACTGCAAAACGATCTACAGCGATGTAAAACAGTAAGGGAATGTTGGAAATGAGCAAAAAAAACTCCACGATTAACACACCCAGCAGACTGAAGAGAGGTGGTAATAAATGTCAGCACTTTTGAAGCAACAAAGAAATTCTTTTCATGTTAAGCCAAAGGAAAGAACTGAACATCCTTCAGATTTTGGATGGGCGGTAACACCAAAACGGACAGAAAAGAAGAGGAAGTTCTGGGAAAGCTGGTTATTATTAAATCAATCCACATTAAACAGGTTATTAAAGAAATTATGTTATTTTAAGCCATATAATCATTAAGATGATTACTCCCAGTAATCAGAGTATTGATGTATATATATAGTACCCCCATGCACGCTGCCCTTGAGTGTGTTTTTGTTTCTTTATAAAAAATAAAAAATCCCAAACCCCAGGAAATTGCTCCCGGACAGGAACCCTCGGTAAGTGGATGGACTGGAAGCAACGCCTCCCTATCTGTAGGAAGCAGCGCTCTTACCCTACCTGGTAATAGGGATGCCGCAGCATGAGGCCTTAGCTGGAGTGCGAGGCTCTGCTTGCTAGTGACTCAGACGCTGTTACTAGAAAGCAGAGGCTGAGGGAAAGTGTGAGGTGAGAAATAACAGGTTACACTGTAGACTTCCACCTCCCTCTTCCTCTTCCTCCTGACGACTTGGCATCGTCAGCACCTAAAATAAGCTCCGTTCGTCAAACCAGGAGGTGACGCAGGGGGCAGCGCTAGCCTAGAGGTGAGGAGCGCAGGAATGTGACAGGATTGTTGCCGATTCAAATCCCTGCACCGGCTGGGGAAATCTGCTCTTCCTCAACAAATACCACTGAGGTGCCCTTGAGCAAAACACTTAAAGAGGAAATGAGAACTTGTAGAAGCTTTCAAACTCAGTGGTCAGAAATTGAACAGATATGCAGCAGGCTGGCAGTTTTGTGTAGGAGATTGAATGAAATACGATACTAATATATACTACTAGATATACTGCTTTAAAGTGGCACTACCTTCCCTGTTTACATAGGAAGTGATGGTGACGGGTAAATGTGCAGCAGTTGAACTGAAACTCCAGAAATAAACCTCTATACTAAATACAATAAACAAACACTAACAATTTTTTATTACTAAAAGGTCAGTCTTCTTACTAATGCTAGTCTCCTACTATGACTCAACGTAAAGCGTTAGCATTGAGCGAATGATCTGATGATCTATTGGTGTCTATTTGATCTCCCACAAAATGTGTGATGCTGGAAAAGAGCGAGCACATTCAGTTGACTTTCCCTGGATAAATAAAGCGTTGGCCGGAGGGAGGAAGCCTCGGGCTACCAGGGTGCTGCTTCAGCTGGAGGAGGTATGGTAGGGAACATGAGGGAGCGCTAGTCAACAGGAATCAGTCAACACTATTAAGTTACTATCAAGCTTGTTTAGCGAGCCAGACATGAGGATACAATACAATACAGAACACTACAACACAGTACAACACAATATATAATATATATATAAACAATGCTACAGTATGCTACAGAACAATATGACACATTCCTACAGATAGATATCTAGTAGTAGTAGTTAGATAGTAGATGACCAACACAGGTATATACCTACATTCATTCATGACTAATGAACACACTTCAATATGTGGTGGAACTCTTTATCTCCTGGTTAATATGAGCCCATATGGAAAAGAAATGTATGTAAAAAAATATATTTCTAACATATATTTTCTAATACATTTACATAATATATGTAAATAGTACAAATTGGTACCTTCTCATGTATTTTATAAATATATATTGAATAAATGAAAATATTTGTATTATATGTATTTAATATATTTTTTAAATATTTATACCATGTAATATACAGTATGTCAAATATATGGATATATAATTCTGTTGTTCACCCTCAGATACAAAACAGAAATGTGATAGGTCTCCACATCTACAACCAACCAGTGGCCAGTTAATGCTCAGACCTGATAATTGTTGCTGTAGGTATATTTTTTATATCTTTAAAATTAATTAATAGTTTTTAATCTTCACTGTGACTCCTCATGTCAGTGAATTACTGTTAGTCTGAATACACCGATTATTTATCTTTAGGCCTACTGTTTTAATTATGCTTTTGTAATGGACCTTGTAGTGCAAATGGTTATTATTGTATTATTTATTATTTGTATATGAAATATTGTCTAAAATAAATATTCACATGTAGTCATTTTTAACTGCTCATTTATTTTTTGACATCTTTATATCAATTCCAATGATCAGTCTACATATATTTCATTCATATATGTATAATGACATATACTGTGTGACATACAGTTCAGCATGTATTCAAATATATTTTGAATATAAGTCATGTATTTGAACAAGCTATATTATGGATATTTTGAAATCTATGTCAGTGTGGGAGTGTAGAAGTCCTGGTGCTGCAGAGTGCATGCTGCTCTCTGTGGAGTACAAACTCAAAGACCAGCGCTAACAAACTGAATATGTAGCTGTGCGTTTCTCATCAAGAAAGCAAAAGCGAAAAAAACCTTTGAAAAGAATCAGACATCCGATGCTGTTTGCTTATTCACTTTAACTAATGATACCAGGGGCTGTTAGCCCGGCTGCTCCCCGGAGACGTTTGGCTGCACTTCATAGCTTGCTTCAGAGTGCACTTCAGAGGACGGCTAACGTTACCAGAGAACCCCAGTACCACGGCGAATTAGACCCTTTTATTTCCTCAAAGAGAATACAGAATCAGTTGCCTGCGTCTTACTAGGGGTAAAGCCTCTTCTCAGTCTCATCCATCTGTGACAGGACCTTCGCTGTACTCCCTTAATTGTGTCCTTGGGCCTCGTCTCTACCCCACTGGTTAATGAAAAGTTATACACCGGTTTGATGTTTTTATTACATGTCATGAGTCAGCATTTTCATCTACAGATATCGCTTTTATGATGATTAAAAGATAAAGTCGAGCTTTTGATGGCTTTTCCCTCCAAATCATGCCCCTACGCTCCAATCTACTCACTCTGAAAGTCTTACATCCCTTTCTTATGAAGTAAAACTACTACTACTTCTACTTCTCTCCTTAGCTCTTATTTATTTTCCTTACAGTGCATGTTGGTTACTTTTAATGATTTGTATTCTGCTGTGGCACTCGCTGTAAATAGATTAGAGTTTTAGCTACAGAGCTGCTCTGGAGGCAACTAAGCTAAGCTAAGCTAACTGGCAATCAATGGAACTCTGGTCAAAATATCAATAAAAATATAAATGTCAATGGCTTCTTTTCTCCTTCATTCATGGCATTCATAATCTTGGAAGGTCAGCAGGCTAGCTAACTAGCTAACTAGAGTGCATTTTTTCAGTTAGTAGCAGAGCGCTAGGCTTCATAATATTAACTAGCTCTCAAAATACATTACATCAAAAATAAAGTCATCGTGGAAGAATAACTATTTACAAGAAATTAAAAAGATGCAGATGCAGTTTTTGTACCATATTTTTATTGTTATAAAATATATTTTATTTTTCTATACATGAAAAGTCACCAGAATCTGAATCTTACACTTTTCTGGGGCAGGACCTCCAGACATATACCCACTCTTAAAAATATCAACATATTTTTGTATTTTTTAAAGGATAATAGCTAATGGATTAAAGGATAATTTTGGATAATTTTGGTTCACAAAATGACAACACTTTTGTGAAGTGGACGGTCGGGTTTTGTTTCCAAATGTAGACCTGGAGGTTTGGAGGCTGTTCATTTCATCTCTGGTCAAACTAAGATCCCATGACGTTACCGAGCTTTGACTGACAGGTAATCGATGTTCAAGAGAGGAGATTCACCCCCCCACCCATTCAATGGATTATATAGGATATAATCAATTTAGAGAAGCATCTCTATTCCATATTGATTTTCAAGGCTGCATTTATGTTTGCTTAAAATCTACTAATCTATAGTAATTGAATCTAGCTACTGATTTTTTCACATGAGATTATTGTGTTTTCTCCTCAGTTTTTACCTGGAGATTAAAATGGTTACTGTTGCTGGTAAAATTGCTCATACATCAGGCATGGAACATATAAGTGGACTAAGATAGTTTCTGGGCGTATTTGTTGTAAATTCTGTATCCAATTTTATCCAATTTTATCTAGACATTTAACATTCTTGAGGTATTGATATTCTTGAGGTCTTTTTAAAGGCTCTTTGGCAATTTGAAGAGTCCTCAAGTCAATTTAATGAAATAAATTCATAATTACAGAAATATAATACATTTCATATATGCATTGAATGAATCTTAAGCAACATTATTGAGGGCATTATGATTACCCTCTGACTGAAAGATTCAATAGTGAAATATATCTTAGCATTTGCTACTCAGCTCAGGTATGTTTATTTCAGTTTGATCCAATATTAAGCAACATTATTATTAAATTGTGCTTTGTTCTCAGGGCTGTAAACAGACAAAATATTATTTTCTTTGCTAACATGCTCAAGTATTTTTTTTTTCATTCAACTAATCTGCCTTATCTGAAATACAAAGTGTGTTTTTCATACGCTTGCCACGCCAACTGAGCTTCACCCTGGCCCACAGTGTAATCTGAGCTCCATTCAGAAACCTTATGGCCGCAACACATGTGGTTGCCATGGAAATTGCAACACTCAAAGGTTGCAGAGAATCCTTTGTTTTATTAAATGTCTGCGAGGAATGACAAAATGCAAGTGGGCGTTTGGCATGGAGGATGTTCGATTGGATTTTGATTTATTCACAGAGCGTCCTGTTGAGGCATTTTGTAATGAAGACAAATTGCTTGGAACAAGGTTGTTTTGTATTCTTTCCCAAGAGTCAGTCCTTTTTATAGACACAGTTGAGGGTTTAGTCACCTCCAAACGCTGGAGTACACTGTATGTATTAGATAAATTCATTAAAAGCAAATGCCTGCCTGCAGTATGTGGTTTGTACACAGTTGTGAGTCTTTGGTTGGAAATCAGAGCCATGTGCAGCAGCGAAACCCCCGGCCGTTTGTCTGCGCCTGTCAATAACTCTTTTGTCCACCTCAGTGAATAAGAGACCAATTGTTTTTGCTCGGCGGCTATGCGTTTGTTTTCTCGTTATCTGTATTGTGGCAGAGAAAGTGCCTCGGCAGACTGTTCAGAGGAGGAAAACAGCAGCCCCGTTATGGAGTCTTTGTTAATTTCCCATTACTGTTAAATAGTGCCGCCTCCGCTTTGGTTTCTGATGAGACATGGCAGATTCATTAGGTAGAGGCCGCGGAGAAGACTGGTGTAGGCCATGGAGTGCAAACAAATTAAGTGGGACCGAACAGTACCCTGGCTGTCTCCTTTCAAAGAAATGTCTCTCTCTGGAGGAAAGCTGCACCGGGTAACTTTGCACATTGGTGCCCCCACATGGCAGCGGAAGGTAACTGCCTGACAAATCGGAATTTGCAGTGCTCAGAAATCCAGTAACGCGTGGTCAGTGAACTGCACACAGCACGCTCATGTTTACCAACCTGTCTAGTCTGTGGTCGCTTTGTGATTTGGTGATGGCATGTCAGTTTTGAGAGAGTTTCCAATTGATTGGTTGTCAGTGTCAATTAAGCCCCTCCCCCTTGGCTTTATTTTGATCATCTGTTACATTGAGATGTTTAATCATTTAATTATCTGCTGATCTCAAAGTTGCATCGGTGTAACAGCTTGTTGGACTCAGGACAGAGTTTTGTGCTGATTGGATGTCATTTATGCCCCTCCCTTTTTCCTAATTGGCTGTTTTTTGATTGTCTGCATCTATTGATGCCAACAAGAGACAACAGCATTGGCTTGTCAGACTCAGGAGAAAGTTTCCTACTGATTTTCTATTTCTATTGATCCCAAAGTTGCATTGACATGACATGCTTCTTATATCATTTATTTATGATATGTCTCTACTCAGACACACCTGAACCAATTAGAGGCTTCACATTTTCATGATACCTTAATTGATTCAGGTGTGTCTGAGTAGAGCTGGAGCTGAAACCTCCAGGACAGGGGGTCCTTGAGGACTGGATTGAGAACCACCTGCTATAGATAGCTGTTGTGATGCTCTCTGTAGAGTAACAGCTCCTCAGATCTCAGACTGTAAATGCAGTTTCACTTTAATGGTAGTTCAGTCTCTTTCTACAGCCGAAGAGACAAGCAGCTTAGTACAGCATTAGTACTGTTGAGGTTACAGGTACAGCAGTAATGCAGCTAACATCATATTCCTGGTGAGTGGTTCTTCAACGTGCATACATGAGAATAAAAAAAGAAAGAGCAAAGCATCTCCCTGTTGAGCTTCATCACAGCGACCAGCCAGCGTGTTTTACAGGAGAGCATCTCTGACCAACCAGATTGCTTGACTGAAACAAACTGTTGTATAAACGTCCTATGGTTTTGAATGTGTTTGCTGCATAGCTGAAGCTTCAGTCATGTGATGCAGCACATCCCAAACCGGCCTTTCCATTCATGTGCAGTTAACAGCATCTAAACAGTTTGGCGCCTCCGTCTCTCAGAGAGGAGTGGATAAACACCACGGGCCCCATCCTCCTCCTCCTCGTTCCTCGCAGAGCCGGGCTATGAATAAAACATGCAAAGCATGCTGGGAGATGAGAGTTCAGAGGCACAGCGTGGTATGGAGGGACACTGAACTCATTAGGACTCCTCAGCTGTGTTCACACTCTTTAGATGGGGAGACAATCTGATATCACACACACACACTCATGAGTCATCAGCTACAATCAAAGACAAGATGGCGACCTTGCTGGGAACCGGCGCTGAATGCTAATCTCCAGTGCTGGATGTGACAAGAACCGATAACGAGCCGGAGATACTCCTTGATCAATAAGATGATCAATATTATAGGTGTATCGCGTGGCTAGTTCGGTCGTCGGCGCCACGGTGGCTTGACTGTACTTTAGATGCTCAGCGGAAAAAGCAAACTAATAACCGTCCATAACGGAGCGTCTCTACTGAGATGCTTTATTGCATTTGGTTTCTGGGTCAAGGTAAATTGCTATACTACCTTCCAAACACACACACACACACACACACACACACACACACACTCTCTAGCCGGTCTCTCTCCACGGATGCCGCTACTTTGGACAAACTGATCGTGAGTCTTCCAGAGCAAACAGCCGTGTGTGTGTGTGTGTGTGTGTGTGTGTGTGTCCGCCATGTTGACACAGACGAGAGCGGCGGCACTTAATGGAGTTTATTTGTGCGGGTCTCCACATATCGGGGAGGACAGTAAACACACCGCTGAACGCCCCTCGCGCCGCAGCCTCTCTGTGAAGGCCAGCGTTGAGGTGATGCATCGCCGTGCTCGCGCCGCCCCATGGTTTTTAATTAAGCGCAACTGCATTGGAACGCGATGTGCATTCAAACCCGGGACAAACCACACCCCCCCTCCTCCTCCTCCCCTGTCGTCACGGCAAGAATGATGCAATTCACGCAATTTTATGATCCACTGAATGCAATTACCGGACCTGTCAGTGTTTTGGGGCGTCTGCTGCCTGTGATGTATGCACTCTGCAGACTCTGCTGTCTCTCTGCTGTCACACACCAGCACATCCAGCCGAGGTGATGAAGAGTATGGAGGTGGATCCTATATGGTGGCAATGTGAGCTTGCATCGTTTATATGTCACTGCACACACCTGTACATTGATGAGAAGGTGTGTTATGTGTCTTAGTAGCGTCGCTGGAAGATGTTTTATGTTTCAGGGGGAAGTTGAGGTTGTTTTCTCGTCAAGAGTCAAGAGTCAAGATATGAAGTCAAACTCCATCTACAAACTCCAGCATGTTTTTTTACCAGGCATGTTGGGTAAAAACTCTCTTCTCAATACTGCAAGTGTTGCTGGTATTTCCTGCTTCCCGGTGTTTGCTGCCCATTTCAACCTATCATGATGGAGAGACCGTTATTTCCTCTCCCTCCCTGATGAAACTGTTGGGTGTTCAAATGACGCTATAGAACTATTTTACTGACACCCGTCCAACATGGCGGCGCGTCCCTTGCATCCACCGGGAGCCGCCGCACTAACACGCCGTGACGGACCTCCGCTGAGGTTCAGCTACGTCACATTAACGTCAACTAACGGTCTGCTCCGAGGCCGTGAGGGCACCGGCTCCTCACACCTGCTAATCTTTCCGCTGACGTTGCTATGGAAACCCTGTTTGATGGGCGGGAGGGTTGGAGGCTGGCTCCATTAACACACACACACACACACACACACACACAGTACATCACTCACTCCCAGGAGGAGAGCGTCAAAATAAAATACAGGAGGAAACTTTTTGAATCCAATATCTGTAGGCAGGCGGGATGGAAGAGGAGGAGGGTGGGAGGCTGTGGGTGTGTTTTCTTTCTTCTCTCTCTCTCTCTCCCCCTTCCTCTCTCTCTCTTTCACACAATCTGAGGTGTAAATCGACTTGGAAAAAGAGTGGACTGAGAGAGCTGCCAAGGGCTCCTGCCATTTTATATCTCCACCTCCGTCCCTCTCTCATCTCTCTCATCTCTCTCTCTCTGGAAAAGTAGAAACAAGTTGAGGTGAGAAGAAAAGGAGATAATGAGCGGTTGGGAAGTAAAAATAGCCTGCTATCTGCGAAACAACATCAAAGAGAGAGAGAGAGAGGTAGAGAGAGAGGGGGAGAGAGAGAGAGAGAGAGAGAGAGAGAGAGAGAGAGAGAGACAGGGAGAGAGAGTGTCTCTGGTGGTACACACTGAAATCTGATTTTCTCATTTATTGTTTGTGTCAATTACAGGCCACCGTAGCTCAAGGGGATGTTGCATTTGTGGGCCCGTTTAGTTGTCTGGTGTATTTTGGATAACCGGCCAATCGTAGACGGCGTGGCGTCAGGTTGACATATTTCCAGTTCTTCATGGATCTAAAACATCAAACGTCAGGTTCACCTTTGAAATGGGCCAATCAGAACAGGGTCTGGTTGTTACATAGGAAGCTGACTTTACTGGAGTCGACCAATCGTCTTCCGTTTGGGGTAGTACTGGCAGCCAATCAGAGCAGTGGATCATTCTGGTTGCTAATAGCGCCTCAAAACTGGCCTGCAGCTCTTTAGATGGGAGAACGGCACTAGAGAATAAGTTACTATTAATAGTAATACTAATACTAATCCTAATCCTAATACTAATACTAATACAAATTTATATGTATTTATTTATTTATATATAATTTATATTTAAACTTAAAGAAACTTGAAGTAATTATATAAAATTGTAGGATAAATGAAATATACCCCGTTAAGGTTAGAGGAAATAAATAATAAATGTTAATCTAACAGCCCTCGCAAGTATAGTACAGCAAATGTGTGTGTGTGTGTGTGTGTGTGTGTGTGTGTGTGTATTCAGGTGTATGAGTCATCAACAGAAAAGAAAGAGGAGCTGAGTTACAGAGTTGGATGCCTTTCGCCTTGAGGCTTTTAGATAAACTTTAAACTTTGCATGGGGGGCGGGAGGGGGGGGTGTCAGGTAGCGAGGTGTGAAGCAGGATGTAAAGATGACGGTGTGCAGGAGTCGGCTTCCTGTTTCCCCAGGGGACGCCCCGCCCCCTCTATGAGTCAGGACATGTAGGCAGGAGGCAGACTAGGAGAAGAGACTATTGTTACCATGAAAGCCGAGTGTACGTGGGGGAAACTCAACACTTACCTCGCCGCGGTTTTTCCAGCCTTCTATTCATCCGGCGGACGGTTGACTGAGCGCGTGGGCTGTTTTCCTGCAACGCCCTGCCCACAGTCATACCTGGGGGCTGCACGGTGCAACCACAGTGTTGTACCGTCGGCCCCTGAGCAATTTGGGTTCAAATTCAGTCCAAGATCTCAAATCTCACTCCTACACCCACCGGCCTCTTTATTAGGTACACCTATCTAGTACTGGTGGGACCCTTTTGCCTCCAGAACAGCCCAAATACCCCTTGGCGGCATGGATTCACCAAGCTGCCCTTCTGCACACCACTGTTGTAAAGATGGAGACGATTGGTAGCCTCCATCTCACACCAGTGGTATTGTTAGTGCTAGTGTTTCTCCACATTAAGACTACATTTCCCATAAACCCTTGTGCCTCCTGTCCCTCCTCCCTCTCCCTGGCATCGCTGAAGAGGATCAACATGTTGAAGTGATTTCTCCATCTTCCTTTCTCTCCTTCCTCCATCTGCCGTCTCCAGAAACTCTTTATCTTTAGCTCCGTTAGCGCTGGAAGAACAGCGCCCTCTTCCTGTTTGGTGCCGTAAAGCAATCCAGCAGATTTCCCTCCAAATCGCCCCGGTGGACACAATGTAGAATGAGAGTAGAGGCTGGTAGAGGCTGGTAGAGGTTGACAGGCTGGTAGAGGCTGGTAGAGGCTGGTAGAGGCTGACAGGCTGGTAGAGGCTGGTAGAGGCTGACAGGCTGCTAGAGGCTGGTAGAGGCTGGTAGAGGCTGACAGGCTGGTAGAGGCTGACAGGCTGCTAGAGGCTGACAGGCTGGTAGAGGCTGGTAGAGGCTGGTAGAGGCTGACAGGCTGCTAGAGGCTGGTAGAGGCTGACAGGCTGCTAGAGGCTGGTAGAGGCTGGTAGAGGCTGACAGGCTGGTAGAGGCTGACAGGCTGGTAGAGGCTGGTAGAGGCTGACAGGCTGGTAGAGGCTGGTAGAGGCTGGTAGAGGCTGACAGGCTGCTAGAGGCTGGTAGAGGCTGGTAGAGGCTGACAGGTTGCTAGAGGCTGACTGGTCTGGTTGGTTTACGGTTATTACACTAACGTCTCTAACGTGGTGATGATGAATTGAAGTTAAAATGCTGCACTGGAACCTTTTAAGGGATGAGATGAAATTGAGTGGAAGGAAACGTAATAGGCATTCTGCTGCAGAGTGTGAAGCAGATTAGCTCTTAAAACTGTAATGGAATCTGGGAAACTGTTGAGCAGGATCTGAGTCCCTCGTCGCTCTGCAACCAGATTTATTACAAACCTGAACTGTAAAACGCCACATTAATCTACCGCCTGCCTCCACCACTGACCTTGGAAAGAAAAGCAAAAACAAAAAGTCTGTCATATAGAGGAGACTCAATGTGTGTGTGTGTGTGTGTGTGTGTGTGTGTGTGTGTGTGTGTGTGAGACAATGACTTTGACAGTTGGACCTGAAACACACCGCATCCAACAGCTCCAGCCCGTCAGCTTGTCATGTTTGCTCAGCGGCTCAGCAGAAGATTATGGGAGGGGAGGGGTGATGGTGACAGACTGTGTGTGTGTGTGTGTGTGTGTGTGTGTGTGTGTGTGTGCATGAGAGAGAGAGAGAGAGAGAGAGAAACAAAGAAAAAAGAGGGAAACAATATGTAGCTAGAGGCTGTGTGTGTGTGTGTGTGTGTGTGTGTGTGTGCTTGGACGTGTACGTGTGTGTTTGTATAGTGTGTGTATGTGTGTGTGTGTGTGTGTGTGTGTGTGTGGTGTCATGTCGACAGCCTTCGAGGTCTGGCGGTTGCGGCCATCGCTCAGCCAGCTGGACTGAACTGATGAATAAACTCAAACCCAGCCTGAGGACACACACACACACATACACACATACACACACACACACACACACACACACACACACACACACACACACACACACACACACACACTCTCTCTGGCTGGTCCACGGGTTGCCCAGGGTAAGGGCACCTCAACAAACAGCAGCAGGCTGACTTAGAAGAATGAAATGTGTTTTGATGGATGCTGGCGGTGAGGCGGCAACGAGAGGACGGCGGTGAAACCAACCGAGGCTCCGAGACGCTCGCTGCCGCCGGCGTGCGCCAAAACCTCACGTAACGCTATTAAGACCGCTGATGCAAGTCGAGTCCGTCGCAGTTTTCCAGTCCGAATCCCTGAGGTGCCGCATGCTGCAGCAGACTGCAAACGGCAGGATGAAGGGTTGACGGGATGACTCCTCTTCCTCTTCGTTTTTCACTTCGTCAAGCGGTGATGACAGAGTATGACTCATGTAATTTCTCTTAATCTTGTCCTGTATTAGCCTGCTAGCTTATGACGCTGATTCAACATCGGTTTTGCACCCTGACATAACGACATCAATCACTGATTTAACACGGAAACAAAATCCTGCTTTTTAGCGTTTGACAAAGCTGTATTATTATTATTATTATTTTTATTATTATTATATTATATTATAGATATTTCCCCTCTTAGATGCTTCTGTTGGATCTCTGCTCTAATTAGCAGCTTACTGTGAAAATGTGGCGTTACTGTTTGTGTCCATTACAGGCCACCGTAAGCTGAACCACACTGTTGTTGCAATTCCTACTTGTCGCCAATAGAGGGTGATAAAGGTCATAGATAGCTTAAAGGAAATACTTCTATAATAATCTTCTTCTTCTTTGTTCTTATTGCAGAGCATCTTAACAGGATCCCATCCTGTCTGAAAGAAGAAGATGCTGTCATGCACTTGCTTGTAAATACAACATCCGGGTTGCTGCGTCTGGCAACCTTTATACCAAAAAGTCACTTTGGTGTTTACATGCCCCAATAAACCAAAAGATTGATCAGATATCTGACTGTGCTGATCATATTCTGCTTACTCTATGACCTTGAGATAATCAGATGAAGGTCATCTGTGTGCATGTAAACAGACTCTAGTATGTGTTGTTGTTGTTGTTGTTGTTGTTGTTGTTGTGAGATATTCCATTGGGTTCATACACATCCGTGTCTGTGGCCCGTTACCGGTTGCTTGTAATGTTGTTGCTTATTCTACTGTTGCGTTCGCCGTGAGTCTCCCCGGAAAACGGCATCACCTACAGTAAATAGAAGGGAACGACTGGATAGATAGATAGATAGATAGAGAGAGAGAGAGAGAGAGAGAGAGAGAGAGAGAGACAGAGAGACAGAGAGACAGAGAGAGACAGACGTGCTCTGGATTGTGGGCTCACTGAAGCACAAACTGATTCCACCATTTTTATTGCACCTTTATAACGATGTGAGACACACCCACAGGCACTCTCTTACACACACACACACACACACACACACACACGCACGTACACACTTCCTCGTGGGAGTGTTGACAGACTCTCCCCTCACCTGCCTCGGCTCCCGGCGACTTCCCTCCTCCCTCCCTCCCTCCCTCCCTCCCTCCTCCCGCCAAGTAATTACACGACTTTCCCAAGGTCAGGGCCGATAGAAAACATTCGCCAGCGTTCACAAATTAGCCAAGATCCCAGAAGCCACCGTGACACTGTGACGTCTAACGTAGCCGGTAGTCTTCAAGAGTGCAGCGAACATTTGAAAATACGAGATGAATTGTATTGATATTTGTGTGTGTGTTTGTGTGCATGCATGCTGAAAAGCTTTGGCACAAGGTGGCTTAGAGGATCAAAGCATTTCACCAGATTCTCATTTAGTACTCGGCAGTATCCGCGTCCAAAGGTTTTGTCGAGGGCAGTAAAGTATATCTCAGTTTGTATTATATTTTTTAAACGGCAATTATCAAAAACATGACAACACGCAGCACTACGCCCCGCGGGAGCTCTCAAAAAGAAATGCTGCAGGCCTCGAATCCACTTCTAGTTTGATTCATATCAGCAGAGGGTAACATCCCGCTTTCTGATTTGCTTTTATCGCCAAAAGATGGAAAAAAAGCCCCAGACACACAACGCCTGCTTCCTCTCGGTGCCCATATTAACGGACTGGCCTGAACGCACCAGCCACAGCATCTATCTATCTATCTATCTATCTATCTATCTATCTATCTATCTATCTATCTATCTATCTATCAATCTGTCTGTCTGTCTGTCTGTCTATCTGTCTGTCTGTCTGTCTATCTATCTATCTATCTGTCTGTCTGTCTGTCTGTCTATCTGTCTGTCTGTCTGTCTGTCCATCTATCTATCTATCTGTCTGTCTATCTGTCTATCTATCTATCTATCTATCTATCTGTCTATCTGTCTGTCTGTCTGTCTGTCTGTCTATCTATCTATCTATCTGTCTGTCTGTCTGTCTGTCTGTCTGTCTGTCTGTCTGCAACCTTGGCTGAGCTTGTCTCTCTCCTGTTAGCTCTGGCAGTGAAGAATAGCTCTCGTTGGGAAAACATTGGGTGAGCTGAGGCTAATGTACTCGCTACAGCTCCTCCACACACTGATTAATGTGACTGGTAATGACTTAATTGCACCTGAACCAGCCGCTAAGCGAGTGTGTAACCGCGCTGCAGAAAATGCATCAGTGTGCCGGGGCGTGTATTGGATTGTGATCAGGTATTCCACATCGCTTTGTGACATGAATTCATTCAGCACTTATTTTTTTTTTTTTTTTTAGATTTTTACTCATTTAGTGCATGAATAAACCTCATTCCTAGAGATTTTCAATGTTACAAGCAAACAATAGTAAGGCTGCAGCAGTCTGAGTCAGCGTGCCCTGATAATCAATTTAGAAAAATATTCTTAGAAAGTCCTAGAAAAGAAATAAGAGGTAAGATGAGGGATAGAGAGAGGATCCTTTTTTCCATTATGATATTAAAAAATACATAATAGAAAGTCCTTCAACTGATGATCATATCCAGGGAGGCTCACAATGAATGGTCATCCAGATGCCCCCTGTGATGAAACCACCACTGGAGGTAAATGCAGCCACGTTACCCTGCATTTGTCTGCGGTTTACATTGCAGTGCAGCTTTGATGATTCACTCCCCGCCTGCCCTGGGATGGAGACACAACTGCTCCGACTGGCCAGAAAGGACGATACGGTAATACTTGTTGACAGATTATGGCGCTTGCAGGTCATTTTCGTGTGCTTACCGCCGCGAATATCCCATATAAAAAGGGGAAATGGCCTCATAAACCAACTTTATTTCAGGGTCCATAAAAGCGCCGGCCTGTGGGGCTGCTGTCTGATGAGCGGTGCAGTTAACTCAACGAGCAGCGTGATGCACCTTGAACTCATCACAACAAACCGCTTGGCGCTTAATATTCCCAACAGGGCTAAACGCGTCCGCTGCGGTTTCCTTGCCGACCCCTCCGCCCGTTGCCCGTTGCCCATTGCCTGTTGCCGTCAGTCCTCACACTGTGGTTTAATTAGCCGCGAATGGAGGTTCAGGGAACATTGATAGTGCCTCGGCAAGGCTAAAGCCCTGGACCCTTACCAAGATGTCCGTGTCCCCCTCCCTTTCTCTTGGTTCATCCTCCTACCACTCCACGTAGGGACACTATGAGGGCAGCCGAGAGGAAGTGGAAAAGACCTTTGGACGTCCTCTAGATTTGCTGGTTCAGAAACCACACAGTGCTCCTAACACAGCAGAGAAGCAGATCAACGGAGGGCTCTCACGTGGTATAACACACTGTGGCGGCCATATTGGAGGACTCAGCTCTTGCATCTTGCTAATGATTTGTTTCAAAACTTACGACATGGCCGTCTCAACAGAATTGAATAGGCATGGTTAATTTCTTCTGCTTCTTTAGATAATGTCAACTAGGACAACCAACCACCATATCTGAACGTAGCTAGTAGAAGCTAGTGTTAGCAGTGGCTAGCAGTCCCATGTTACCAGTAACTAAATTAGCCTAACTCAGAGTGTTTTGGAGTAGAGACTAGGGCTAAAGACAAGACAGTTTACTGAGTCACAGTAACCTACATTTGGAGACAAATCTACCTGATCACACTGATCACTTTTACTGAGAACGTTACTGGACTGATCTACAGACACACCACAACAACCTTTTCCAGGTATCTCTCTTTTCTAGCCTGGTTGTTGTACATTTAGACATTATACAGTGGACCTCCATGATGACACCTGCTGTGGTAGCTAGCTAGGTGCTGCAACTACATCGCCTCTATTGCAGTTCCAATAAAACCTGTTATTTACCCCATACAGCTAGCTAGTTGCTAGTTAGCTTGTGAGCAAGAATAATGGCACTCTGAAGAATAACTGTCTTAGAGCTGCAGTATCGATTCGACAACCAGGGCTGTTTCAGCTAATCCTTGTCATCCTTTCCATTACTGCAGCTCAACATCAGCCATTTTGTGGGTAGCCACCTTATCTGCCTTATCTGGCATTGTTTCAGCGACTTTATTGTTTCAGTGACTTTATTGTTTCAGCGACTTTATTGTTTCAGTGACCAGTTAGACAGCTGTAAGGCAGCATTTAATCCCTGCCAAACATCTTTGAAGACGTTTTGATGTTTGTCCTTTGCAAGCAAAGATAACAGTATGAGAGGAGGGAAAAGCAGAGATCTCACTGTGCAAATGCAAAGCTGGAAAACAAGCAGAGTCTGCAATACCTTGTCAGATACACTGCTGCAGATATCTCAACATTTAAGACCTAATATTTATTTGACCAAATTACACACAAGCTGAAAGTACTGTTAACATCCAGAGCTATAATTTACGTTGCTACGATGAGTAGGTTTGAGGAAAAAAGGAGAGTGTATCCTTGAGAGGTAATGCCCATTTTTACACCCTGGAAGGCGGACCAGTATTTCACTTTTGCGTGATTCATCTTCTCGAACATTTCATAACTGTTCTTTGCTGTTGTGCTTTAATGATGAGTGAAGAAGCGGTTTAGATGATCCTTAATAGGGATGATAGTTTATTATCTAACAGGTTTCCCTATGTACCTGTCCTAGATGAAACCTAGCTTCTGACCATCTGTAATTCTTGGTAATAATATTGTAGCGGCCGCCCCCTAGCGGTCGCTGTAATTATTGACTGTTCTGCGCTGTTAGGGCACAAAGCCTTATGGGACTTACAGTGTTCAAGCTAATCGTTGGTTTAGGGATGTTAATGTTCATGTTTTGATTGTTTTGCTTAATTAAGTGAGTTTCAGTGTTTATGTTTATGTGGTTAATACAGTGTTGCTGTTCTCTAATAATAATGTGGCCACCATTGCAGAGACCACCGTAGCAATTAATGACCTCCAGCCATTGTTCATGTTCATGTGGTGAAAAGTTATAATAAACAGTAATTCCTGTGGTTGTGCAGTGTACGGGACACAGGATTACTAATAAACCCAGATCTCTGCCTCCCGACACTTCCTTCAGTGTAAGCACGCCGCAGTATTTTATGGCGACGATGCAGCTAGGTTCAAGGCACAGCTGCATACTATTGGCAGCACTGAAGCCCCCATAGTCACAATAAAGAGCTTCCTGAAGGGTGTTATGGCTTTTATATAATGGTTACCAAAGCATGTGTGTACATACAGAGCAAAAAAACAGAAGAAGACGAGACAGATCCCCGGTTACCCCATATATGGTATAGCAACCGATGAAAACGGCGACCCCGTGCTTTATGGGAATTATCAACATGGCTTGAACGTGCCTTCGACCAATCAGAATGTCTGTCCGGTTAGGCAAGACACCGTGCTGATAGTCTCCATCTTTTTTTATTGTGCTGTATGTATAGCGCTTTGAAGGAAACGTAACCTGTCAGTACACATGTTGTTGTTTAAATGCTATAATACTTGAGAGAATCTTTATCGGTTCGACGTTGAGGCTGTCGGTGTGTTTGTTGCAGTACAGTAAGACTAAACAACTGTTAAAGTCAGAGTGCTCCGCTATCTATTCTCGCCCGTGCACACATTCTCCCCCACATAAGCTCCAACTCAGAATTACAGCATTTCTTTTTGTGATTTATGAGCAAATTGCACTTTAGTCTACCTTTTGAATTTACGCCGATAGCTCTGGAGACCAATACAATTCAGGTTGAGGGGGAAAAAAAACAACCCCTCTCACTTCTGCTTTCCTATTACATGGTAAATCTCCTGAGAATGAGACAGAGGCGTGAAGTCAGCAGAAAGCCCAGTCCTCAGATCTTCTGAAAGCAGCAATTTACATGCACACGGTTTCTGTAGCGCAGAGAAATAAAAAAGCTGATGAAGTGACTTCTTCACTTTTTATTACCACTTGAACGAGCCTATATACCTTAAGGACCTACAGTGTTTTCCAAACCATATGGAAGGGGATGACTTTGAGCATGCATAGAGGCCCAGGGTTTCCCCACGGAGTAACAAAGTGCTGGGATGACCTTGGATGAACTGGCATCCGTGGATCCTAGTCTGCACTCCGAAGCCAAAACGCAGTGAAACTCTGTGAGTAGTAAACTTGATGAACGTGATCGAAGTTTATCTCCTGTCTGGACACAATTCCCGGTGCAGCAGTGGCTAGAATATCTTTTAGTAGCATTTATGGGTATAACATTGATAGGAAATTGAAACGCTAGCCATTACCTTCGACCTGTAAAAGACAAGAGGAATTGATTAGAAGAAAAGTTTGGTGTTTTTTGCGTTACCAATTTGTTTCTGCTGCATCTACTCAACATCAAAATGTTGAGTAGATGTTGATCCACCATTGAAAAACCTGAAATGAAAGTTCAGATGTCGTCCGTAGTCGTCCATCGCTGATTTGGTGA
The DNA here is from genome assembly GCA_034670405.1 of Hoplostethus atlanticus. Taxonomy (NCBI): domain Eukaryota; kingdom Metazoa; phylum Chordata; class Actinopteri; order Trachichthyiformes; family Trachichthyidae; genus Hoplostethus; species Hoplostethus atlanticus. The sequence goes on from JAXDDX010000190.1 coordinate 280,061, forward strand.
AATCGGGAGCTACATATCTTTCTGACATCAGTTCAAAACAGTTTCCAAAGCTGGTTTAATGTGAATTGTATTGTATAATTACATTTCTATTGTGTTGATGTCCAACCTGGCCATGTTGGTAATTAAAAGAAAAGTACACACATCACGTTGCTGGACGTTAATGGAATGGCACTTAAAATATGTATTCGGCTCTTTCCTTTGTTTGTCTTTAACAGATGTATTTAGTTCTTTCTGTCCATCCACGTTGTGTTGGAGCGTAGAAGTGTGCAGGCTCTTTCCTTTTTCCACCACCTCCACGTTGCCGTCTTGTGAAATGCTTTCTGGGAATTGTCTGCAGCGCTACGCGGTTTGAAAGATTACACTGCACAGCAAAAGAACCGGCTGCTGTGTTCACAGGGGCAATAACAGCCATATCTTTAAACGGGAGTTTGTACTCGATGATACTTGCCCGCAGCACCGAGATGTAATGCAGCGGAGCGCGGCCGCACATTCAAAAGAAAACTGCAAAGGAAGCTGTAATGGAGAGCTCGGGAGATTTCTGCCACGGGGCCTTTCTGCTCCGTCTTGAAGCTTGGAAAACAACAACAGCAGTAACTTCATCTCCCTTCTCCTGCCCTCGAGACGCCGCCGCGTTGAGACAAATATCAGCACATGCGCTCGTGCTGCCTCTCGTTCTGGTCTCCTGGCCGGGCGTGAAACCAGTCGAGACAACGGGCATAAAAACACTATAGCTATAATTTACGTTGCTACGATGAGTAGGTTTGAGGAAAAAAGGAGAGTGTATCCTTGAGAGGTAATGCCCATTTTTACACCCTGGAAGGCAGACCAGTATTTCACTTTTGCGTGATTCATCTTCTCGAACATTTCATAACTGTTCTTTGCTGTTGTGCTTTAATGATGAGTGAAGAAGCAGTTTAGATGATCCTTAATAGGGATAATTTTATTATTTATTATTATCTAACAGGTTTCCCTATTTGAGACAAATATCAGCACATGCGCTCATGCTGCCTCTTGTTCTCGTCTCCTGGCCGGGCGTGAAACCAGTCGAGACAACGGGCAGAAAACACTCCGGCCTTTTAAACCGGCATCTATCTGCAATGGCGTTATTTTATTGTTGCACGCCATCAAAAGCCCAAACTAGCCACACGGCTTCAGGCGACATTTCAGACTGTTTGTTTGACTTACCCACAGTTTCACATTCTTCTCTCCTAACCTATTTTCAGGCCGTTGAGCATGACTTGAATTAGCCCCTCCCCCGCCGCAGTATTCTGGCTGGACTGAGCGGCATGCCGGGCACAGAGAGCTGTCATCTGATTTTTAATTGCGGCCGCAGTGACTATAATCAGATCTTATTGGAATGCGGCCATGCAAAGCCAGCAGAGATGATTTACAGCCCGGGAGTGACGGCCAGACGTTGAGTCCACAGCCTCTCCTAAATCACACCAGGCAGCAGAGAGGATCCCGTCTCTGTTTTCCCTCCCTCCCTACTGCATCTCCCTCTTATCAGTTGTCACCGTAATGAGCAGCAGGATTTGGGGGTAAATGGGAGACCATCTCCAGAGTCCGGCCGCCGGCATAGCGCTGCGATTAGCTGCAATTGATTAGCTGGCCCGGCCGCGGCAGACGGCTCAATCGCGGCAGCAGCCCGTTGCTTTGATACCGGATGACAGCATGAATAAAAGTCTGCAGAGATAATGAGGTTGCCGCGACACGCCCCCTTGTGTCAGCACATCTTCCAATCAATGTGGGAGTGTAAACAACTAGTCAATTTGTGTGTGTGTGTGTGTGTGTGTGTGGCTCATTTCAAAGGGATGCCAAATAAGAAATGGGACATTTCACAGTCGTCTTCCTGCCGCCGGTGAGCGTTCGCTCCAGATGGGCTGCAAGCAGACGAACGAGGCCGGTGCAAGCAGAGCTTACAGGAATAGGTTTGTGACCGCAAGGTTGCCGGTTTGACTCCTGCCCTCACACCCACTGTTACCCTGAAGCAAGGCACTTGAGACCCAACTGCTCCGGCGAAGCTCCAGGGTTAGCTCAGTTAACCTTCTTCAGTCTGAATACTCCCAAGAAAGACCAGCTGGAAAGATGTTCCTCCTTTTCATCCTTTCCAACTATTATAAAGATCTTCTTATCCACTGCTAGAGGATTATTCTAAGGATGGACGCTTTCAGAGTTTCAGAGATGCTAAGACAAGGAGTTACTACCGTTTGGCGGTGTGTATTTCAAGGTTACATCATCTTGTTTGTTTTGATTCGTTCTCACGCTGGCAGGTAACAGCATGAATCATCCTCTGAAGGCTGCAGAGTATATTTGGTAATGTTTAACCTTAAAACAGGCTTTCACTGAAGAGTAAGTAAGATCTACTGTATCCATATGATGCGAGCTGCCTGGAGGGAAGACTTCAGGTTCTAAGTAGCCAACCGAATCGATCGGAGCCTCCAGCTGTAAAATCAATAGCAGGTTTTGCCTCCGTAAATGATAAATGGTCAAACGCCTTGAGAGAAACAGAGAGAGAGACAGAGAGATAGAGAGACAGAGAGAGAGAGACAGAGAGACAGAGAGAAACAGAGAGAGAGAGAGAGAGAGAGAGAGAGAGAACAACCATTTATTTGATTCATCAGATTAAATGTTTTTCATTTGCCTTTATAGAAAAGATGGAATGCACGTTATTCACACGCAGTCCTATATACTTGCTCTTGGGGGAAAACCTTGTAACGCAATTTTTTTTTTTTCACGGTCCTCTACAGGATGAGAATATTCTTCCACCCCTTGGGTTCATGAAACAGTTTGCAAACCAATTGTAAAAACTGCTGTTTGTCTTAGTGGAGATGCGAGGTTTTCACCCGACAACAGTGAGTCTATCACATATAATATGTCTGATGTATATTTGTCTTCATGCTGATTCATGCCAGCTTGACGCACAATCCCTCAGCTGTCATTTTCCCACAGAAGTGGCGTCCCAGTATTTCACCACGTGGTCGTGCAGCTCGGTAGGTGAAGCGTGGCTCTGACACCACCAGGGTTACGGGTGTTTACAATGTATGAAACACGTTTGCTCATGGTGCCGTAAGGCGCGTTGGGTAAAAGCGTCCACCAGATGTTCATTTGCGGTTGAGGAACACGTTATCCGGGGTGATTGACAGACGCAGCAACAGCAGTGGCACATTTATACTCACAGCAAAGAAATCACAGCAAAATGATCACAGGCGGCAGGCCGGGTGTGTACACAGTACACAGTAAACCGTGATGTTGTCAGATCATCTTATTTTACAGTCCTGTGTTGGCGTTCCTTTGTCGTTTACGTCACTCAACTTCCTTGAAGCTCCGGCCTGCAGAATATTTACCTCATCATCCTAAAATTCATTTTGTTAGCAAAGTGTGAAAAAAATCAGACCGCCGCAGAGAAAATTGGTTTACGTGCTGCTTTGTTTATTCTGTTTCCCCGGGTACGACTTCCCGCGAAGCGACTTACGAGCGTCACTCGATACAAGGTGAGAGAACGCCGTTTGGTGTCAGGGGTTAAATGTCTGATGATTGAAAATAACTTTATTCCAGTTCCAAACAAGTGACGTAAAACACTTCCACTAAGGGACTCAAGGGGTCGCCAAAGTCATCAAATTCTACTGGTAGCGGCTTTACAGTTTTTCTCAGTCGCTTTGGTCACTTTCTCAGATCAGAATTGAAATTCTCAAAACTACTTGTTCAACCTCCACATCATCTAGTCACTTGTGCACATCATAAAAGCAGCTTCTCATTCTTTTGAACAAATTGCAAATGCTTTGGCACATTCATGCAAATGATTATGTCCAACTGTCTGCTGTTTCCTACATTATCAATAGCTTATGTCATGTTGATCAAAATGTATTATATTGGTTCTCTGTTGAATAGTCTCACCCCCCAGAACATCTAGGCACTAGTTCATTGCATAAGTCATTACATGCAAAATGGTTGAACCAGTTGTCATAATCTGTCAAGCATATCAAGCATGTCAACCATTTCTATTAGACTTTTTTTGTAAATGTGTCCTGAATTGATGAATCTTGACTTTCACTACAGTTTTTCTCAGTTGCTTCGGTTCAATTCTCCAATGACAGTTGAAGTCGTCAAAACAATATGTCATATATTCTTCACAACATTTTGTTACTTGTGCACAACAGAAAGAGCATTTCTCTTTGTTACCATCTGCAAATGTTTTAGCACATTTAGGCAAATGACTAACAATTATGACAGATTTGAACAATTATTGGTTGTATATGTCTTTTGAAATTGATATATGCCATACAGAAAAAGTGCAGCCATGTGTATTTTCAATCATTGTCATCAAACCCTTCACCATAGTTTCCATCAGAGTAACTGTTATATTGACAACATGGCTAAGCATGTTGACTCTCTTGTTTGTACTCAATGACACAAGGACTTGTCATTCTGATGGACTGACATGTTCATTGACGTAAAGATTTACTTTTGAGAGATGAACTAAGGATTTTGAGCAAGTTACGGGCTTTTGCAGGTAATCCATTGTGTGGTGCTGTTTGTACCAATTGTTTTCGAGAAATGCGCTTACTGTTTTGCAAATGTTAAGGATGATTCGAGAAATGTACCAAAGCGACTGAGAAAAACTGTAAGACAGTTGCAATGAAATGAAAGCTGTGACCAATAGAGTGGTGCAGGAATGAGTCCTAAAACCAGGAAATGAGTTAGCATGTACCAGAGGACCCAAAAGACTCGGTGACTAGGTGTCTAGACTTGGTGTTATGTTCTACACAGTAAGTATGTTCATGTTGTTGATGTTACATTCTCTCCCATGCAAACAGAGGAAGAGGACAGCAGGTATCGGACTACTTCAACCCACCACCCCTACGCCTCCCTAATAGATGCCCAGCCGGTCCCAGAAGTCACAGATATGGTCCCTGGTTCCCACCTGCGCATGTGAACGCACCGTCAGGTTCATGACCAGCCAGCCGCTGGCGTCGGAGTAGCGCGGCCACGCCGGCAGACGCTGCTGCCGGCAGAAGGCCGTCTGTTGCGCCCGCGAGGAGGGGTCGCCCGTGTGGCCGAACGCGCCCCAGTAGCACAGCATCCGGTTGGACAGCAGCCGCTCCGGCGGCGACAGCGTGAAGTTGGCCACGGAGGCCGAGTCGAAGAGGAAGGGCAGCTCGGCGCCGTGGCAGGCGTGCTGGTAGCAGGAAGTCAGGCCCGACCAGATGCGGTGGTCCGACGCCACGTGGTCGAACACGTACATCCACACGCCGCTGCCCGCCACCGTGCCGGCACGCGCCGACTTCCTGGACGGGCACAGGAAGACGAAGTCGGTGACGATCTGAGAGGGAGAGGAGACAGAGAGACGATTTACAACACAAACGGATCAGACGTGTTGTTGTCGTGTTATTGCTTCATGGACAGATGTGATTCATATGACTCCACACACACACACACACACACACACACACACACACACACACACACACACACACACACACACACACACACACACACACACACACACACACACACACACACACACACACACACACACACACACACACACACACACACACACACACACACACACACACACACACACACACACACACACTTTATTTCACTTTTTTGTTTTTGATGCATTTCCCTTTTTAAATGTCATTTGTCTCGTTGTCGTCTCGCTCTGTTCGGATTTCTTTTCTTCTCTAATTCTTCCAGTGTTTTTTTTTTATCATTTGTCCAAGTGAAATAAAACTATTAGATATCAGTGCACAGACTGATCAGATTGATCAGCCACTGATCAATCGGTCTAAACAGGTCAGATTAGCAGCAGTAAACCTGATTTATTTACTGATGGATCGGAGAACAACGATCTGTACTACACCCTGCTGGAGGGGGAATCTGCTCTTTGTGCTTGATGTGCACTTTGACATGACGTAGCGTTGTCAGTCTGGGTGAACGGCATCATGTCAAGTCAGGGTTATTTGTGGAGCCTCAGAGGAGACAGTCAGATTTATGACACACAGTTGATGCAGAATGGAGACGACAGAGATAGGAAGCTGAAAATCAACCAATTATGAGAAACTCACATCAAATCAAAATCAATTAGTGATTGATTGATTTAAACTCTTGGCAGAATCACATGGCCACTGAGCTGGAGGTACCTGGCCGTTACCTGGAAACCAAGTGTGTTTCCAGAGATGCACAAGGGCGTCCGCCCACGGGCAGCAGGGGGGGAGGGGGGGGGACGGGGGGGCGGAGCTACAGGGCTACAAAGAGCCGTTCAAATACCACACAAACACACACCATAAACACACACACACACACTTTTGTACTCTCTCAACCACACACACACACACATCCATCCGTTAAGTGCAAGCAGAGGTATAAATGAAGAGTTACTGTTGGAATGAAGTGATCTAGAACTAAACTTCATCTCCTCTCCTGTCCTCTCTCTCTCTCTCTCTCTCTCTCTCTCCTCTCTCTCTCTCTCTCTCTCTCTCTCTCTCTCTCTCTCTCTCTCTCTCTCTCTCTCTCTCTCTCTCCTCTCTCTCTCTCTCTCTCTCTCTCTCTCTCTCCTCTCTCTCTCTCTCTCTCTCTCTCTCTCTCTCTCTCTCTCTCTCTCTCTCTCTCTCTCTCTCTCTCTCTCTCTCTCTCTCTCTCTCTCTCTCTCTCTCTCTCTCTCTCTCTCTCTCTCTCTCTCTCCCCTTCATCCCACCTCTCAATCCTTTTCAAACACTTCTCATTTCGTGGTCAACCCCAAGACTCTAACACTAATGAACCACAACAGCTCGGAGAAAAGAGAAACTCAAACTCCATCGACGGAAACATCCGAGGAGAAAGACGTCACTGTTTGATTGACAGGTGATCTCAACCCCAGAGAGGAGGAGGAACCAATCAACCAATCAGGGAAATCAGCCGCTGAAAACCTGCTACAATCTGCTACAACCCCACTCCCTCCCCCACCTCCCCTCTACCTCCCCCTCCACCTCGGCTCGCCACATCCACCTCTGTGACGGACTGGGTGACATTTGTGCTGACCCCTCCCTCCCCTCCATCCTCTGGAGAATTGCCCTTTATCGGGAGGGGGCGGGGCGGGGCTGAAAGCTTCGCCACTCCACCGTCTGACAACCACACCGTGAACTGTGACTGAATGCTAAATATGTCTGGGAGTCGACCTCCTGACCCCCCCCCCCCCCGAGCTCCCCTTGGCCGCCGCCACACTTCCTCGGTTTGGAGAGGAAAAACCCCGCTGGAGGCTTTCTTCGTCTCGGTCTTGCTTTATTTACACAGCGATAAAACGTAGAAACAAATAAATACACAGCGAGAACATCAAATGATTTAAAAAAAAAAAAAAAAAGAAAAGAAAAACACACAGGAAGCAGAGGAAAAAAGTCTCATTTGTGCCGGTGAGATGAAAAGGAAAAATCCAAAGGGTCTTTCAAGAACGTCTCATTCCCTGTGGGGGTTTGGAGATGAGAGCAGCTTTTATTATCGGCTCATTGGCAACGCTAAACATCAATAACTGTGGTAACGGGATAACGGGTAAACAAATCCATCCATCGCTAGAAGACTGGCAGCTTTCCGGCCTCGGACCTGTGCAGGGTGGAGGCAAATGTACTGCAAGCCGGGTGGGGGGGGGCGGGGTTGGTGCCACCATTTACTGTGGGCATTGTGAAGCCCCTTGAGACTATAAGGGCTATACAAATAAATGTGATTCATGATTTATTTTATTACTTTAAATCTTTTATTAGTTTTAATCTTTTACCTTTCACCACTTTGTATCTGTTCACTTTTTATGTGCTATATAAATAAATACACTTTGATTTGATTTGGAGGGCGCTTCTGATGGAGGAAGGAGAGGAAAGGCAGAATCACTTCCAACACGTTGATCCTCTTCAGTGAAGACAAAGAAACCAAGTATCCACATCCTTTTTGCGTCAGGAAGCGATGAGGTTTATGGGAAATGTGGTCTTAATTTTGAGTAACAAGACCGCTGGCGTGAGATAGAGGCTACTAATCATCTCCATCGGCGTCTCAAGTATTTGACGAATGGCACAGTAGGTGTCAAGTTCGGTGTAAACCCAAAAGGTTTTGATATTTGTCACGGCATGGAAAAAAAATCAGATTAAAACCGTTTTGGAAACTGGGCGAAGGTCAGCGCAGGTCGGCGCAGGCCTACGAACGTCTTCTCATCTCTTTAATTTTTCCTTTTGACCGTCGGTGCAGGCTGTCGTATCTCAGCATCTATTCACATCTATTCATCTATTCACCATCGACACGTTGCTGGGAAGGTGAAGGTGATGTAGTGATGTTTAAAAACACGACACGTATAGCACCTTTAAATAACGCCAGCTCCAGGTACCGCTGCTCCCCGGTCAGTCCTCTCTGACTCTGATGCCTCCGTTACACTACAGAGTCTTTCCAGAGTGGGAGCGGTGAGGCTGCATCTCAAAACCACAACCCCCCCCTCCGACTCCAGGTGCTTCCCGTGTCTCGCCCATACAAATGATGGGGGAGAAAAATGGATTGTAGTCTCATCTCGGAGCCTGGAGAGAAACTAGGACTGTAGCGCCCTCTACAGGAAGAAGACAGGGAGCTGCATCTTCAGAAAGTCTATGTTGACGACGGTGAGAAGATGCTTTCAAATGAGGAGACAGACTGATCCGGGGGGCGACAGATTCCATGAACATTTGACAAGACAATGTAGAACAGGAATTTCTTCACTTCATCTGCCTGACCTCAATGTGTGTCGTGTGTTTCACAGAGCTTACGAAGCGATTCAGAGAGGTTTTAAATTCCTTCTTGGACCCGCCGGATGCTGAGAGAGCAGAGAAGACGGCTCGGGCCAAACTCGGCCGCTCAGGCTGGGCGGGAAAAAAATCGGCGCAGGCGTGACCACCGACCCTGCAAAACCACTGAATCGGTGGTTATTGGTGTGTGAACTTCTCAGTCAGCATGAGGGAAAATATGAACCCAAAATGTTATTGCTTATGGCTCAGTGACCCTGGAAACGCTGTGATGTTCCGCTTGGATTCCCATGACTGTAGAGCCGGTCCACCGTGCCGGCCTCTGTGTTACCATCATTGCTGCTGTCAGATGAAAAACACTCGTCTCCGCCCCCTTTTTGACAATTCATCGTCGGTTTTGAATGGGTTTCATGAACCTGTGAGGTAAACCTTCAAAACAAAAAAACACCACCGGTTTGAGAAGAAGCTACCTGAGATTTATCAGTCAAAACGTCAACACACAGATAAATCCATCCTCAAAATCAGAGCTATTTTGTGAACAAATGTCTCCAGATGACTCTCATACTTAAGACTGACCTGTGATGTGCTTTACATTTATGCCAGCACTCATTGTTTTTCCAAATGGCAGATATCTCATTTTGGAACGAAGCTCTTCAAATGATGACAGACGATAATAACATAAAACGAAGACGAGTGCTCCGCCTACCTGTTTTTACCCTCCTTCACATCATCCACTTTTCAGCTTTTGAACACGGGTGATGAATTCTTTCCAGTTTCCCACATTCACATTTCTTCATACTGGCTAAACGCAATCGGGGAACTGGCATGGCAGATCTCAGAGAATATGATTTAAAAGCAACACAACGTGTGTCTGTGGTGAATTTGAGTGAACTGTACATATTGTGTCTGTGGATACTGGTGACACCTTCAGGGCCCCGTGAACAGACCGGCACAGTGTCGTCTTTTAAATCACCTCTGAAAATCCATTTTTACAGTAATTGGCTTTTTTATTTTTTATTTCTGTTGTATTTGGCTGTTTTATTTTTTGCTAACCTTGTTTTTCTTTTGTGTCTGACATGTTTTATTGTTGTTCTGGAAAATGAACTCCACAAGCGAAATGATGAAAAAAAAAAAATCCATTGTGTAAAATCCATTATAGTTTTGGGGGAAATGGGATGTCAGAAATAATGAACAAGCTCTGCTTTGAAGAAACCAGGTTTCCTCTTCAGGGTGGTCTGAGGCAACCAGCATTCAGTTCTTTATACGAGTTTTAAAGGGGCCCTAGTATAGCACTAGTACAGTATATAAGTCAAATAAACTCTATTTATATAGACACTGATACAACTTTCTTTTATTTGGTTAAATTAAAGGTTATTGCATTTTTATTTCATTCAGAAGAACTCCACAAAAAGCATCACAACTGGTTTTGATCCTGATTGGCTCCCCTCACTAAAGACTTCCTGAAATGCGTCCAATCAGGCCAGTTTTCAGCATTTGAACTGGAAAGGTTTACCTCATTTCAATTAAATGATCGTTAAACTGGTGAGCTGGTGTTGTCGGCCAATCAGGACCCAGTATCGTGAGGACTTAGCCTTCACATTCACTCAATAAATATCCTTCTAACTAAACTCCCATTTATTTTCAACTTCAAGGCCAAATGTGGGACTTCTAAAGCGTAGCCATGACCTTTGACCTACATTTCAAGCTCAAATGAACAAAACTTTTATCCATAAATTCTATGAAACAACATCCTACCCAGCTCTGTACTCCCACATCAGGTTTAAAGAGACCATCCCATGGCCAAAGCAATTCAATTCAATTCTGGCGTAGAGCTTATCTTATACCTTACCTTTGGACGATGGTGAATATCAGCTAAATATCTAGGATGTAAAATGTCCCCGGTCTTACCTGAGCTAGCATGTCCCGGAGGTCGGCCCCCTTGTACAGGGGCAGGTACTTGTGCAGGATGCGGAGGGCGTGCTGTTTAAAGATGGCCGTGGTGTAGACGATGCACTCCACCACGGACACGGGTTTAGTGAAGATGCCGTGCACGAAGCTCACCCCCTCTTCTGAGGTCGTCCCTGTGTGAGAGAAAACGCTGCCTCGCTACAGACCAAGTGGATTTACACACCGTGGGCCCTCGTTTCTGGAAGAGGCCCTCATGAGAGTTGAGGTCATACAGTGCCCCCCCTAGGCCAAGTAGTGTAATTGCATAAATGGGAGATTTCAAAGGCTAGACGCATCCTTTACCAGATCCATATTAATACAATGCCTTTATTTCTGTGTGTGTGTGTGTGTGTGTGTGTGTGTGTGTGTGTGTGTGTGTGTGTGTGTCTTACCAAGCAGCACTGGTTTCTCCTTCTGCCAGTGGCCCTTCTGGAAGGCGGTGACGGCCTGTTCCTTTATTAACTCCCCATCGATGAACGGAGCCCAGGTCTCAAAAACCTCCAGAAACCTGAACGGGTTCACAATCTTGGAACCTGAAACCAGAGAGGGAGACGGCGGGAGGGGTTGACGGATTTGATGGACGCAGACAGACAGGCAGACAGACAGACGGACAGACGGACGGACGCACAGGCAGAAACATGCCAGTCCCAGTTTTGAAGCCAGACATCTCAGCATGTGGGGAAGTAATCACTGAGTTATTGGTATTGATCAACAACCCATACGCTACGGTCATTTTGTGCTACAAGCAAAGATGTCGTTCTGGTATTTATTGCCCCTCTGAACATATTTCCATCTGATGTAAGTGTGCGTCAGGTTGGTGCAGCTGGTGTCTGAGGCGTCCTACTTGACTTCATCTGGGCCGCCAGGACGGCCTGGGGGCTGAGAGACAGCAGGCAGACGAAGTCGCTCACACTGCAGTTGGCCTGTTTAGCAAAGTCCTTGCCCAGCCTCAGAGCATCGTGCCTGGGAAGGAGAGACAGCACATCACAACCACAACATTACAGCAAGGTCTGACTGAAGAGGAAGCTGAAGGGAATGGAGTAGACATTTGATTAAATATTGGATATCAGCCAGTCGTCCGCAACCGATATGATGGAGGTCCCGCCCCCCGACCACAGCTACATAAAACATCCAGTTACATTTGTTTGATAATGTTTTTCTAAATTAGTTCCCCACCTAAAATAATTTCATTATTTTGAGTTTCAAATGGAGAGTTTCAGTGTGCCATGATGGTCTCAATGTTTCTGAGGCTTTTCCACCCTGACAAGAACAGAAGTCTGCGGTAAACACTGAACACTTTCTCATTTTTTGGTCAAATTGAAAGACACTGAATATCGGCACAAAATATCGTCCATTGGCGTCTAAAAATATCGGTATTGAAAACCTTCAAAAACCCATATCGATCAAACCCTAGCACAAATGTGCTCATATGAAGAAAGACACAAATGATACAAGACACAAGTGATGAAGGTAAACATGTCAGCATGCTTCCTCACCTGGTCTTCAGAGGGATGGAGAAGGGCAGGCTCTGGAAGACGGCCTGCCTGAACAGAGGCTTACTGCTCTGGATCATCAGGTGGAGACTCACCGACTGGGCGCCCGCACTCTCCCCGAATATCGTCACCTGGGAAGAAAACAGGCGAGGGCTCGGTGTTGAAGCTTCACACGTTGGCAGCGAGAGCCTAACCGTTTGATGTTCAATGCCCAGAAATCCTGCAAGGTGACGTCAGTGAACACAGCACGCTCGTGTTCACGTAAGTCGGCAGGATTGACTTTTTATTCACACGCTCACATCTTTTCTAGTCCTGAATCAAGCGTTAACCTCATGCATGTTATTGCTTTTATAGGTTTCCAACAGGGTTTTAATTTGAAAACAACAAAAAAATGTGTTTCCTGTTGCTAAGCAATAAACATCCTTGCTCCTTTCATCCCATTTACACTTCCTTCAGGTTCAAGTTGATCAGTTCGATCACCTTCCATCACAATGCAAGGTCGGAAAGAAACGTATAATCAGTAATATAACACTGTAGTTTCAGCCAAGCACTCTGATTGGCTAGCTGAGCTGTAGTTGTTGCTATGTCAACAGTTCTGGTAACCAAGGAGCTAGTTAGTAATGGTTCAGATTGTGTGTGTGTGTGTGTGTGCGCTTGCCTTGCTGGGGTCACCTCCAAACATAGCGATGTTCTGCTGGACCCAGAGGAGCGCCGCCTGCTGGTCCAAGATCCCATAATTCCCTGTAGCTGAGATTTTGGGGTCTCGCCCCGACACCAGGTACCCAAACGCACCTTTAACCACACATGGAGTCGCATCATCAGTGGGTCCTCTCTCTCTCTCTCTCTCTCTCTCTCTCTCTCTCTCTCTCTCTCTCTCTCTCTCTCTCTCTCTCTCTCTCTCTCTCTCTCTCTCTCTCTCTCTCTCTCTCTCTCTCTCTCTCTCTCTCTCTCTCTCTCTCTCTCTCTCTCTCTCTCTCTCTCTCTCTCTCTCTCTCTCTCTCTCTCTCTCACCCAGGCGGTACCCCAGGCTCACGACGACAGTGTGGGTGAAGTTGCTGATGAACCGTCCGTCGTACAGCGGCTTGGAGGCGGAGCCGGCGATGAAATTCCCACCGTGGATCCACACCATGACGGGCAGCGGCCTCAGCACCGGGGAGCTGAGGTTCACACTCAGAGGCACGAAGACGTTGAGGTAGAGGCAGTCCTCGCCCACCTTTTGGGGACGGCGGGAGCACACAGACTCAACGTTTTAGTGTTTCATGAATGACTTATTTTATGATTTATACCAAAGAAAGTCTCAGAGATGAGAAACCTAAATCATGGCACTCACATTCCTTTCTACCTCTTTGCTCTCATTTATCTTACCTCTTTAATTTTGCCAGTTAGCTAACTTTAACTCAACCAATAAGATTATTTCTGCCTTCAGATGATTTCATAACTAAAACTCCAATCTCTATTTGCATGGTATTAGGACCTTTGACCTTATTATATCATGATAAATGGAAATAATTGAGAAGTTGAATGTGCCTTTCCTTACCATCCGAGGGCACTCATCACCAATAGGCCCGCTGCAGTACTGCATGCAACCAGCTCTGGGGAAGGAGGCATCATAGACCCCCGGCCACGGAGTCAGTGGTCTGGGGGGCTTCCAGCGGTAAGCTCCAACAGGGGGGTCCGCGTACGGTATCCCATAGAATATATTGGCCTTATCCACAGCAATCCCCTTGATCGCGCCGTCGTTGGTTAACACTACAGGACCACCATCAGGAGACCCCTTTGTTTCCTGATTGGCTGGCCCGTCCTTGGGTTCTCCTGGGAGAGAGCGGGCCTCTGGGCGTCCCAGCTCCTTGAGGGAGTTGATCTCAAAGTCTGGGCTGATGATGAAAGGTTCGTCTCCCACCAGCAGCCCGTGGGAGAGACTTTTCAGGAAGCTGACTAGGTCAATGTCATCATCGTTTCTCGCAGCATTTCCGGAGGCCAATGCCAAACTAAGTGCGCACAGCAGCAGCAAACAGTGCGAACTCTCCATACTTGGATAGAAAACAGTTATATTTCCCCAGACACCGCCGCTCAGATCATGCTTGGACTTGAGTTGTGTCCTAGCTGAAGTAGAAAAGCTGCAGCCCCCAAGCCTAAACACTAAAGCTCACCACAGACAGCTGACACCAATTTGGCCAGTTGAGTGTCGAGATTCATCAGACAGAAGCTCCTTTGTCTGCGACCTGTGGGCTGAAACCTGTCCAGTAGCCTGGACTCATGACAGTATAATAGAAGACATGCCGTCTTCCCTTTACCTAATGAAATCATCAAGTCACACGCATGATCGCCATGTGTGGGTATTACCTATGGAGGACCACAACTAACTTAAGTATAAATAAATGAATGAATGAATGAATGTATAAATAAATAAATAAAATCAACTAATCAGTATATATATATAGTAATAAATAAAATAATGCATTAATGCACACAGTAATAAATAAATAAACAGATGAAATCTGGTATAAGCCTGTTCCCGGAGGATGCAGCCGGGAGCAGAACTGGAAGAGCTGTCCAGTCGGGGTCGGAGCTTGTCTCAGGGAAATAAATACACAAATAACTAAATAGGGAAATAAATATAAACAGAAATAAATTAATGAGACAATAAATAAATAGGACAAAAAATAAAAAAATACAGAAATATACATTTATACCAGATTTCATCTATTTATTTATTACTGTGTGCATTAATGCATTCTTTTATTTATTTCTATATATATACACTGATTAGTTGATTTTATTTATTTATTTATACATTAATTCATTTATTTATACTTAAGTCAGTTCTGTTGCTCCATATTACAGTTTTTTACAATCACTTTGGCACTAATTTCAGAACCTTGATGTCATTTTTCAAAACTCTAGACACAAAACTCACAACCGATGATCAAAATGCACATTTTTCAAAACTCTAACACTTTTGCTTGGATACAATACACAGAAACCTCAGATCATTGGTTCATTGAACTAAAATCACCTGTTCAAAATGACACAACTTACAATGATCTAACTATCAATTGATACAACTCCTCAAAATGATAAGTAACTGTTTCATTACTCTTAATGCTTAGTTTTATGGAAACTGACGAACAATATTCCATGTTTAGATCATGAAAGTTTCAGGATAACGAGATCCATTGACACCAATTACCGTGGAACATGAACATAACTATGGATTTAATATTTCATCATCATTCTTTATCAGACAGTTTCTATGGTCCCATGTATCACTTTCCAGACCATGGATGACGCAGGCAATGACATCACAGCAGACCAGTGTCAGGCCTGGATTCGCCATGCCCAAAGATTCTTCCCAAGATGTTTGGGATGAAAACATCCATTGTGATGTGGATGAGAACCAAATCCACAAGACAGGGTTGATGGAAATATAGAAGTACAGTAATCAATCCTTTGTTTTGTTTTTACAGTAAGCCAAGTGAGGAACACTGCAGTTGCCGTTTTAGTTTTTTAAAGATTTTTTGTAGCCAAATATTTTTGCTTTGATTCAAAGAAACCTATGTTGTGATTTTACTGTATTTCATCAATACATTTCAGATTTTGTTCAATGATTCCATTGTGTCTGTAATACTCTCTGTACTAGTACAGTGATGTATTTACGTGTAGTACCATAATGAAACATGTATCACATATTTTGTACTACAATATTTAGTGATTGTACGAACAACTAAACAGTGAAACTATCGGTATCTTGTGTGTGTGTGATCTAAATGAATGTTCCTCTGGTATTTCATGATAAATGAGTTATATGAACCAGTGATTCTGCAAGTGCAAGGTTTCTTTAAAGATATGAACGCACAATGCAATGTTTTGAACATTGGGCAGCCTGTGTTACAAGTGATGACCGTTTTGAGTTTTGTGTCTAGAGTTTTGAAAAACGACATCAAGGCTCTGAAATTAGTGACAAAGTGATTGTAAAAAAACTGTAACACGGTTTTAAAGCCTAATTACGCGCACCTGTCACTCATAAGGAGTCTGTGATTTCCAGCCTGGTCTTGGCGTTAGTAAACAACCATGCTTCCCATTGCTGAAATTAAAAAGAAAATGTAAGTTCTTCGTTTACCTGCAGTGAATTCAGTATCATGTTTATTTCGCTCGGTTCCACAGTGAATTTAATCAACTTCAAATGTTTTCAGGAACTACTTTGCGTTTTCGTTCACGTTTTTCATACTGATGACCTACACCATATCTCTCGGTGAGTATCGCTCTTCGTCCTTTCTGAAACTGGCCTTGTTCATTTCAGAGAGATACAATTTATTTATTGATTTATTTTTTTCCCCAGGAAGTTGCAATGATTTTTCATTCTCCATTTGTTGGATCATCAAAGACGATACTTCTGAGAGGTACACAAATAACAGCCAACATTACACGCTTCAGTGTAATACTGCATTCAGTTTGCCAAACTCAGTTTAATGTTGCTTTACTCATCGGCAAAGGCACATAACTGCTAGAACATAACTGAAGACCTTGAACGAATCTTTAGTGTCGTCTTGTAAATTCGGCGTGTAAATGATCCACTAAGCTGCACTGTATTAAAAATAAAATCTCCACTGTTTGAATTGGTTCACATTGCTCACTAGCGTCCACCACGCTGTATTTTCTTCGTGGAAGATTATTGACCAGCAATACTGAGAGCTGACATTTGTATTTCAATAAGTGCTGCTTTGTGTATTGGGTATATGCCGAATTGAAGAGTGTGTACGTACTATTCTTAAAGGTCTGAAGTTATGTTTTAACAGGTATGTGCCTTGGCCGATACGCAAGGCAACATTAAACTGACTTTTTTTAATGGAGTTTGGTCAAAAGGTATCAGGGCTGCAAAACTACCCGTCCGGTTCTTCTAGGTCAGGTGGAAATATATGGCTCAACACCACCGCGCTGAAATCAATTGGGAAGCAGGGGAAATTTACCTCCTTGACTGTGTCGCCAACTGTGGAAAACAAACTGACACTTAAGTATGGAGGCACTGTGCGGAAATGGAAGTTCTCAATCAGCCCAAGTAAGTAGCTGCTCTCGAGACGTTTGCATTGTGTCAGGATTAGGACAAAGTTAAATCAAAGCCACAGTCTTGTCAGATGTCAAGCCCACAATCAGTTCATGCACCCTTACAACATGGCATAGGAGTCTACAACCAAACACTTAGATGTACCCATAGGCCTACATAACATAGTAAATGGACTTCAATCTTCATCTCTCACTTGAAGGTACAAACTCGATTGCAATCAGAGGCCTGCGCCGACCCCAAGATAAACCGTCCGATGCCACTCAGGTGTTCCTCTCATCACTGACTCTCATGCTGTGCTTTCATCTCGACAGACGGTCAATGTTTTGTTTCTATTAACAAACTATCTAGCTGTTTATCGCTGTGCACTACTTCAACCCCCTTTCCTTCTGTTTCTTGTCCACCTTCCTGCAGGAAACCCTGGGGTTGTTGACACCCGCTGAGGTGTTTGCCTGTGAAAATGGCACATTGTTCTTCCACCAGGATGAAAACTTGATCCTTGCTATTGGTGTGTGTGGTATTTTCTTTTTTTAATCCTTGTGGAACTAGTTTACTGCTACTTAGCTAGGAAAACTGAGGTTCTTTGGCTCCAGCCCCCCTGAGGTATAACTCAACCAATGAGATTATTTCTGCCTTCCGAGCGTCTCTGTTTGTTTAACTAAAACTCAAGTCTCATCCTAGGCCACACGTCACGTCTTCCTGTCAATCTGGAGTCCAGGAGTCCCGCTATGTTGCTGGTCTCCTGGATGGAGAACCTTCTGGCTGCCCCAGATCCCAGCGGTGGCCACTTGGTGTCCCTCTACCGCGATGAGTTGGGCTCGTACACCGTTCTCAGTGTGGACACGACCACCCGCAACCAGTACCGCTTCACCGCCCTCGAGTCCTGCAGCCACTATGCGGCATGTGTGGAGGTGGCGGGCACCCACTCGCTCACCTGCCTCTCCACTATAACGGGTGTGTACCTCGTGCCTAGCTGCGTTATTGTATTGTTTCTAGATATTTGAACTCAAACATATATTTCAAAGTTTTTCCTGTTTTTTGAAATTCTCTTCTAATTCTTTTACGCCCGTCTTCCACCAGACCCAGACACCCCCAGATATTTCCTGGTGTCATCGTGGAATAACACCGGCATAACTGTGGCTTGGGACTCCCCCGGGAACCGCAAGTTCTCCCTCTTCCTCCTCACCGCCTTCTACCTCAACGGCACCGACCACGTCACCAGGGAGACGCCTTTCTGGCATCAGGAGGATCCCCCCTTTGTGTTCACCCTGTCCGACCTGGCGCCCTGCACCAGAGTAAGGTTTGGCCTGCAGACCGTGTGCCAGGCGGGGACGGACTCCCGCTACAGCAAGATGGTCGAGATCGATGGAAACTCTGGTGAGCTCTGCAGACCTGTAGGAAGACGCATGAACTAGCCAGTCAACCAAACATGGTCTGCTGTCCATTTCAGTGCCTGTCCATCTGAATACAGTAGATCTTCACTTCTGGTTCACCAAGCACAAGTTGTTTTTTCTCACATTACCACAAAAATTCTTCTTTAATAGTCCTTAAATAGTTCTTCTTAAATAGTTCTTCTTTAATAGTTCTTCTTTAACGGAGCCCCTCTTTCCCCATCAGTCCACTCCAATATCAAGGCCTTGCGTCAGACATCGTTTGGCCCCGACAACTACACCCTGACCTGGGCGGTGGGGGACACCTCGTCCATCTCCATGTTTAGAGTCTACCACCAGGGGGCGCTGCGGGGCTCCACCCTCGTCACCAACCACACGGTGGCGGGTCTGCTGCCGTGTCGCCGGTACCTCGCCAGGGTGGAGGCGCTGTGTGGAGAGGGCGTGCTCATGGACGCCAAGACAGTCGCAGCCCACACAGGTACAGTAGCGCTGCGGCTGGAAGTCGACTGGCTGCAAGTTCAAAGACATGGTCGCGTTCGGGAAAGAGAACGTGTGTGTGTGTGTGTGTGTGTGTGTGTGTGTGTGTGTTCGTGTGTGTGTGTTCGTGTGTTTGTTCGCAGTGTAATCTCTCTATATATTGTGTGTGTGTGTTCCCTCCAGTCCCTCGAGGTGTGTCTGACCTCAGGTATCGATCTAACGACTCCACCGTCCTGTGGAGTCCAGGCACCGCCCACCGTCCGGCCGTGGCGTTCCTGTACAAGCTCTCCTTGGAGAACGACACCGCCGTCCGGAGCGGCCGTCTGGTGGAGCCGGCGCTGCGTCTCCCGGGGCTGGTGGACGGGCTGAACTACTCCCTCCATGTGTGGGAGCAGTGTGACGGGAACTGGCAGTCGGAGCCGGCCCTGGTGTGGTTTGATCGGGTGAACAGACCCTTAAGGCCCCGTGTTCTGCCTGTTGGACACAATGATGATGATGACATAGGTCAGTCTGAGCTGGACTTCATTCATTCATAATAACCATCATTCATAGTCAATCTAACTCAGTTTTGTCGATATAGAACTGCAGTTAGAGGTTTCCAGTCCAGGTCTAGCCATGGTCGTGCCGTGGTTGTTGTCAGGGCCCCTACAGGACCCCATGTCGGAGCCTGGAGCCCAAATAGAGATGATTATCAAAAATAAAGTGAGGGCAAAGACGGATTTTAGTTTCTTTATTTGAAATGAATGAAACCATCATATTGTTTTTCTTTCTCTATGCGTCTCCTAGCTGCAAGAGCTGTTGAAAGGCTTCCATCGCCCAGCCCGGGTTCAGCTGGTGACCTTTGAACCTTTAGACCAGGAAGGGAAAACACAAATTCTCTTCAACTCTTTCGACGCCTCCGTCACGGACCGAGACGAACCCCTGCCTGTAGCGGAGCAGCTGGACTACCTTCGGTCCCTGCAGCTGCCCGATATCACGCTCACTGATCGGCTCATATGCTGGGATGGTAGGAGTGGAGATGAACCTACACCAGTCTGGGTTTGCCTCTCAAACCATTATCAATAAGACGTTTTTTAAAATTGTTTTTCAACTCCTTTTTATTTTTGCGGTTAGCCGACCAGCTGGCCAAACAATCCTGCTTCTTAAAAGATTCTCATTTTGTCTTTACTAGCTATTTTTTTTTAAATTATATTTCCTCTCATTGGTTGTCAGGTCCAGATGTATGTGCTTCCTCCACGCAATCTTTGTGTCCCCCCAATTCTCTGTGCATCAACACTCTGGGCTCCTTCGCCTGTGTGTGTCGCCATGGCTACTATGATGTTGGATCCGTCGCCATGCCTCCAGTGGCGCCGCATCCAGTCTGCAACGGTTTGTCGCTGCTCTCAGTAACTGATGAAGGACTTGGTGATCTATTACTGTAGGTTGAGATGTACACCTGTAGAGCAGCGCTACATCAGGCTCAAACGTATTGGGATGAAGCTGATTGGTCGTGGTTATTGATTATAGTATTGCAACATTCATTTTTTCATTGTGTCGTGTGTGTGTGTGATTCACTAATGAGATGTTTTCGTCACAAAAACGAAAAGAGCCAGTAAATACCATGGGAGGCCTTATCGACGCTTCAGTAGAACAACACATGCAACATCTGCAACACAATGATGCAGAAGTAACGGATTCGTTCATTTGAAATGGATGAACTTCCATCAGTTAATTAAAGGAAACATCCGCCCTAAGACTTTAACAGCTAAGGGCATTTCTGGGTCCATTTTGTTGTTTCTTGGTATTAAACCCACAGCTGAAATGCTCAGGCACATTCATGCACATTTTCTGGGAGTTGTCAAAAGGCATTCTGGGAAATGTAGGAAATCACTATGATAAAATAACTCCTGGAATTCATTGAACATCACAGATTGATGGTATATAACCATGTAAGAGGATCTGAGGATGGAACTTTTCAAGTGTGCTCTGCGCTGCTCTGATCCCGACTCTTGTTTTGAAACAGAGAAAGGCTTTTTCATCCAGTGTCTGGCCAAACTGATGACCGGCAGTATAGCCAAAGCCTACCTGGCCTCTCACTTCGGAGGAAAGGTCAACGTTGAGCTGAACGACGGGCGGTGCAGCGTGGATGAAAGCGAGACGCTCTACTTCTTCCGCACCTCGCGCAACGCCTCTGAGTGTGGAACCAGGAGGCTGGTGAGTGACGGCGCTCAGACAGGTCAGCCCAAAAATGGGTTACAAATTGATGAGCAAATTCTAGTTATATCCACGGGTGGGGAGATGATGAAAGCTCTACAGGTTTTGCTAGAGATGTGCCAAAGGGTGTCTGTCTGCACAATGACTTCATATTAAAGTGTATAGAGTGTTTTTAACAGTGACCTCTGTCTGGTCCACTGGGTGTCTTTTCTTTCAGGTGCTGCTCCAGAGTGACCGGCTGATTCAAGGCCCCTCTCTGTCATTTTTCTTTTATTTGTAAATGCATCTTCTGTTAAAGCTGCACTAGGCAAGATTTATATGTAAGAATACACTTCATCAGTCTAACTGACAAAGAGACTCTGCAACAGAGAAGATCATCCCATCCCCACTAACTGAGACACACAGAGGAATAATGAATCAAAACTTGATAGCAAAATACAAAACTTTATTCTCAACAGCAGTGAGCGAGCACCCTATCTAGAGAAAGGAAACGCTTACTGATGCCACATCAGATGATTACTGGGTAAAGAAGTCCTTCAAACTTTCAGAAACCGTTATCCCTCGCTGCCACTTGTGGCCGCCAAAGTGCAAATTTGCCTTGTGCGGCTTTAAACCATCTTAGTCTTTTGTCCTTTGTGTGTTGTGAATTATGAGCCAGGTCGTAACTGTGTGTGTGTGTGTGTGTGTGTGTGTGTGTCCGTGTGTGTCCGTCCATCCATCCAGGAGAACAACACACACATTCACTTCCAAAACATGCTGAGTGTGACCTTGTCCAAGGAGCAAACCATCACCCGGCGGGATCTGAAAATTGTCTGGAAGTGTGTCTACCTACGGAACTATATCCGCAACACACAAGTCAATGTGGATTTGGAGTGGTGAGCCGGCTTGTAGTACTAGAGTATTACCACGTGTACTGGGGACTGTAGTGTTTGAGTTAGTTGGCGACAGGTTTCATGACCATAACTCTTGGGTTATCCGACTCACAGTAATGGATTGTCTTGTTTGCTGTTGTGTAAAGGAACAAAAAACAGTCAAGAGCAGGCGCTTCTAGGCCTCCTCCTGATTTCCTTCTCTTCATCTCCATTCACAGCTTTAGTTATTTACAACTAGCGTAGATTCATGTCTTATACCGGTAGGTCCCTAAATGGGGTCCAGGACATTGAGGGGATTCCAGGGGGAGCATGAGGAAAAGTTGAATTTCACTATTAAGAAATCAGCACCCTAGTAGAAAGTCTTGATGTTTTGCGTCTCTACATCTCCATGGCTCATGGCTCTAGTTTCTCTAGTTTCCTCAGTGAATTGTAGGTCAGAAATGAAAGGAAAGGGACGCCTTGTCAACAAGTTGAAGACAGAATTCCCCCTAGTCATTAATATCTAACCACATTGTCTCCATCGTGGTAGGATTACCTCCCTCTCCCTGGTGGAGTTCAACTCATCCGTGGAGCTGGGCCTGACCATGGCCTTGTACAGTGACGAGTCCTACACGTACAGCTACCAGAACGCCATAGCCTTGGGGCTCGAGGACACCCTGTTCTTCCAGGTGGCCCTTCAGACCAACAACACCTTTGTTTCCGAGGTCCTCCTGCAGGTGGCGTCATGCTGGGCCACAGAGAGCCCCGACCCCCAGGACGAAGTCAAAGGCCTGCTCCTTCAGGATGGGTAGGCGGTGATGCTTGCTGTCACGGGGTGTGGTTGGTGTATGTTTAGACATTATTTGCACACCGCTAATTCTCCTCAGGACCTCCAGCCGTGGCTGCTGGGAGATTGGAGACGCCACTGCAAAAGAGGGCAGTCTCCCTTCTCTACTCTTGATGTGGTCAGTATGTGTGTCGGTGGTTTCATGTCTTCAACTCAATGCTGATATCATGTCAGCCTTAGGGAGATGTGTTGGCCGTGTGGCTGCATCTTACCTTCTGAAATGCTCAAGGTGAAAGAAGTGGGAAGGACATTGTCAGTATCTTGAGGTCTATGCATGTGCATTGCTTTAACTTGAGTGCATGTCAGGATGTGAAAGGGCGTAAAGGAAATTGAATGGTTTAAAGCTGCTCTTGGCACTTTAGTGGCCACTGGGTAGAAAGAAACTGAATTCTTTGAAAATTTTACCCAGAAATCATGTAGCGAGACTATTTTGTATTTCGCTCTTGAGGTTTGATTCATCACTTCCTGTGCACTGGGAAGATTTCCCTCCAGTGACCATACCAAACACCAACATTTCATTTGGGCAAATATGGCAAATCGATCTCAGTTAAGGGGATGAGGCTGTCTTCTCTGTTACAGCCCCGCCCTCGCCTAGTGCACTGTTAAGTTATTGTAACTGCATTGAATTGCAGCGGGACATCTCTCTTAGCGGAGTTAGCGTAAGCCAGTGATGCTACTGAGTTTCCACCGTACCCTGTTACTCTCTCCCCAGCTGTCCTGTTGATGACACGTTCCAGTGGCGCTCGGCTAATGGTGTGGCACAGAAGAGCAGGTTTTCGATCCGCATGTTCACCATGCCCAAAGGGTTGCCCATCTACTTTCACTGCCTGGCCCAGATCTGTGGGCATGACGAAGACTGCACCACGGTAAACAAGAGCAATGTCAAGGCTGTGATCCGTCTGGTAACGTGTTGGGCAACGTAGCGTATTACAGTGAGACACATGGTAACATACGCACAGAGTAACCCGGCTACTGCGGTTGAGGTTTTATTTGGGTTAAGCTGTTAACATTGCACATGCACTTTTTTGATATCCTGCGATTGAGTCTCCCTGTTGCCAAGAATAAACCAGTTAACAGAATATTCCTGTTCAGTGATAAAATGGTCCGCCAGTAAAAGAAGCATGATGTTGAATTGTGCAGGTCTTGTTTTCTCGTGTGATTTGTGTCATGGATTTGCAGCCATGGCGAATCACTAATTGAGCTTCATCATTTTGTCAACTTGTAGAACTGCACCACCCACCAGCTCCCCAAGAGGTCGGTCAGCAAGAGGGATATAAACGGTAAACGAAGCGTTGTTGTGTCCGCCGGGCCTCTGCTGGTCAGCACGGAGGCGAAGTCGGGAGACCAGCCGTCGAACTGTGAGTTGACGGGGGCGACGCTCAGCCCTGAACGTTCACCAATAAACAGGATCAGATGTAACACTGTCAAAATCTAGAATGAGAGCTCACATGGAAAACAAGGGTTTGATCAGAAATGTAAAACTTTTCATGGTCACTTTTCATGATGTTGATCTTTGATTGATGTGGTGAAAGTACACAGTTCAATTCGCTATGGTTTGTGCCACTGAGCATCTTTGTTTGGAAACTGTGCAGGTCATAGTTCAGCTGAAAAAGATGAAAAATACATTTTTTTATTTTGCATTTAAATTTAAAATCCTATTTTTAGGGTATTTACATGAAAGAAAATGTCTTAACCCGCTGGTAGATAATTTGTTAACACTTAAACTTAGTGACTTATAATACACTTTAAGAATGAAAAGACATTCTTGGATTTGTGTCATGTGGAGATGTGACCCGTTGAAGATCCTAGAAAGTCCATCCAAAAATCCATTACAGCTGTAAGTTAAGTGTTTATAAGTTTGGTCATTTAGGTTACTATTGCTTTAGGTATAATCGTAACAAGAGAACACGTCTGTATCTTGAAAGAAGCCAAATTATCTCCCAGTTCAGTTTCATTTTAAGTGGGAACCACAGATGCACACAGTACTGCAGTAAAATACCAGGATGTACGTCTGTGGTCTGACTGTCTGTTTCCTTGCAGGGACGGAGCACCTGATGATGATCTCCATTGTGGCAGGATCAATAGGCTTCTTGGGGATAACGGTGCTCGGTGTGAGCGCAACAAAAGCGATCATGAGCTACTATGAAAGACTGAGGCTGCAATAAAAAGCTTGAAACAAGATCTTTGTGTTTAATAATGTATTAGTGGACCATCAGAAGGCATCAGCGTGAAATACGTGGCTGTAACATAATGGAAAGGTCAGGTTTCTCTGGATAACCGCATCAACTAAATGCTTAAAACTGTAAAAATATTAATAATTGATCCGTGCTCCAAATAGAGATGTAACATGGTTCAATCCCATCTTCCATTTCTTCTCTCAGCGGCTCATCTGCCACTTTTCCAACACATTTGTTATCATTTAATATTCTTTGTGGCCATGTCATCATGTTTCAACATTGCAGTCTGTTGTACTTAAGATCTTCCTGAATGTCATCAGCTTTTAGTGTTCGTTGTTTTCTCGGCCTGCTTTCTCGTTAGCCTCCATCTTGCGTTTCACAATCTCATTCTCCCTCGTTGGTTTTAGCCACTTTCACCTTCCCCATTTCCAGCCTCGATCTCTCCTCTGGTATGCCATCCTCTCTTCCTCAGGTTTCTCTCCATGTCCTCCATCTCTCTCTTTTCCACATATTTCTAGTAGAAGCTGCCCCTGATTTTTGTTCATATTAGTTAGTTTCTTAGCTCATAACTTTGTAAATTAATTTGTTTCGGATTTATCTGTTCTCGCTGTTTTTCTGTAAATTTGTCATACATTAATAGTATTTTTTTTTTAAAAGGGCCCCTGAACAGCAGATTTTTCTTTTCTTTTTTTAATGAATTTTAATAATTCAGACATCACAAATTGAGTTCACTATGATAGGAAACAATATGGGAGACATTTTTATCAAAATTGACATTCAGTCAACAATAACTCAAAAAACTAATAAAAATATTTGACAAATGTTTTCTTTGCTCCATACAAATTTCACCGACTTTAACGACATGAAATCAATGTCAATATTTTTTAACACGAGGGAAGCACTGCCGCCCTGTATAGAAACCGAAGAAGAGTGAAGACACGTCACTTCCGTTTGTAACCATCAACAATGGCGTCCTCCACAACGGGAGACGGCGTGAGTGAAGCACAAACTGGGAAGAAATCGACAAAGAGTAAAAATCAAGGTAAATCGTATATATCGTCGAGATTAGGACAAAAACTAATGTGCAGAGGTCCGTTAATGTTGAAACTGAGCTGAATGTAAAAGGCTAAAGTAGAACTGTCGACACGGCTAGCTAAAGACAGGTAGCATCACATTGGCTCGCGAGCTAACGCTAACGCGACTCTGTCAACAGTTGGCGGTGTGCGAAAACGTGTTTCCTCTGGCGGTGTGTCTTCACTTCTATTTTGCACCAGGAGGAAAATAACATTTGGCTTTTTGCGGATTTGATTATTTTGCTGGGTGTTTAACGGTAAAAAAAAAACAACAAGATCTCACGGGATTTCACTGAATTGAGAGTAGCGTTCTGAAAGTAACCGACCTAGGTCAGGCTCGTTTGGGATCTGATCGTCTCTACCTTTTGTGAATAGGGTTCTTCTCCATTCTACAAGGAGGTTGTCAGGCTATATGTTAGTCTTCATGTCTTTTATTAGCTCATTTCTTCTGTGATATTTTCCTTGTGCAGTGGCAAAACACCAACACGCTCTGGTCAGAAAACGAGGAAACACCGACATACACATTATATGATGACCTCTTGTGTCTTGCAGTGGATGAAGCAGAACTTTTAACTGTTCCTGATGGATGGAAGGAACCAGCATTCACCAGAGAGGACAACCTCCGAGGTCTGCTGGAGGAAAGCAGCTTCGCCACCCTCTTTCCAAAGTACAGAGAGGCTTATCTGAAAGAGTGTTGGCCGCTAGTGCAGAAAGCCTTAGGAGAGGCGGTGAGTATACGTTGTATTGCACAGGAGGAAGCTGCTCTTGTGCCGATTCTGTGTAACACCCAGATTTCTATTGCATCACAGCACATCAAAGCCACTCTGGACCTGATAGAGGGAAGCGTCACGGTTTGCACCACCAAGAAGACGTACGACCCGTTTTCCATCATGAGGGCCAGGGACCTCATCAAGCTGCTAGCCAGGAGTGTCCCATTTGAACAGGTAATCTATCAGTGTGCCCTGCCCAGTGAAGTCGAGCAGCACCACGTTTGATGAATACATGTCACCACATTTTCTTTTTTTTGCTGAACAGAGCGGCTGCAGGATAAAATGTGATGTATGTGGATGCAGCTTTTTCTGCAGAGTTTCTCTTTTGGTGTTTGAAACATGTACAGAAAGTGGGTGGGGTGAACTAGGAACTATTTTCATCACTCGTAAAACTCCCAACTTATTCCATGTTTTCGTCTTGCTCGGTGTAACTGTCTCATAGTATGTTGTTCCATTGCACTGCTGGACTCTCCCCTGTGAATGCAACCCACAGCTTGCCGTGCTACATGATTGCACATAGTGATAAAATGCTGTAAAGTCCACTCTAAGGTATAGTTTGGTTTATATGGACGAGGTTCATGCTGTTCTTTCCTTCCAGGCTGTGCGGATATTGCAGGACGACGTGGCGTGTGACATCATCAAGATCGGGACCCTGGTGAGGAACCGGGAGCGCTTTGTGAAGCGAAGACAGAGGCTAATCGGCCCCAAGGGCTCCACCCTGAAGGTGAGTCAGGCTTTTGTTCAAACACGCCGAAAGTCTCCTGGGAGTAGATCTGCTCAGCCGTGTGAGATCAGACATCACAATTATATTATTAGTTAGTAACATGCTCCTCCCACTGAGGACCACTAAACTCTTTCCATAGTTTCTGTGTGTTTTTCCTTCCTCTGAGTCGCTGATCAAAGCTGCATGCCCAACATGGAGCTCAAAGTCTGCTTGATCACCTCCTTGAATATGTACCTGTCCTGTCTGTATGGTGCATTTTGGGCTGAGCGTCACTAGGTGGCGGTGTTGCACCTATTCAGCTCCAATCTGGACCTCTGGGCTCAGAGTACTGCTGGTTTTCTGTTCTGCTCTAGCTGTCTAATGAGGGACGCCAGGTGAATGCAGTTAACTAGCTGGTGACTTTGGACCCTGAGGCCCGGATTCTGGCACCACTGAGCATCACTGTCTGATTGGCTGCGCACAAACAGATTATTTATATTCAAGCTGTGAGTTGAAATCCTTTATTTTGCTGTCCTGTCTTTTCTCTCTAGGCATTGGAGTTGTTGACCAACTGCTATGTGATGGTGCAGGGCAACACCGTGTCAGCCCTGGGGCCCTTCAACGGCCTCAAGGAGGTAAGGGCCTCACAGCTGCTCTATCTATACTGCAGGGTTTATAATCACTAGACTCTGATCTCCTGTCAGTGGTCTTCTTGAGACATCACTACTGCCAACACAAAGTCATTAATCAATCAATTATTAAAGCAATAATTGTCCTTTTGTCTGATGATAACTTGCATCAGCTACTAAGGGTGCGTTCACAGCAAGCGTGTTTGAAACTGTTTATTGAAACTCTCCAGCATTTCCTCTTTTGGTTCAGTCCATTTGGCCGGGTCAGAACAATGTCATTCAAACTCAAGTGGCACCAAATAACCGCCGCCTGAATGTGCGTTGCGGTTTGTTAGTAGTGAGAATGGACTCTGGGCCAACTACAGGAAATGACCGCGCATGATCGCACCCACCACTGCCACCCAAACTTCTAACCTCACAGGATGACGGGTTACCAAAACTGTCATGTGACTTTTGTTTACCAGCCTTGGTTTGCTTGTACTTGGGCAGCGTGAACCTAAAGGAACCGAGTGCAACAAACGTTTCCACTGAGGTTCAGAAAGCCGACTAAGTGTAACCTATCTAATGGTTAGTGGCAGCCTGCAGCAACGACAGCAACGTAACGCAACCCACAAGCACGTTAAAGAAGGGAAGTTACCTGTGTATGCTAGGTGTGAGAAATAACACTAGTAGAACACACTGAGACAACGAAAACATGAATACAAAATAGCTGTGGTTATTTTATGTGTTTTTTTTGTCAAACCTACTGACAAAAAAACGATTTGCTTCAGGGGCAACGAGACTCAGAAGGTCCTGGTCTGTTTCTGATGATAAACTATGATAACATGAAACTTTTCATCATTTAAGTTTCATCTTCTCTCCTATTTTGTGATAACAGACTATGTAGTGATGTATAATGATAATATAGCGACCAGGTCAGTATGATATCTAGTCAGTACTGATCACTGCCCTTCTGCTGTTCAGGTGCGGAAGGTGGTTATGGACACCATGAAGAACGTCCATCCCATCTACAACATCAAGGTACGCTGAAGCTGAATCTGAAACTAGTTTGGGGGCTGTCTGTCCGTTTCCTGTGGAGTCACATCTCACAGGAAGTGGGTTTTATAGAGCGGTTTGTTTTTAATCCACTGTGCGCTAGAGGGGCGGGGTTAGCCTTGTGCAACTGGAGAGTTTGGTAGAGGTTCAGACAATCGCAGGAAAAATAAACTCCCAACAGAAACAACTAAAAAACATTTGGTAATACTGTTTGAGTGTTTGGGCCGGGTGACAGATGGCAGTCTCGTGGGTTTGATCCCCACATAGTGTCAACTATCGCCTTTTATACGTCGCTTTGGATGAAAGCGTCTGCTAAATGACTGTAGTGTGATGCCCGATGACGATGAAGTCCATCCTTGTTCTGGATCTCCTGATTGACACAAATCTCTCTCTGGCCTTGAATGCCGAGGTCGGCACAACCTGGAGCTGAGGGCACGAAACCAAACAGGACCGATGGTGATCAACGAACCCATTCAAAGAGACGGGACGAGTTTTGTTCTGTCATTTTTCCTCGCCAAGCACTCGTCACACTGAGCTGTAAACTTTGGCACTTGGAGAAAAATCTTTTCCAATCTTCCTCCTCCTCTTCATCGTCTTCTTCTGCTTAACTGTTTAGATCTATTCAGATTTCAGCTTGCAGAACACATTCGATGAAAGTATCAAATGTTTATGAAATTCGGTATTAAATTCAAACTTTCCCAAAGACATCGATGTAGTATTGCAATGTGGGTTGCCGTGACGACCCTACGACCTCACATTTGCTGCAGACTGCATGACTGGAGATGATGATGATGATGTTATTATCCACTAACCCTCAATTCTCTGACCGTCAATCAGACTCTCATGATCAAACGGGAGCTGGCCAAAGACCCCGACCTCCGGATGCAGAGCTGGGAACGCTTCCTGCCCAATTTCCGCCATAAGAACCTGGCCAAGCGCAAGGAGCCCAAGAAGAAGAGCGTGAAGAAGGAGTACACGCCGTTCCCTCCACAGCAGCCGGAGAGCAAGGTCAGTAGAGACACACTGGTTCAAATGGACCGTTTTAGTCTGTTTCCGGCAGTTCCCATAATGCATTGTGTGCCGGTGACAGTTTGAGCGCTGTAATCACACTGGTTTATGTGGCGCCTCTCAGTCCCCTGCTGTCGGGGTGGGTGGGGTGGGGGGGTGTGGTCTTGATGTGGGGGAAGGAAGAGTCCCGGTCAGGGCCAGTGATAAGGACTGGACCTCCCCGCCACACTAATCTTCTTCATAATTCAGTCGTTACTGGAGTCTCACAACAGGTTCAAAGAATTCACTGGAGATGATCAGAGTTCGATGCATAGAGTTTTATTCTTCAACAGAAACAAAACCCGGGTTGGCTCCGGAACCAGACCGAAGTACAACTGTCTGTGCATGATCTTATATATGGGAGGAGAATACTGATTCTACGCCCTCTCCTCATTAATTTCAGCTTTGTCAGCAAGAAAGTTTTCTTTGTATCAAAAAAGTAATGGTGTCCCATCGCGGCCGAAATACCCATGAACACCACGGCGCTGGCATTCACCATTATACATGGCCACCTGGGCCTCTCTTGTCTGCGCCTGCTCCGCCTGGTTTTTAAGGCCTCTGCAGCCTGACCTTGGACACCCTTATTGCAAAAGGGCCTCAGACTGTATTTTTTTAACTTTATGATTACTGTAGGGAAACTGTTAGACTATGTTTTTGAAGCTTTATTGAAACTTTATGATTACTTTATGATCTTTTAGGTTACATGCTTAATCAAACATATTCTATATTTATGTAGATTTATCATAACACACACACACTCTGGATTATATTGCTTATTACAAAGCATATCATTGCTTAATACAAAGTATATTATTCACAACAGTCTGTATAGATGAACTGTTAAAGGACAGAAACCACAGGGCTTTACGAGCTGTCAACTGGAGGAGGGTCGAGGGTGTTCTCATATTGAACCGTTAGCACAGATCATACTGGACCATCATTTAATTTTCATTCATTTTAATTACATACTGCTCAATAAAAAACAGTTAATGTGTACAAAATCACTTTAACACCACGATCATGAAGACTCAGCAGTTGAATTCTCTCCTGACGACCACAACGATGTGGTGGGACCGTAGAGCGCTGTCTCATGAAAATGAGGAACTTTTTTAATCTGCTTTAAAAAAAAAAAAAAAAAGATTTAACAAATTGTGTTTTATGTAGGTTGACGTGGAGCTGGCCACGGGAGAATTCTTCCTCCGAGAGAGCGTGAAGAAGAGGAAGAAGATGGTCGAGATCAAGGTGAGCACTCTCGACGACTTCATCTACTCCTGATGAAGCCGCAGTGCCAGTTTACATGTTTATTACAGGAATTAACAACTAAACTTCCATTTACTTACTATTCCTTCATCTTTAATCTCTAAAAAGTTTATATTTTTAGAAGTTATCTTAATTTAAATCCTTAAGAAGTATTAAAATAGTCATTAGAAGTGTTGTTAATGTCACCAGGCAGTGATGAGTTTCTTTGTGCTGCATGTCCACTCTCAGATTAACAGGCCAGTTTGCATCATATCTTACTCAACACAGCAGGGCAGTGGTGTCCAACCATGAGCCATGGAGGGCACAGCCAGAGGCTCTCTGGTTGAGGGTGTGATAACCGGTCCGATCACCTGGTGTATTGGTTGGTTGGAACGAAAACCTGCATACACTCGATCCCTCCATGGCACATGACTGGAGACCCCTGCAGTTTTTTGAATTTCAGGTTCTTCAGTTTGGTGGCTTTGTGAAACCTGCAGATACCCTGTTAATAGGCGCCCACCCTCAAGACCACGAGGCAGCGTTGGATCAGATCCTGACTGTCACTCTTCCCTTTTCTCAGGTCAAACAAGCAGAGGCACTGACCAAGAAGCAGGAGGAGAGGAACAAAGCTTTCATTCCACCTAAGGAGAAGCCTCTGATGAAGAAGACCAATAAAGGTACAAATAAAGAAACAAACCAAGCCGCTCTGCTAGTCGCTGTTCAGATCACGAACTCCAGCTAGTTGATACAGATGACGACTCTTCACTAAGTCGTAGATGCAGGCGTGTTTTCCTCTCCTTGTGCTGATGCCCTCTCCTTTCTTACACAGCGCCGTCGGAGGGCAAGCTTGACATCCAAGCCATCAAGGATAAAGTGAAGCGAGCCAAAACCAAGAAGCTGGGCGCCCCGCCGGTGAGCCCGGCTCCTGCCAGCAGCACCGCCACGGACCAGAAGAAGAAGAAGAAAAGCAAAGGCTAGCGTGGAGGAACTATGGACTAGTAACACCACGGTTCAGATGTGGACCGCATGACGTGGTAGAGACTCCATGAGCACAGCATCAGATATTTGGTGTGTGTGCTTCCATCAAACTGGGGGGATGATGATGATGATGATGATGATGATGATGATGATGATGAATTACAAGATGAGCTGTTGGGAGGAAGGACCTGTTCATGAAGCCCGATGGCTACCAATGATTTCTCTCCTTCGCCCATTTGTTGACACTTTTTGTGGTTTTCTATGGTCATATTTATATTATGTGCAAATATATTTCTCCTTGTTTTGAGCAGGCTGACTCAGATCCAATGACCTAATTCGTTAGTTATGTCAGATGAGATAACTCAAATCACACTTTTAAAGATGTTTTCACAAGTTATGTGCTAATGAAAAGACATTTCACACAGTTGCAGCCTTTAGCTCTGTAGGCCAGATGTTCACAAAGGACTTTGACAGTTTATGTACAGATCTGTTGGGACTTTGCTGCTCGGTGTAGAGAGAGAATAAAAACAAGAAGTCTGCCTTTTTAAACCTGCATCTACGTCACCTATTGCTCAACCTCAACATGTTGCTGAGGAGTCTATTCGTAGCAGAAGATGTTGGGGTAAAAGCGGTGGACTCCTATAAGCTGCGATGAAGGTGCAGATGAGGGCCAGGGGGCGGAGGGCCAGGACAGCCACACAGGAGGACCCACAGGTAGCCAGGGCCGGGTCCCAGTCGGGGGTCCAGCTGTAACCTGCAAATACAGGACCAGTCAGGTTGGGTGGCTGGGTTCAAATCCCCCTCAGCTTATCTATGGACGTTGTTTCCCTTTTGCATGAAGTGAAGCTCACATTTCTTAAAACGGACCTTAAAATGGTCAAGTTCCTCTTTGACTCAGTATTGAGGAGCTGGACATGAGATGAGGCGGTGTCTCATCGTTCAAAGTGTGTTAAAGACACAAATGACTCGTTGACATGACACCGCTTTCACCTGCTCAGCCATTTCAAGGTAGAGCAGGCCTCCCTAACGCCTCGTCCACCGTACAGGGACAACATGGCCTAAGCTCCAATGCACTTACTTCTCTGGGCGTCTCGTTCTTGGTTCCCTGCAAGGAGATTGAAATGCATTAAAGGGACACAGTGACATTTTAGACATGGTTATTTTTCTTCATTGGTCGCGTTGTTGGGGGGGAAAAAAAGAAGTAACATTTCTACTCCAAGCTGAAGAACCTTCCAGCTTCCTCAACATCACAGTAAGCATCTGGACTGTCAGCCCTCCCTGAGTCTCCCAACATGGTAGTACATGATTGTCTTGGGGTTAAAATGATTGGGGCTGCACAGAGAAAACGCTGTGGTCCAGCTCAGATTGGACAAAAATAAGCGTGACTGATCTCTATCATGATCTGGCTCAGATGAAACGTGGGGAGCTTGACGACCCGTTTAACGTAAAGTGACAAATGACACCAAATTTTAGGACTTAGAAAATGTTAAAAATCAGGTTGGGTTTTGTACATCACAGCGCTTTATCTAAACAAGTGCATGTGCAGTAAGCAATGCCATTTCACCCAGGTTCTCTAACTCCTCAGTCTTTACAGTAAGTGTGTGAAGAAAGCGAGTACTCACGACAGAGCATCTCTACACATTCACCCTCACATCCAGCGCACGGGTTCCCGTCAGCCTTGTAGGGTTGCGCCCCGTTCACGTTGCCCCTGCACAAACAACCATCACGTCAGCGCCGTACGCCACGAGAGATCACAAGCAAAGCATGAATGGGATATGTGTAGACGTCTTCGACTCACGCTGTGGCGTAGTTGCACACAAACAAAAGAACGGTGGCAAACTTTGTCTTCTGGACGCCGTCCGGGCAGAACTGGACCGCACACCCGACCTTGTAGCTGCTCGCCCACACGATCTAGAGACAAGAACGGTACAATGAAGACCTGCACACACAAGTATGATCAGTTTCACCTCACCTCGCCCAGAGTGGGTGAGTTCAGCATGAACAGGGATGGGACACAATGCACACACACACACACACACACCTGTGTATAGTGGCCACAGACATTAGTGCACGTGTTGCGTCTGTAGTCATAGTATTGCGTTTCATTGACCCAGCGGTTGATGGCGTCCTTCACGTTGAACCTCGAGCCCGTCCATATGTTCTCTCCCACCGAGGGGAAGACGGGGTGCATCCGGCGGACCTCTCGGAGGTGGGTGTTGTGTTCAAAAACGCAATTCCTCGCCCACGCCCTCGCCGTTGTGGCCAACGCCTCATCCCATGTCTGGAGGAGTAGAGAGAGCGAATCAGAATGAGTTATTCCCTGATGATCCAGGGACTCAAACCGGCAACCTCCCAGTCACCGCTCCTTTTTAAAACACACTTGATGCTACAGTTAGAGTCAGTAGGAATAGTGTTGGACACACATGTTTCTCTCTCTTCCTTCAACGCTGGCTGAGGATGGTAGCAGAGTCTCATTGAGTATAAGAGGGAGGTTTGAACTGGGGCTCCGCCTCTTCCTCTTATGTGACCAGTGGTTCTCAATCCAGTCCTCAACGACCCCCTGTCCTGGAGGTCTTAGCTCCAGCTCTACTCAGACACACCTGAACCAATTAAGGTATCATGAAAACCTGAAGCCTCTAATTGGTTCAAGTGTGCCTGAGTAGAGCTGGAGCAGGACAGGGGGTCGTTGAGGACTGGATTGAGAACCACATTGTTTTGTTTTCTATTTATGACATCCTTTTAATAATCCAACTATAATAAACTGACTGGAAGAAACCAGAGGAGACGCGTGAAGCTTGGGCTGGCCGACCCAGACTGGTGAGCTCTGCATGAAACACCATACCTGCAGCCAGCATTCTTCCTGTTGTCACTACTATCCACATCTCACCATAAACACCTTTTGTTAGATTGGCTTTTCATAACACCACTTTGAATTCCTCTGTATACATGAAGACAGTGAGAGTCATTGTTTGAAGTCATCCCTACTAGGGGTGGGCGGTATACCGGTAGAAATCCGTGCCAAGGTAGAGATTTGACTCTACCGGATGTACCGGTAGAAGGCTACTTTTAGGCTCTTTGAATGTAAAAATACTTTTTCACATTTACAAACGTAACACACAAAGCTAGCGAACTGCGCGCTGCCATTTAAAGATAATAAACTAGTTTGTAGAAAAAGACGATGTGAAAAAGTGAGTAGTGCAACGTAAACTTCGACGTAAACAGACGCATGCTTTCTGAAGATGCATGGTGAAATGGAGGGCAGCGAGCATGATGCGGGAGCTCCCGTTCCCGATGCGAACAAAGAAGAAGAATTAGTTAGAAAGAAAGGTGCTTCGTCCATCATCTGGACGTGGTTTGGGTTTAAAAAGTCGGACCTTGAGCAGAAAACTATTATCTGCAAGCAATGTCGAGCAAGAGTTGTTGCCGGCGGTGGTAACACGAGCAATCTCTTTTATCACCTCAAAACAAAACATGTCCGCGAGTATGAAGAGAGTACTAGGATGCGCGCAGACACAAGCAGTCCCTCCGCAAGTGGTGCTAAACGAAAAACCACAACGCAGACGTCGCTAGCCGAGTCATTACACATTACACATTCCATACCGGAGTACCTATGTAAGGACATGGTTCCTATACAAACAGGTTTAAGGCATTGATCAAAACACTGGATCCGACGTATGTGATGCCAGGTCGAAAATACTTCAGCCAAACTGGAAAAACGTTTGCATATAATGTGCTATTTATCTTTATAATTCTTTTCTTGGCATGTTGCCTAACCTTTGAAGTTTTTGTTATATACAGTAGAAGTTATTTGAAGTATTGGAATACTTGAAATTTACATTTTTATGTTTATTTTTTTTGAAAATATTTCTTTGTATTGTTCAGAACCTATTTTGGAAAAAGGTTTGCATATAAGGTGCTATTTATATTTAAAACAGTGCAGTTTTTGCACAATAAAACATTCATAAACACTTAAGTTCAATGTCAATTTTGTCATAATATACAGATTACAGGATACTAATGGAAGAGCCCAGTAGAAACCTCATAGTTAACCCCCCTGGGAAGAAACTGTTACCATCCCAGAGTCTTGTACTGCTCCTAAAGCATTTTTATTATTATTATAAGAAAAACAAATATACCGTGATATATATATATATACCGTTACCGTCCAAAATTCTAAATATACCGTGATATAAATTTTAGGCCATACCACCCACCCCTAATCCCTACCATGTACAGCATGTCACTTGCAGGCGGCTTGACCGATGACCGCGCCCTGTTGTGTGTCTGTACACAGTCATCAATGAACTGCCCGTCAGTGATGTCTGGCAGTGAGGCTGAAAACACCCCCGAGAGCCCCGTGATGATGATCCACGTCACCAGCCCCCGCTCCAGGACGGACCCCATGCTTCAGGGGAGAAGGCTGAACGTCGCCTCAGGCAGGAGATGCAGAACCTGCCAAATGTTTTACAGCAACTTCTGTCTTAGAAACTGCAGGAAATGACAGCGTTAAGAGGAAGTCTGGGTTAACGCCCTTTTCTTTTTTTAAAGTAAGCATACAGTGGCAGGCTGACGGTGCTGTGGGCCAGAGTGTGAATTATACAATGACGGGGTGGCGTAAAGGGAACCCAGTACAGCGCAGGCCCGTGCTTCAGTGAACAGTATCTTGCTTGTTTAACGTAATGTCTGCAGTCTGTAGATGATGATCAATCAAATCCATTACACCAGCTCATGGTACCACACAACAACTACTGTAGTCAGGGGTCACCAACAAAGTCTTCTAGAGCAAAACTGCATCTAGGCCTGTGCCTGACTAGCATTAAAGCGATAGACCACCCAATAATCTAAATGTGTTTGTAAAGCTGTTTTCTTACTTTGAAAATAGTCTAATAGAAAAAATAAATCAACATCCCACATTGTAGATCCTGTACTGGTCCCAATACCAACATGAATGGGTGAGATAGGACTCTAAGCTACTGTAGCCTGAGCTACAATGACTCCTATCTTTTCCATTCATTCAGAAGTGTGAAACATATGGCTCCTATGGAAATTGAAATATGTTTCTGTAGTGTTGTGGAATTATTTATTATCCATACTATTTCATTGATACTGTATTATTATTGTTATACAACTAGGATGTTTTTACCCAGTACTATGACCTCGAACATAGTTCGATGTATTGCAGATGAAGAATCTTGCTTATTTATTTCTTGCACCAAATGGGAAAGTAACTATGGTATTATGGTATTACTGTGTAGCGGAAGTGACCGCAAGGATGTAACTTGGTACTACTGGGCAGCGGGTGCAGTTGTGATGTGCACATACCAACCATAGGTCAAATATTGCTTAATCTGGCTGACTTTAAAAAAACTAGAAGTGCTACTGAACGAAGAGCCGTTTGGGAGCCAAAAGAACCGGCTCTTATTGCTGAGCTGAGCCAAATGATCTGACTCACTGAAAAGAGCCGGAATTCCCATCACTTGACTGCAATGATGGGAGTGAGGCCGGCAGCCGAGACGAGTCAAGGTTAAGAAATGGTATGGTCCACTTTAGGGGTGTCTGAAATCGTATTACAAGATTCTTCCAGGCATGAATATGGGAAATGTATTGTAATATTTACGATTACAGGTAAGAAGGATATATAAATGTTTCGACCCCCCCGACCTGTTGTTTTTACCTCTTTTGGGGGGGTCCAAGTCTTATTTAGGGGGCTCAGACCCCCCCATCCCCGCTGTAATTGGAACCCTGCTCTGGGTAAAACACACTTTTTGCAGGATGCTTAATTGAGCCTTGAACGCTGGCCAAGGAGTTGTAGTCCAAACCTGCAAATTGGAGTTTTAGTGATACAAACATTTCTCAGAGGCAGAATTAATCTCATTGGTTGAGTTAAACCTCAGTGGGCGGAGCCAAAGAACCAGTGTTTTGGAGCACAAATTGGCTAACTGGCAAATGTGAATGGCAAAGAAGGAAATCTAAATAAAAAATATAAATAATCTAAATAAATATGACTTATTTTTTCATTCATTCATTTGTGACCAAGGTCAGCAGCCAGGTAGCTAGCACACCTAGATAGCTATAGGCTAGTATGGCTAGCTACTAGTTAACATAGATAACATTAATGTTACTTTACGTATTTTTTACGTTAACGGCAAGAGTGCTAGGCTTCATAGTATTCGCTAGCTCCTCTCTTACCGCTTCACTCTAATGTCACTTAACCAGAAAAACTGTGGTTCTTTGGCTCCGCCCACTGACGTTTAACTCAACCATTGAGATTTATTCTTCTTAAGAGCAGCCACAGGAGCAGTAGTGAAGTCGGCACTGATGTTCGGGTCTAGGCTTGCATGACATAGAGGCGATGGATCTTACCTGGACAGCATGCAGAACCAAACGAACATTCACCGCCCTTTCATTTCCTGGTAGAATGAGCGATACAGTAACCAATAAAATGTAGAAATAAAGCACCAAGCAAATCATGAATTCCCTTTATGGATTTTAGTGATAGTGTTCAGGTGATATACAACAACTTTGCTTGTGTGAAAGAAATGAATGACCAAAGATGCATTCTCCTCATTCTTGCTCACGTTTGAGTAGATGACCTTTCCTCCATCTTTAAAGTGGAACCTCGTTGTTTATCTTCACTTTCCAGGAGAACACGTCCTCTTTTCACACCCACTAACCACCAATCACAGATTACATTTGTCTGTTTGACAGTTTATCGGTTCACTAATGGTTAACAGTAAAAACAGTTGTAAACAGATGTAAAAATTCATCAAAAGCATCAAATTTAATCATTTATATAATATCAGAATATTATGTTCACACCGTTTTATAAAGTATAGCAGAGCTCTGAAGCAAACCGTCCTTATGTCCTTCCCTAACATTTCTCCACTTACATGATCAATGTACAGTCACATGGATATCTTATTACTACGGTCAGGGCACCATGGCCGTGACCCTTGACCTCCTTGTTATTGGTTGTTTATCATCTACTCTGGAGCTTTTCTGTAAAAGTGATATTGTTTCATCAACCAGGAAGTTAGACACCATCCTTTTAAAAAGTAAAAAAGTTTAAAAAAGTACAGAGGTGCCAACTTCATGCCAACACACAGCCACTCGCTTCGTTTTCATTTTCGTCGGGTGAGTCCGGCTCCTGGACGGGAGTCACCTGCTGCAGGAACTGGTCCCAGTCTGGCCGGGTAACTGGCAGCTCAGCCTGGAAGTGGTTCCAGAACCTGGGGAGCGTCAGGGATGAAGACATTTAATGTACAAGGGAGAGAGAAACAACGAGGCGATGAATTTGTTTTTGCGAAAAAGGGGCTTATTAATAACCAAAATTAAAAAAGAAAGAAAGAAAGAATCAAAAAATCAAAATAGAAATCAGTGGGAAAGAAAAGTATCACAAAGAAAAGTATTTCCAGTTGAAAGAGAGTTTTCCAGGAAGTAAAAGTAAAGGGATTTTGATATAAAAATAGAGTAAAATAAATGATGTAATTTTGTGGAAATATATAATTAATGTGTCATTGTGACTTTAAATATCTCAGCTTTCAAAATGTCCCTCCATACTTCCTGTACAAACCAGTAGAAAGAAATTTAAAATTATATTTACCCCCTTAAATTGATGTCTTGTTGACCCCCCTATGACCCCCTATGACCCCCAAACCCATCAGCCTTTCTACTATTCATTTGTTTGTTGTTTAAGTTTTGTTTACTTGTGGTGGTAGATGTCTGGGTCTCGGCTGATGCGGTTCTGGAAGCCGATGTACAGGTCGTCCCAGAGGAGGCCGTTCAGCACCACGTGTCTCATCACCCCGATCCTGTTTTTAATCTGTAAGGGAGGAAACAACAGAGTTACCGCTCCGCCATCCTGAAGCCTCTCATCCTAAAACAGGTTACAGGTGATGTGAAAGGGGCTTTTTACATTGATTCTGCAGACATTAACAACAGTGGTTGTTTTGGTCCTCTGTCTTTTTAGAGCGTCTGTTTTACGTTTGAGGCGGTGGCTGACTTGAAGTGGTCGTCAATTGTTGTCCATCGACGGTCTAATGAAACAATAATCCAGAAACAGACCTGGTATATGGAATTCATATCACAGTTAAGGCGCGTTTTACTTAAGAAATTACAAAAATGCCATTTTGTGACAAAGTAATCTGAAGCAACGCCCAAAGTTAATCTCCGACCTCCGACTCAGATCCCGTCATTGTGTGAACCAGAGAGACCGGATCAGTAAAAGTTAGTCATTCTTTCAGGAGAACAGTTAATAATTGATAATTGGAGGAAGTATTTGTCTTATATGTCTTATCAGTGAATTTTTAGCTGCAGAAAGCGTCCTGGTGCCACATACACAGGTGAGTCTAGAAACTGACTGAACCCGACACCGCCTCGCCATCTGCAGCCAAAGGATTTGCATTTACATCATCCAGTCAAATGACCTTGATGGCCAGGCTTCTTCTTCCTCTGCATCTGATTGGTGCATACACAACAACAACAAGAGGCACATCTTTTGATGAGGCTGGGAACCAGAGATGAACGATCTCTCATTTTCTTCATGTAAAAATAAACCTGACTTAAATCTAACGTGAAATCCAAACTGTCTCCTGAACAGCAGTGGGTCTCCGTCCAGAGGAAGCTGGACTCACCGACGTTAGATCTCTCTCGTCTCTTTGGTACGAAGCATCACAGACCGGCCGGGTCGGTGAACATGAGTTAATTGATTATAGTGCCTGGTATTGACCGCCTTCTACTCCTGCTCACCTCCACATAAGAGTGCTCTCTGCCAGGCCTCTTGGCGGGGAACGACAGATCGAGGAAGTCCACCAAGTAGTCACAGCCGTCGGTGAAGGGCGTGAAGTTGTCGTCTGTCTCAATGACCTTGGACAAAACATGTCGGGACATTTGCGCTTCATCAAACACGCGCCTACTCCAAGTTGGCAAAAGTAGAATGTCAGAAAAAGGTCCAACGTTAAAAGATCAGTTTTCAAATTACAACGAGCAACAAACCCAAGCAAGCACACCGGAGCTTTTGGAGGAAAGCAGCTGAGGACGACAACAGACAGCTGGAACGAAAGGAAAGAGGTGGAAAGCGGCAGCGGCGTTTGAAACCTCACCGTGCGTTCACACTGCAAGCAACACGGTCGACTGGCTTCCCGTAGAGCCGAGCAACCAGGGGAACTTGGTCGATGTGTGAGCGTCGACAAGCTCTGAGAGACGTTGGCCACAGCTGAACTTATCAGCCGATCAGATTTCCGCGCTTCCTTGTTGTGATTTTATTTGAAAGATTACAGGAAAAAGAAAACGATGCTTGGAGAAAACTGCTGCATCCATTGCTTGAGTCGATGGTAAACTTGAGTATTTTCAGTGTATTCTTTTTTACTGACGCTACCTTGTTAGCGCTTGCTAGCTCATCAATGATGTGACACCGTGAAAGGCAATTCCAGCGGAGCGTAAAAATACACGAGTTTGAATGGCGCGTCACATCAACCAAGTTGCTCGCTGGTGTGGACACGCGGTCAGAGGTTCATTTTCAACACCAAAGCACACCGTGTCATTTTAGACAGACTGACAGACCGACAGACTGACAGACAGACAGATCTTAGCCACCAGTTACAACCAAAAGACGAGGAGCATGAAGATTGCGGCCTCCGAGATTCCTCCATGTCTATCCTGCAGTGCAATGGGCACTCAGTGTTTCTGACCTGGGATCAGCAGTATGGCTGATGTAAAAGAATAAGTCCGCTGTGTTTATATGTATTACATCAAATCACCACACAGGTACTTTGGCATCGTTGGTTGTAATCAAGAGAAAGCCACTGGTTGGTGTTTGCAGCAGAGTAGGACAGTAAGAGAGATTTGTGTGTAAAAGTCATAAAGCGATGTAGTTTGGGGAAGCAAATCAGAACTATACCGTCATCAGGTTCTTTATAGGGAACATTAATTGAATTGAGTTGTTTCAGTGTAGAAAGTTGCTTTTTCTGTTGTAGTTAAGGATGAAAGCATCTTTCAGCTCTTGATCTTGTTCTTTTGTATTTCAAAATATAATTTGTTAGGTTTCTGAGAGGTTTCACCAAGCTACATACCCATATGCTGATATGTGTAACATGTTTAAGAATAGTAGCACTGATCACTGCTCAGATCAAGATAATTACCCGCACAACAAGGTTGTAGTTTTTAAATCCTGCCCAGGTGTAATAAAACCGGATCCAGGTGTGATGCTTAAATATCTCACAGCTGATGGCGCTGTTCAATTCATCCACATACAAGTCGAAATCCCAGCTGTCCTTGTAGACTTTTGCACTGGCTGGGGGGTTGGTGACGGCCTCGCTGCGGTTGGCATTGCAGCAGAGGAAATATTGATATTAAATTTTAAAAAAAAGAGAGTTTTAATCTTGCAGGTCACAAAACAGTTTGATACTGTTTGATACTCTTCTTAAATTAACTATTTATATAGTGGGAGTTGCACTGTTTATATGGTGGGAGTACTGCAAAGTTTCGTGTGTCCTCTCAATGTTGACATTGAAGATGCGTTTCCTGCAGAAGATGTTAAAGATTAACGACATTGTCACCTGCTAGCTGGGTGTCTCAGAGCCAGGCCGAGGTCCAGCACGGCGCCCGGCCTGGGCGTCCACGTTGTGATGCCTGGCGCAACCTTACTGATGAGAGCGTTGAGGTCTTCTGCGCTGTTTTTAGTGTTTATGTCCTTAATGTAGCTGTGCACACACACACACACACACACACACACACACAGACACATCCCAACAGAAAGATC
Organism: Hoplostethus atlanticus; assembly: GCA_034670405.1. Classification (NCBI taxonomy): domain Eukaryota; kingdom Metazoa; phylum Chordata; class Actinopteri; order Trachichthyiformes; family Trachichthyidae; genus Hoplostethus; species Hoplostethus atlanticus. The sequence continues at coordinate 323,461 of JAXDDX010000190.1, forward strand.
CAAGAATATTAACAACAGTCTACCTGCTCTTCCATTGTTGAAAGTTTTGAAAGTTTTTTGCTAGCAAGCTTCTTCCATGAGGGATCATTTCCGTGTTAGTATCCAGTAAACAGCCTTCAACTGTGACATCAGGGGAAAATAAAGGCTATTCAAGTCCTCTTTCCTCTTTCACTTATCTATCAACCATTCAGAGTTTTACTTGTGCTACCCTGCCGTTTTGTGCAAGCTGTACCTGTCTGACGGATGTGCCTCCACAAAGTAACCAGCGAACGGGCAGTAGATCCTCGGCTGCAAGGACTTCACCAGCAGAGCCTTGTAGTTCAGCAGCTTCTTCCTCTCGTTCTTGATGAACTCTGCTTTCCAGGTCTCTGGGCATAGATAAATATCACGTAGTTTAGAGCCAGTTGGGTTTACAAGCCGTAACGTGAACTTTGAAGTTGATTTCTTTACGTGTTGCGGTGATTCTGATGGGTTTTGAAGCTGCAATGAAAAACTAAAAATTGCTAGCCATATTTAGCTTAGCATCTCAGCATTTGTTTCTTTGTGACCCGAGGATGAGGCAACATCCTCACCATCCTCACCGTTGTTAGCAAAAATATATTTTAAAAATTCAGAAACACGTCATTTCTACTCTCATTTTAAGAACAGTAACAATATTCACAGCTGGTGTACAAGGCAAGTAATGTACTCTGCTGTGAGAAGAGGTGGGGGAGGCCACGGATCTGTCTCACAACATAACATATGCTATTTGGTTCACCCAAAGCACCCAGTACCAGGTACATGGTGGCCCCATGGGTGGCCCCAGTGTAGAGTAAGAAGTCTGGTGTCACCTGGACCTTTGTGCCTGGGCAGACTTCAAGCTTACCCCTCAAGACATTTTTACAAAAAGAGGAAACAGTGCTAAGAAATTTGAGGAGTCAACAAAAGGTAATTTTCATTTCAAAGCGGCTGCAACATCTGCTGCCTATTCTGCAGCAAAACCAGTTGCCCCATGGGACGTACAGAGAAAAACAGAGCCGTAACGTGAACTTAATTTATTTATTCTCTTTGGACTGAGTAGAGGAGACTGGAGCAGCCAGAGGAACACGATAAACTCCACACTGGAAGATCCCGGGCTGGGAACCGAACCCGGGCCCTTCCTACAGGGGGCGATAGTGCTAACCACTGAGCTGCAGCGCCACCCAACTTTGACGTTGAGGCTTTGAAATTTGAACTTGAACCTCACCCGTGTATTTCCCTCCATGGAAGGTCATGGGGAACCCAGAAGCCCCCCCGGCAAAGTCGCTCATCATCAAGTCCACATTGTGCGGCAGCCTGCCCCCGTTGGGCCTGGTGCAGTCCACTGTGTTCAGGATCATGTGACCTGCAGCGGAAACGGGTTGAAGTCTTTTGTCATCAAAACCTTACAATCAAAACACCTTTTATTTTTACCTAAAAAAGATGTTTCCAAGCACCTTTATATTCGAGGATGATACAGGTATCCATTTCAGGATGCACACCATCCATCAGGATCATGAACCTCAGGTGCTCATCAATCTGATGGAGACCAGGAGACAGGGTGCTGCTGGTGAGGAGAGCCTTTGGGTGGATGCACACTAAAGCATTTTTTTTTTTGCAGTTGCCTACAACCTTTCGAGGTCAGTGTGGTTAGATGCAGTACTAAAACGTAGTAGCAGCAGTTCAGGAAGCAGATTGTTAGATAGTCTGAGTGGCAGAAGTTATTGGTTGATTATATCTCAATGGGCGGAGCCAAAGAAAGTTAGCTAACTTGAATGACAAAGAAGGAACTCTGGTCAAACTATAAATAAAAACATAAATAGCAATAACTTGTTGTATTCATTTTATGACCATCAGTATTTGTTACAGTTGTTACTGTTGTTACGTCATACAGCTCGGGTTTTATACTTAAAGCTTCCCTTACAGGTTTTCTCTGACTGGGACGGCAACTACGTCACTTAATAGTTGTTGTCATTGATCTGTCAGCTAACGTGAGATCGGGTCCTTACGTTCTGCCAGACACCAAAAGGCACCACGTTGATGTTGGTCAGGTTGACTTGGCTTTGCTGCAGATACCTGCAGCAGAGACAGGAGGGTGAATGAAGCTAGGAGGGATTATTCAATTAAAAACATATATACAATACAATACTTTATTATAGCGTTAGTACCCAGGAGGTCTTTCTTTTCTGTGTTTACACATGCATAGCATCCATAACTGTTATTAATAATAATACCCAACAATTGTGCATCTTTAGGAACCATGCAGAGAAAACATCACTTCTTTGACATCAAAATGAAATATAGACAAATATGTTTTTTTTAAATTTGTTATTATTTTGGGACCCTGATGTCAACATGCTTGGGAAGCCTGAAGCTAAAAGTCAAAACTAAGATCAAACCTGTGATGTCCTCAACATGTGTCAAGTTCATCATTCAATACCTCTAATGTGTAGAGAACCCAGCCTGCAACAGTGTTATCATTTATTTTCCTTTAAAAAGATTGTGGTTTTCATTTTGTGCTCACAATCATCTTGGATGTTTAGGTGTCTCTTTTTTGAAATCTTACTTCTTTCACTTTATTTTGAGTTCATTCTTTATCTATTTACAGTTTTTCTCAGTCGCTTTGGTCACTTTCTCAGATCAGAATTGAAATTCTCAAAACTACTTGTTCAACCTCCACATCATCTAGTCACTTGTGCACATCATAAAAGTAATTTCTCATTCTTTTGAACAAATTGCAAATGCTTTGGCACATTCATGCAAATGGTTATGTACAACTGTCTGCTGTTTCCTACATTATCAATAGTTTCTGTCATGTTGATCAAAATGTATTATATTGGTTCTCTGTTGAAGTCATTACATGCAAAATGGTTGAACCAGTTGTCATAATCTGTCAAGCATATTTTCTATACATTTCTATTAGACTTATTTTGTAAATGTGTCCAGTATTGATGAATTACTCTCAAGTGAATCTTGACTTTCACTACAGTTTTTCTCAGTTGATTTGGCTCAATTCTCGAATGACAGTTGAAGTCGTCAAGACAACATTTTGTTACTTGTGCACAACAGAAAGAGCATTTCTCTTTGTTACCATTTACAAATGTTTTAGCACATTTAGGCAAATGACTAATAATTATGACAATTTGAACAATTATTGGTTGTATATGTCTTTTGAATTGATACATGCCATACAGAAAAAGTGCAGCCATGTGTATTTTCAATCATTGTCATCAAACCCCTCACCATAGTTTCCATCAGAGTAACTGTTCTATTGACAACATGGCTAAGCATTTTGACTATATTGTTTGTACACAATGACACAAGGACTTGTCATTCTGATGGCACTGACATGTTCATTGACATAAAGATTTACTTTTGAGAGATGAACTAAGGATTTTGAGCAAGTTACGGGCTTTTGCAGGTAATCCATTATGTGGTGCTGTTTGTACCAATTGTTTCGAGAAATCTTAAGGATGATTCGAGAAATGTACTAAAGCGACTGAGAAAAACTGTAATTTGCCAGTTGATGACATTGATGACAGGTTCAAGCCTTAGTTTTCTAGTTTCTGGCTTTGTGAGTTCAACTGATAGATTACAAAAAATGCCTTCTACCACTTTCCTTGGTTCTTACTTTTATTTATTTTTCTGGCGCGTCTCTCAGGCGACTGCGGCTCTGAACGTTTGTCATGTTGGCGATCTCAGAATTGAAATTTATTCTGGAGGACAGTGTCAGCTAAATGCCTCAAATGTAAAAGTGTACATGTAAACGACATGTAAAGTGTCCATGAGTCACCGTACTGACCAAAAGACTGGTCTCGAAGTATCACCAACATAAATGGGGACATCTGGCCTCCTCTCTGACAAGACCTTCAGTGTGGGGTAGCTGGAAAAAAAACATAACAAAAATGTAATTCAATGAGGTTTTAAGTTTGAGATGAACATTCACTTTCATACCTATGGGCAATTTAGAGTGTCCAATCCACCTGACCTGCACAAGTTTGGGCTGTGGGAGGAAACCCGCGCCAACATGCAACATGCAAACTCCACACAGAAGGGACCTGATGGGCAGGAATCAAATCCAGGACCTTCTTACTGTGAGGCGACAGTGCTAACCACTGAGCTTCATTTGTAGATATTTGCACATATACAAAAAATATGTGATCACTTTTTTTTTGCATTTTCATTTTATTGTAATTGTATTTATTTTGTAGTTATTAAATCGTTACATGGGTTACATCCTCACAGCGGTAAATGATCTTACTGGGTCATTTATTTGTTCCCATATCCCATTTAACCACACCCTGCCAGTGACAGAGGATACCTGAGGTGGTCTGAGTGCATGTGACTGATGTAGATCAGGTCCGCTCTGCAGAGTCTGTCCAGGGAATCTGCCGGAGGCTCGTGGAGGAGCCACCAGCCCCTGGCGAAGGCGGGGCCCTTCAACCACGGGTCGAACATGATCCGCCGCCAGCCAAGCTGCAGCTCCATGCAGGCGTGGGTCAGGTACGTCACCTGCCAGGGGAACACAAAGGGGGGCGGGGTTAGTTTAGAATAACACGGTGTCAGATGTCACATCAGAGGTGTGGCTAGATGAAACCAGCATTTTTCATGTTCTTTGTTAGTCTCCATCTTTGGTGCACATTGCTCATTGCTGTGGTGTCTTTTCCACTGCACTTCCCAAAGATCACATCAAGTTTGAGTTTCTGTAGGTGAGTCGAGCGAAACACTACCCTGACCCTTCCTCTTCAAGAAACACTACCCTGACCCTTCCTCTTCCAGAAACACTACCCTGACCCTTCCTCTTCTAGAAACACTACCCTGACCCTTCCTCTTCCAGAAACACTACCCTGACCCTTCCTCTTCAAGAAACACTACCCTGACCCTTCCTCTTCTAGAAACACTACCCTGACCCTTCCTCTTCAAGAAACACTACCCTGACCCTTCCTCTTCCAGAAACACTACCCTGACCCTTCCTCTTCAAGAAACACTACTCTGACCAATCCTCTTCTAGAAACACTACCCTGACCCTTCCTCTTCAAGAACCGCTACCCTGACCCTTCCTCTTCAAGAACCGCTACCCTGACCCTTCCTCTTCAACAAACACTAGTACACTACCCTGACCCTTCCTCTTCAAGAAACACTACCCTGACCAATCCTCTTCAACAAACACTAGTACACTACCCTGACCCTTCATCTTCAAGAAACACTACCCTGACCCTTCCTCTTCAACAAACACTACCCTGACCCTTCCTCTTCTAGAAACACTACCCTGACCCTTCGTCTTAGCTCTTGTTTATTTGCTTCACTTATTTGTTTAATAAAAGTAGGTAGCTAACTTATTGCTCTTCTACTATAGCACTGGTTCTGCTCTTAGATGCTTGTTTAGGAAGGAAATGCACTTACGATTTCTGGTGACTAGTAGTTCCCTTGCCTACCTATGTTGAATGCACTTATTGTAAGTCACTTTGGATAAAAGCGTCTGACTGTAATGTAATGTAATGTAAAGTTCCTTCTAATCTCAATCAAGTAGGATCCCCCTACCAGGTGTGCAATAGGTGCCGAGGGTGGGCAAGCAAGGTGGGAAACACACCAGGAGGACGCAGGGATGCTGCATCAACACAAAGTCTGTCAGGGGTGTGAAACTGACAGGATACTCACTGTTGCCTCCCCTTCCTGCAGCTCCAGAGGATCTCGAGGCTCGGCCAGCCAGGGGTCCGGGGGGTTCAACTCCACCAGCTGAAGCCCCCCACTGTCCAGCATCTCGACTTCTGTATGAGCGACATAACATACATGCTCAGTCACGGGGTGTTGAATGGTGTTTCATGGATAAAATAACACACCTATTGCTGTTTTTAGAATATTAAAGCTGCACTACATAAGATTTTTATGTAAAAAATACTTTTTCTTTTCACCCTAAACTGAGGGTTAAATTCTGGGATCGTATGGGGTCACAGACAAATTGAAACTGAAGCAAGCGAGCGCTGACGTCTCTTATCTCTTTGGTTTCTTTTGGTATGAAGCATCACAGACGGGCCAAGTTGCAGCTTTAAAAAAATCTAGCTGTCCACACTGCAACTATTTTCTGATCCTGGTGTCTCACAGAGTAATGGAGCAAAAAATAAATGCAATTGGAATGACACAAGTTAGAGTTAAATGCTTTTCTAGCACACAAAAAAGTGCAGAAAGTCCAGAGGGTGATACTTTTTAAATGCCTCGCAAACACACACACGCACATACATACAAACGTACATACATACAAACGTACACACATACATACATACAGCATTCATTGTTTTTATGAAAAAGTACGAAAGTTACAGTAATTGTTTCAGTTACTGAAACTGTTAACAGGTTGTTTCCCTTCACAAGCCCAGTTCACCGCTCTGCCTTCCTGCAGTGTTAGTTTGGAAGGTAGCCATGGTAACAGATAACAGATACACCTAATGGGATAAAGGGGTGGTAACAATGAGCTGCCCTAACTCTGATGGAAACGATCAAACAATAATTCTGGTATCAATGTTGCGTTTCCTCTGGCTAGCCAAGCCTCTATCTAGGTTAACTCAGATAACATCCTCAAACATATTTTTAAAATATTATCTGACATTTTCCTTTAATTGTTTTCAGAATCACCTCCTGTTGCATTGGCAGCCCCTTACCATGTGAAACTGCAGAGGGTGGGTGCTCCCTTCCTGTCAGTGTCCATAGTGTTAGTACTGGAAACGCTTCTTCTTTTCACATACTGCGTTTAAACTGTTCATGCAATGCAGCCACCGAGATAGACCAGAATGCAATGCAGTAGCCGAGATAGAGCAGAATGCAATGCAGCTACATGACATGTCGTGTTTTAAGTATGACTCACTTTTTCTCGACTGGAAAGACTCTCTCTATTGCCATTGTTATCGCTCTCTCCCCCTACACATAAAACCCACAGCTGAAATACTGTGTGTTGTTAAAGGGCATTCTGGGAAATGTAGGAAACCACTAACTGAAGTAGAAGGGGATGGTTGAGGGAAAAGTGGAAAACTTTACAAACCAACATCAGAACTTACCAAGCTCCTCCTGCATGAAGCTGTCTGGCGGGTTCACATATTGCATTGTTGACACATTCAGCTTCCAGTTATGTTTAGTACATTTAACAGTCCTGTGAGAGAGGAGCAGCATATTCTCTGGTGATTCAGTTCTCAGACTACAGGCATCCTTTACATCCTCCTCTGTCAAAATGTTCTTTAACCAGCGCTTACCTGCCGCCCAGGTCCTCCATGTCTTTGATAAATAACCCTCCCTGGTGTTTGCACTGGTTCTTGCAAGCTTTAAGACCATTCTCGCCCTTGAATATGATGTAACATTTACCGTCCTCTGGGCTTTTCTTCAAATTGATTCCATCTCTGAGAGAGCTCACTGCCTCAGCTTCCAGTGACAGCACCACCTTTGCTCCCTGAGAGGTCATTTCACCTGCAGGAGTGTTTTGGAGACGGCAGGTGAATGTCAGATAATCAGTTGTTCACACTCAAAAAGTGGAGTTAATCTTTTGAAGTGAGCATCAAATGTCAGCAGCTGAAAAACAAACGTACTTGCCTGTCTATAGCAAGTGGTAATAAAAGACTAACTGACTTGTCAAAGTGTTTGTATATATTGTAAGCAGCTGTAAGTCAAACTGGTTCAACTGGTTCAACTGAATTCCCACGCATTCATTGACCCCCCGGAAAACCAAAAGCATTTTCTTATATCGAACAAAAAAAAAAAATCAACTAAAACAACTTTGGTTGAAGCTGCATTATGTAACATTTTAATGTAAAAATGGCCTGGCCCCTCCCCCTTCACTGAGGTTCGCTCCATTCACTCCTATAAAGTTTTGGAGTTGGTAGGTAACTTTTTTCTGCGCACAGGAAGTGACGAATCAAATTTACGAGCCGAACACACACAGCCACGAAACGAAACAGCCATAACTGCTAACTGGACATAAGAACAAGATGAAATTGTTCATTTTTGTTCAAGTTAGTCTTTGTCTATTCTAACATTGATAAGTCAGAGTGTTTTTCCCCTAACTTACTTTATGACACCGAACCAAATGTTTCATGAGTTCGTTTTTTACAATTGCTAACATCCTTTTGTCCAATCTGTAGTCACATTTTCAAAACTCTAAACACAATTAGCACAACATCCGTCCGTTGTGGACCATACCTTTAACAAAATTCATGTTTTCACAGAATATACAGTCAATTAACACGTTTCTAAAATGCTTCAATTTTCTTTACATACAAGCTCACCAATACCAAAATGATGAATCTTTCTTGTATTATTTACAAATGCTTGCACACAGCATGCCAGAAATTAAAACCTAATGTTCAAAACCTTAACTATAGTATAAAGCCTCTACTTCTGCAACAACAGCAGCTCAAAAGCTATGTTGAAACAGATGATAAGCATTTTTCAATGAACAAATCACTGAAACATTGAAAAATAGCTGATGACGCATTCATTTTTAGATAGTGTGTTGCCAAAAATTCGCACATTCGACACTCAACCAAAAAATGTAGAGTGGTTTACAGTAAAAGGAAACTGAATTCTAAAAAACAATAGATTTAATTTTGTCTGTTGTATGCAGGTAGAACTGAAACATGAAAAGTAATGCAGTTTTTGTAATGCCATCAACTGTTAGTATTTTGAAAGTTGTGCTACTAAATGTTCCTCTTGGATAGAAAACGTGCTAGTGTTTTGAAGGAATGATGTGATATTGAGTCTGGTATAGAGTTAGTGTATGTAGAGAAAGTTTTTTTGCATTTTGAAATGTAGAGTTAGTATTTAATTAACAAAATGTGGTTTAGAGCAGAAAATGAACTATTTGGCTAATTGTGTGATGTAGGTGTATTGCTGTGTTAGGAGTTTAGAAAAAGTATCTTGACCTATAGTAGCCTATAGGTAAAGGCTTGTTAGCAATTGTAAAAAACTGTAAAAAATGTATGATATGTATGATATTGTAAGCTTCACGTGGTTCCAGGCGATGCCGCCCAGATTGTGGGGCCCAAAGGGAATTAAAGCTGTGGTAGCCTACATATTAACTTGGTACATTGGAGCCACACTTTGACCGCAGTAACGCATCTTCATTATAGAATTAGATTACTTCTCACACGGGCGCACCCAGGCAGGACCGCGCGCACTACACTGTTCAGCATCCACTGTACAGGGCTTGTCTGTTGTCTTGATTCCTTGCCAGGCTCACACAGTAATAATTCAGCTTTAAAGGCTTATGGCATTGTACATTTTGTGCAAGGTTCAATATCCCTTGCAGTCTATATCTCAACATCGTGTCCATCTTTTAAAGCTTTACCAACAACTGGACACGCACTAGTTGCATATTCCTTGTTTTCCGTTTTTTTTTAGCCCCAACAACTAGCGTTTAACAACAGATTACCATCTCCTATGGTATCAACAGCGACTTAAAGTATCTCCGTGGTGTGCAATAGTGAGTTTATAGGGTGTTTGTCCACTATAATAGTTCTATAATAAGGGACGTAAGCTGAAACTATAACACAACACACAAATGACCTAAAAACAATTAGAGAAACGCAGAAGAAAAAAGGAAATGAATCCCGATAATGTTTCCATAATATTCCTACAGGGAGTTTCATTGTGCAATAGTTTAAAATCTCCCGCCGTATCACTATAATAAAGCCCTACAGTACTACAGTATTACTACAGTATTCCTATAAGGAGTTGTACTTTTTCTCCTATATTTGTCTAGAATCCTTTATTTCTTTAGTCATACGATTACTTTCGTTCCCCTCAGGGAAGTTCGTTCATTAGAGGACCGTTTTCTAACAACATATAGATAATATATATTATAAGAAGCATTTTAGTCGCAGTTCACCTCCAGAAAGATGATTTTCACCCAAATGGGAACTATTAGGACTATTAGGAAAACTCAATTGCTACTGAAAATCGGCCGTACAACCTGTTACCTTATGTGCAGTTTGTACAATAGATAGATATAAATATAGTACATGCACATATATACACATAGATAGATATAGATAGATAGACTCACCTATCGGCAGTGGCGTGCACACACTGAGAAGGGCAGGGCGACTAGTGTTGGTCCTGCGAAGCTCCCATGTCTAATAAAGCAGACAACCTTTACAGCCTCTTCAGCCATACAACATCAGTCCCTTCTCAGACTGCGGTACACATTTTAACCAACTTCATTATCACAAGATACACACTTTCATAATTTACAATCTCTAGCTCACATTTAACTGAAATGACACCGCTCGTTTTTGAGAAAAATAACCACAATTACAATGTATTATTGTGAATATAATAAATAATAAATGTTGATTTATTATAACAAACTGGGAGGTTTATAGATAGATAGATAGATAGATAGATAGATAGATACACTACTGCTCAAAAGTTTGGGGTCACCCAGAAAATGTCATGTTTTCTATGAAAACTCACTTTTATTCATCAAATGAGTTGCAAAATGAATAGAAAATACAGTCAAGACATTGACAAGGTTAGAAATGATGATTTTTACTTGAAATAATCATTTTGTCCTTCAAACTTTGCTTTCGTCAAAGAATCCTCCTTTTGCAGCAATTACAGCCTTGCAGACATTTGGCCTTCTAGCTGTCAATTTGTTGAGGTAATCTGAAGAAATTTCACCCCGTGCTTCCTGAAGCACCTCCCACAAGTTGGATTGGCTTGATGGGCACTTCTTAGTATGTTATGGAACATAAGGTCAAACTGCTGCTAAAGTCAGTTTGTGCTGTTCTGTGAAGGGAGTAGTACACACCGTTGTGTAATCTCCAGTTTCTTGGTAATTTCTCACAATAGGCTTCATTTCTCAGAACAAGAATAGAGTGACGAGTTTCAGAAGAAATCTAGTCATTTTGAGACCGTAATCAAACCCAAAATGCTGATGCTCCAGATACTCAACTAGCCTGAGGAAGGCCAATCAGCACAACAGTTTTCAATGATCAATTAGCCTTTTAACACAATAAACTTGGATTAGCTAACACAATGTGTCATTGGACCACAGGAGTGATGGTTGGTGAAAATGGGCCTCTGTACGCCTATGTAGATATTCCATTAAAAAACAGCCATTTCCAGCTATAATAGTCATTTACCACATTAACAATGTCTAGACTGTATTTCTGATGTTCTTATGTTATTTTAATTGAAAAAAATGGTGCTTTTCTTTCAAAAATAAGGACATTTTAAGTGACCCCAAACTTTTGAGCAGTAATGTACATAGATAGATAGATAGACAGACAGACAGACAGACAGACAACAGGTGTGATATTTTGTTTGGATGGTGTGGTTCTTGTGGGGGGAGGGGCAGGGTGTGTACTGAGGTGAGAGGGGGTGGGACAACACCCGGAGCTTATTTGACCAGAAACAACACAGTCCTCAGTTTGAATGAAGCACCACCTGCACTTAAAGTTGTGAACATGATTTTTTGTTGTTGTGCTGTGATAGAAATCGGTCCGTAACACAACACAGGGGTTCCCATACTGTCCACAACCTAAACATTACAGGTATAAAATGAAATGCAATATGAAATTAAACAACTTTGTGTCACCAAATAGGACCCTGCCGAAGTGGATGGTTTCCAGCTCCATTTAACAAGACTCTGGTTTATCAGTAACAGTGAATCCAGGTGAAGAGATGAGACAGATTCAGGTTTATCTTTGTGTTTCTCTGTGCAGTCCTGCTCGTGCCCGTATAGGACCCAACTTGTGAGAGTCGTCCTCGCCGTGCACGCACACAATCCAAGTTTATGGTTATATTTTACATTCACGGTTACGCCCCAAAACTAAACACAACACACCCCAAGCTTCAACTGGATTCAAATGGTGAAGGATGTCCACAGAACAAACGCAGGAGGATGTTTGGGTGTGAAACAACATCTGCTGCTCGGCCTGCATCCTCGTAACAGCAGATTATTACTGGATCACACTGCAAAATATACACACCATAACGAGTCATTTTTATCTTACTATAGAAAATGTAAAAATCCTGTTTTTCTAAGTGACAAGTGAAGTAAACAAGTGAAAATGGCTGCCGGTGGGGTGACAGGGTCTCAGTTGTTTCCAGTCTCCTACATGTAGCTGGATGTAGGTCACTGTGTCTGGAGTCCACATGGAAGAGGACCCCCCTGTGGTTTAAAAATAAGATTCTGTGACATCTTATTTTTTCATAATTGGTTGATTTTCAGCTTCCTGTACGGCCACTACATCTTTCTATCTCAGTTGTCTCCAATTCTGCATCAACTGTGTGTCATAAATGTGATCGTCCATCGGCCTGAATGTCCTCTGAGGCTTGTGGGTGAGAAAGGGCTCTATAAATAACCCTGACTTAACTTGACGTGTGATTTTGGTTGTTCTGTTGTTTTGTGTAGAAATGCCTGGCTCTTGCCTTGCAGGTCCATGTGATAACTGGTTACAGATTACACAGGTTTAATGTGGGAATCTGCACCTGCAGGTCCGGTCTATCTCTGCTATACAGCAGGATGTTTACAGTGAGGAGCAGTTTATTGCTTTATTGCTTTTAAAATGGCTGAGACACACCACCAGCAAATACTCAATTTATCATTTAAAATACTACTACTACTATTAGCACCACTATTACTACTATTAGTACTATTACTACAACTGTTACTACTACTAGTACTGCTACTCTTCCTACTATTAGTATTACTTCTACTTCTACTACTACTACTAAGAAGGCTGAGGTGGCGCTAACTCGCTGTGTTTGGTTTTTCAATGAACATCAGTGGAGTTTTGTCTGATGTGCGACTGACTAGCTGAGGACTGAATTTTCATATTGGGTGAACTATTCCTTTAACAGACTGTTGGAAACTCTTGATGTTCTGCTCTGGCTCTTGTGTCTCTGTCCCGTGATCAATGGTTGACAAGCTCGAGCTCGGAGAACAAAGTGACAACAACATCGATTTGCGTGTCAGCAAGTTTCTGAGTTGATTCACACTTGCACAGGGGTTATATAGAGTTGAACACACAACTTTCATAGCTGATTCTTCAGAACAGGATATTGAGCAATCATGCAGGCAGGGGTGTTAGTCCCGCCTTTCTGAGAATCCCTGTACCTGTCTGAGTCTGCTCACCACAGCGTCCTGTGATGGCAGACTTTCAATAATCTGCACAGCAACATCAAAATATTAATAGAATGCTAAATTTGAGAGTTATAGCTGTTTAATATTCAACACAGACTATCTTGTATTTACAGCCAACCTGGTAGTAGGCCTACAGCATTACAGTAGGTAGAAGAGAGACCTGCACATCCTATACTAGGTAAGATCTGAAGCCAGACAGGTTCTGACAGGTTCTGTAACAGGAGAGAGCTGTAATAAATGTACCAGTGAGGCCAAACACATGATTTGTAAAGTCATGACAATAGTGGCAGGAGAAATAGGAGAGGGAGCCGAATGGCAGACATTTAGGTCAATTCAAGGCCACAGGAAACATGTGATTTGTGCCAGTTTGCGCGTCAACAAGCGGAATAAAGATGAAGATTATGTTGCTGTGTGCGTTATCTGATGCGGCCACGACTGCCTCCGTGTCTCTGCTGCCCCACACTCCTGTCCAGTAAGTGGCGATAACGCATCTCTACAACCCCCAATTAAAAAAAAACACAGAAGAAGAAAAATAGGCGGAGAAGGAGTATCATCTAATTAGAATTGAGGACCGGTGTTGAGACACATTTTGTAGTCCATAAAAATGTTTCTCCCCTTTTTGTGTTTTGAGATAAAATCCCAAACAAGCGTCATCTCCGTTGATTACCCGGCACTTAGGTAGGTTACTGTCGGCAATCCCTTTAATGTTTTTAAAAATCGTTGTTTTGCCGCTTGAAAACTGCATTTATATGGCACATTTCTGACGCAAAGTACACATTTCTTTAAATTAAATTAAATTAAATTAAATTAAAGTCAATTAAACGAATAAAAACACGTTTGCACGGTGTCCTATTCATTTCACCAAATGGAAAAAACACATTTCTACGGGAAACACCTCAACGATCTATTATAAAATAATAGAAATGTATTCCTCCCAACGGCAGGGGGCAGCCACGCGCATGGTTGGCTTGTTTTCACGGGGTACGAAGAAGTCGGTCGCGCGAGTCCAGGAAGTCAACCATGTTTAGTAGTAGTCGGGCAACAGCTGTTTTGGCAGAACAACCTTGTTTAGGTCGCGATTATCAGAGTCCCTTCATTTGAATTGATAAACGGTTATAACCCCGTGAGCTCGAGACCCTCCCTTTCATCACCGCTGTCTTGCCGCAGCTCTTCGGCGCAGTTGAAGTTGTTTATTTTTATTTTTTTAACGGGTGTTTGTTTGTTGGCGTTGCAGGGAAGGATGGTCTTGTCAACATCACAACAAGTCGTCGTGGCTTTCACGGCGGTGCTTTTCACATTTGTCGTCCTGCCCAGGATGTTTGGCGTCGGGACCGGGACGAAGGACGCCAGGGGATTTGACCCCCGCTACAACAGAAAGGGTAATAATCATGGCTGAAGTTAGCGAGCATGGCTACGACATAGCTTGAAGGAAATGTCAGATAACTTAAGGGTTCATATCTGTTTACATTTGTGTCTGTTAGACTGTCCAGTTTGTATTGGTGAACATTAACTACTGTCCCCTAAAATGAAACGCATGACAGAAGGGTTTTTGCACCATAACCCAATCTGATGTCACACCGGTGTGTAGCTCCATTAAGGCTCTTTAAAATGGTTTGTGTGGTAACAGAGGTTAGTCATAACATGCATTACATTACATTGCAGTCATTTAGCAGACGCTTTTATCCAAAGCGACTTACAATAAGTGCATTCAACATAAGTAGGCAAGAGAACTAGAAATCCTAAGTGCATTTCCTTCCTAAACAAGCATCTAATCAGAACCACTGCTGAGGTAGAAGTGCAATAAATTAGCTACCTACTTTTTAATTAAACATGAGACAAGTACATCAAATAAACAAGAGCTAATAAACAATTCAGTTCAGTGCATTACTCAGTTCAGTCTGTATAAGTCAACATTGTCTTGGACACTAGTGTATTCCAGGTCAGACCTGTGGTGTTTGATAAATAAACAGCGTTTCTCACAGCATTAACGTGATTTTTTTCATTTCCTCATCCTTCCATTCCTGCATCATCATTTTCTGGCAGTGGGTGCAGGTCCAGGTGCCGTGAGAGGTCAGCCCGTCAGCATGAACGCCCCCGGCTCGGCGCAGACTATAGAAAACATGCAGCAGATGAAGATGATGATGGAGCAAGAGATGAAGAATGACAAGTACAAATCCAACAGCAACAAGGGCTATGTGTTCACGCTGATGCCCCTCTACGCCATCGGAGTGGGTGTGTTCGCAGCCTACAAGTTTTTGAAGGTGACTAAAGCTGCATTGCATGGAATGAAAATACACGCGGAGGATTAGTTTTTAGGTAGGTTAGGTTTTTAGTCTGTGTCCTTAAACATCAAAAATTGAAAATGTCAGTTATTGAAACATGGCTCCCCGTTGATGGTGATGTAGTTTTGACGTTTTGAGTTGAGAGAAGTTATTCTACAGCTGAAAGAGAGAGAGAACAAACCATTTTTGGCCACACCATAAGCTCTGCTAAATGCATGTACACACTATAATAATTAAACCTCAAATAACGTGTAATGGGCACAAACCTGAACAGACAACACACTGTAGTGCTAAAGGAAGGAGCAGAAAGTGGTGCAAGATGGGTGGGGAATGTAAACAGCAAGACAACATGGATCTGCTAACAACAAGACACTGACAGTCAGCTGACCAGATGCTGTGGTTATTTAGCTAGCAAGCTGACATATTATGAAGGGTTAATTGATGGACAGAAAACAACAGATGGACCACAGAAAACAATACATATTGCAAACCAGCTCCCTGGCTCTCACAACAGCCGGTATAGCAACCAATAGAACACAGCTACCATCACAGTCTGAACACTTGATCAGCTCAATGTAACACATGCTGGTTACATCATGTGAATTATAGGATGTGTTTGTTTTTTTTCTGTTCTGCCCTTCATGTCCAAGGAGCATGGTCTACCAGGTCGTGAGATTTATTTTGTGCTGCACTTCTGAATTCACAGATTAAGTCTGCAGACGACTCCCAAGCCCAAAAGAACAAAGTCGCAAAAGGTGCGAAAAAATCAGCGGAGGCAGGTGTGTGTAGCGTGCACTGACATTTCTATTTGCATGGCGGTGTTTACTTTGGTCACGGCGGTATTTGTTTGAAGCTGATGTGGGTTTTTTTGTGTGTCGCTGGTTGTGCAGAGAGCCAGCTGAACGAGCTGGAACAGAGGCTGGCGCAGACGGAAAAGATGCTCAACTCCATCCTCACCCAGCTGGACCCGCTCACCAACTGGTGAGTGATAACCACTGTCAACATGCTTTTGTCTGCATTTGTGCAGTGCGGTTGGTCATCATACTCTGTGTAAACAGCTTTGGTTGTGAAATGTGATCTTCATTTTTATTGCCCACTTCCCCGCCCTGCTCGTTTCCCCTCAATGGGCCTGCAATATAAATGAGGTCGTTGGTAATTGATCATTCTCTATCTCTACTTCTATATTATATATTCTGTATATATTGTTTGTTACTGTTTCAATGATTGAGACTGCAGAAAATGGTCCTAGGTTTTAGAACAGGAGCACAATAAGTCTGGGTAATTGTGGAAAGATGTTTTTGTTGTTTTGACGGAACATTTCTGCTTGTAAGGATTGTTAACTAGTGAAGAGTCTTGGAGAGTGGTGTGGCTGTTTTAGCCGCTATCAGCACTCAACCTACTGAGCATTGATCCCATTAAAGAAATCTGGATCAAGTATGGAGTTTTGAGGCTTTGCAGAAGCGTTGTAGAACCCTGAAGCGGCCATGTTGGAAGACCACCACTGCCTGGTCCGTCTATCATTTTATAGACTTCCAAAAAATCAAGGAGAAAAAAAACAAAACAATGATCAGAAAAAAAAGACGACCATGGATGAACCAGTCACACAGCGATCAGTCTGCTCAGATCATTTCATTTCTGGTGAGTCATTTTAGCTGGATAGCTTTCCTCACATGAGGCTGCTAACCAGGTGAGAGTCAACAGGAACAGCTGTTAATTTAGCTAGCGTTACCTAGCCTAGCTAGCTAGCAAGCAAGATTGGGGACAAAGTCCAAGGCATTAGCGTGACCATAAGACTACTTTCACGCTTCCTACACTTTGATGATGATGAGGTGCTGGTCTTCCACCAACCTGCCGCTGGTCTGGTGTGGTTGCTGTGGTATTTACCGCTCCTGCAAACGGTCTGGAGGAAGCTTAGAGAGACGGTAGAACATGTAGCTGGAGGTGTTTTCATCCCATGTTTTTCAGTGCATTTTACTAGTACACCGTCAGGACAGCAGGACTGGATTGCTGACACAAATGTTTTATTTACTATTCACATATAACAGATTTCTCTTTTTATTTAATAATGTGATCATTTATTGATTCCTGCAGGGAAATCCTCTTTCTTCCTCCTCAGGGAGGTCGGAGGGCAGGATCAGCTCCAGAGCAGCATCCAGTGCCAGTGTCCTGCTCTAGGACACTAAAGCCTGAACCCCAGAGACCCTCACCATGCCGCCCTGTGAAGCTAATCCTCTGAGATCTCTGACAGTTTCTCATCTTCACGTTGTTTTGTGCTCTTGTCGCTCTGCAGCGTGAAGTCGGTGGCCCAGGAGCAGAAGAACGAGATCATGTCTCAACTCCAGACCATCCGCTGCCTGATGAAGAAGAGAGGGATGGATTGCGCCCCCCTCAACATCCAAGGTAGACCAATAAGGTGTTGCAGTATGGAAGAATATCAATCTCCATACTGCAGTCAGACTCATATGTTTCATGGAGGGCCAGTGCCTAAACTGAAACTGTATTGTAGCTTGTGTAAAAACCTTTTTCTTTTTTGCACTGCATGAAGCTGCTGACTCCCTCTCAGGTTTTAACAACTGATGTTTGTAGCATATAAATTGTGATTTTCAGTGTTTTTATTTTACACCAGCGGTTCTTCTCCATGTGCCATCGAGTGTCTGCAGGGTTTCATTCCAACCAAAACACCTTCAACCTGAGAGGAGGGAAGTAACCAGCGAACCGAGCCACTCCAGTGTTTGGTTGGACTGAAAACCTGCAGACTCTCGGGCCTCGATGGCACACGGAGAAGAACCTGCTGCTTTAAACACTACTGGATTGAACTGAACCTAATCTAGCCCAACGGTCTCCCTCCCCCAGAGGCGTCCCGCCAGGGTAATCTGGACGACCTCATCGAGACGCTGGCGGCCCACAACACTCGGGCGGCGGACGCTTCTCTGGAGGACAAGCAAACCTGCAAAGGAACGACTGAGGACTCTGAACAAGTCTGTCATGACCGCTGTGAAGCCAAAGACGAGGACACGACAGACGCCGAGGAGATAGGAGAACAGATACCGGAGGAGTCTGAGAGGGAGGTGAAGGAAGATGGGGACATGGAGGAGGAGGATGGAGAGGAAGAGGAGGTGGATGACAGCGAGGTCATGCCCTCTCTTGAGGACTCGTATGAGACAAAGATTGAGGACGTCGGAGCGGAGCAGCCTGCGTCCGGCCTCAGGCGACGCAACAGGCCTGAATGAACTCACCGAACTGTCAGATATTTATTAACACTATTATTTGAAGGGTTTCATTCTAAAACACTATAGAAAAAATAATACCACTCAGTCAATATTTCAAAAACGCAGATGATTCTGTTTTTAAAAACTATCATAAGCAGAAGGTGTTAACATGACTCATCACTTTATCGGTAAACACATGATGCCCTTTACATTCATGTCACCAACCATTTTGTAACGGCAGGTGTCAGGTTTGGAGCTGCGGGTATCTCATTTTGGGATGAAACTCTTTTATTTTCACTTTTTTCTTTTACAAGCACTGTCGTCGTTTTAGATTTGCGCCTGCTTTTACACTGAAGCCAAACACTGAAGCTCTATAATCTACAGTGGCCGATGACATGGACAGAATCTGTTGGTTTGCCATTACATGAGTGCCGATCATCCCGTTACGCTAAATGTTACAGAACATTGGGGATTAGTCTGACTTGGCCTCTATATCTGATATCAACATGTAGAAAATGTGCTTTGAGAATCACTATCCACCCTATACCCTATAGCTCTGTATGCTGCCACCTGTAGGTTGTTGGAATAGCAAGAATCCAACTGTTCATGATGATCAGTCCACGGTGTTTGGATCGGGTCAGATAAAACCCTTTAGTTTAAATTGTAAATTGGGAATGAGAAATTTGTAGACGTTCACAACAGATTGTATAGAATAGTTTTTTCCTCCTTTTATTTTGAAAATCCAGATCCAGAATTATGTTTTATTGTGAAGGGACTGACCTCACCGTGCTGGAAGTGACAGGCCTACAGAATATGAGTGAGTTTGGGGCATGTTTTGTTTTTATACGTCAGAACATATTTATGCATGTGTTTGTTTTACATGAATTATTTTGAATGCAGAATGTGAGTGCACGATTTAAAAAATATATATATTTAAGAGGATTATGGGTAATGACAATCATTTCATCATCCAGAAATACATTTACTTACTGTTACTGTTTTTATATATATATATATTTTTGACCCGTTAGCAGATTGACCTATTTTATTTAGTGTTTGGGCCTGCTGGGTTCTGGGAGAGCTTCCTCTCCTCCAGTGACTTCATATCCCTCCATTCAAACCTCTGATCTCTGATTGGTCTGCCAGGCTGTGTACATTTTGTCTGCTGTCATTTGACTCAACGTCTATTCCTTTTTGATTTTGTTTGTATTACCAGGGTTCCTGCACAGGTCTGGAAATGTGTAAAAAAAATAAATATATATATATATATATATATATGTGGTTGTTTCTTCTCGCCACAGACCCGCTGGCATTTCACACTTCATATTTGTTGTGAAGAAAAAGTGATGCGGCCCAGTTGACACCATTATCCTCCAGAAGCTGAGTAGGAACCCGGTGTTCACCTGTCCTGATGTGAGTCGTGAAATCACAGTAATACCCAAGAGTTTTTTTTTTTTTTTACTGTTGTTATGGGACCAATGGTGATGCCGTAGTTTGCAAGACACAGCGGAGCGTCAAAGTTTCCATAATCCCAGTAAAAAAAAAAAAAAAAAGTGCATGTTTACTGCTTGGCTAAACCACCTGTTGTTTAATGAGTTCTTCCATCATATCTTACTACGGCTGCACAATTGATCGTATAATACTATATTGTGATATTAGTTTTCACAAGTGATAATCTACAGAATGTTGAATACAAAACAGAAACATTACATTTGTCTGAAAATTGTTAAGATCCCAAAAGTGCAGTAAAATAATTGTTTCCTGAAATCATCAAGATTATGAATCCTAATCACAGCAGGAGATCAATAATTAGGATTGGTGTATGGCTAACGACCCACAGATCAATGCACTATTGCTGTTTTATTTAAACATTTTGATGGAGAATGTTCTGGTCCATTTCATATTTTCAATGTTTTGAGTCCCTAGTTGCCATAGTGGAAAGCTTCGACTTACACCGAGATATTTATTGCCATGTTTGCCTTCATTTATTTTGTAAATGTTTGTTTCCCTTCATACATGCTGTTACGTCTCTGTGTTGAGTATGGTGTATCATGTGGAGGTTCAGAGAGTGAGAAAACTCACCTTGCCTTAGTAGAGAATAAAAACCGTGACGTGGCTGCCCGTGTGTGGATGTGAAGTCGACTTTCAGATGGATGGTTATCAGTTTGGGTTCGACTGATTTGTCCTTTTGAAAGCCGATGCTCTTTGTGTTGAAGCTGCCGATGGCCCACGTTTTGTACCAATGCTCTGTATCTTTAAATTTGACCATTTTCATGCTGGAAATGAGTATTCTCTATTTCCCCTCAGTTGTACTCTTGTCAGGGTGGAAAAGCCTCTGAATCAGCATCTAGACCAACATGGGACACTAAAACTCTCCACTGAAAACAGGATAATGAAAGATATCCGATATTTAATAAAACGGCGATATCGGCCTGATATATCAATCTAGCCCTGTTATCAATAATCAGTATAACTCACTCAACCACCATATTACAAAAACTAATCTGGAAACATCTCTTGATTGCATCCACAGGCCGAAGGGCAGGGTCTGCTCTGTGTATTGATTGAAGGCCACGGTGTGTCATTCTGTCAGTGTCCTGCAGATGGCGCCATAGAATCACATTTATAGCATTTATAGCCTAAACCATTAGGATATAAGCCACTGGTACATAAAGTAGTACAGGCCTATGAGTATTATCTATCCATTATCTTACACAAATTAAGTGTTTTCTAATCTCCTGAATTGATCCTCATGAAACAAACTAATAACTGATAACTAGACATGCAGGGTTTATTGATGAGGGGAAGATTATCTTGGCTCTCTCAACATTTAATCAGCTCAATTTTCATCTACTGGGATTTCAACCTAATTCCAGGACTAATAGAAAGACGCTGGACTCATAATCACAGTAAAGAACATTCTCAAGGGTGTTTTGGCTTTTATACAGCGTTTCTATGTGTGCTGACTGAAAACATCTGCAGGATTCCCCAAGATTAGTCTCTCCCAAGATCCTGGGAAGTGAAGACCAAGCCGAGACGGGGCCTGGATTGTCACGGCTGGGAATAATCATTTGAAATACATGAGGAAAATCTTGTACATGTTTGGATTTCTATTGGCCGATTACCACATGAATCCCCCCCTTAGTCTAATATCATGGTTGCATATGATTGCATGCCACTCCACAACCCATTTTCACTATTTATTTGGAGGAGGACAGGGGGGGCATATTCCACTGAATCCTCTCAAGTGGAATTGAAGAGGCTCCACAGACACCACTGGGCCTCACAGCATGGTGCCACTTTGCCCCCCTACTGGAATGAGCGCAGTAGAAATGGGATCTCAACGTTTCCCTCTTTTCCCCCAGTCGTTTGAAAAGGACGTTGCCAAATTTAAAACGGCAGATTTTCTTTTTTAGTAGAGGACAGAAGAGGAACTGCCCATTTGGTCTCTGAATGTCTTCAAAGTCAGCAGGATTTTCTCGCCGGGCCACTGGGAGGGAGAAAGGGATCAGAGATAAAATTAGGATTGAGTACAGGACGGTCCAGAAAGTTCTCCCTCCCTTCCTCTCTCTCCAGGACTCACATCTCTGCAGTTTCTCTGAGAGGATTAAACCTCATCATCATCTTCAGTTCCTCCTAAACTCAAACTGTGATACAAGTCCTGACTCGTTGTGTCTCGTATCCATGAAAACCCTCTTTGCCTTGGTATTTTTCACATTCATTTCAATTACCTGTGATGGATAGGGTGAGGTTTTGCCTCTGAGGTGGCCTAGCCGAGTTTAGTCTTCACTTTCCTCCTCTATTAAGCACCATTTACTCCTGTATGAAAGAGTGAGACGTTATAGTCATTTCTCAGAAGACAGCGGACTCCCTAAACCAGATCTACACCACAACAGTTAACGGATCTTCAAGGTAAACGTACTGGGCTATTCTTACATTTC
Source organism: Hoplostethus atlanticus (assembly GCA_034670405.1). Taxonomy (NCBI): domain Eukaryota; kingdom Metazoa; phylum Chordata; class Actinopteri; order Trachichthyiformes; family Trachichthyidae; genus Hoplostethus; species Hoplostethus atlanticus. The sequence goes on from JAXDDX010000190.1 coordinate 346,022, forward strand.
TGATGGATTTTACTTTGAACTTTAATTGAAATCAACCAAGGCTGCTTGTCCAGCCGACATCGATCCTGAGGCTCGGCACGACTGGAAAAACGGACCGGCCGAGGACCTTGGCTTTCCAATAGACCTTTTCTTTTTTTTACCCTTCAGTTCCCGATAAAGATCAGCAATCTGGCTGCTCTATTTTTAGTGGCGAGACCACGGGGAGGGGTAGACTGGCTGTGGACGGTATTTGCTTCCTGTATCGGTCAGTGCAAGGATAGCTGTTTATAGGCAAAGAGCATCTTGGCCCGCTATGTGTAAGAGTCCCCAATACATCATGTTCTGTGATGAATGACCTCATTAGTACAGTAACGGGCCTCGCCACCCCGATTTCAAAACTCACCAGTTGGTTCCTTTTTAATTGAATTGGGAAGCAGCGGGCCGCCGTGAATGAGTGACGCCGCCACGACACATGGTTTAAAGTCATCTGTGACCTTTAGTGACCTCTATTGGCGACCAGTACGAATTGCAACAACGTGGATAGAAGTTATTGACCTGTCATTGACACAAACAATAAAGTCCCATTTTCCCAGTAGACTAGCTAGCTAACTACATCCGACAGAAACGTCAAGTCAAGAGGTGAAATATCATCATGGTGGAGTAAAACTGGAGCGTTTTTGACTTGATAGATAGATGGATGTGTGTGTGTGTGTGTGTGTGAGTTTCGGGGGTCAGCTGTACAGTCTGCATCCCCTCTATATCTGACCTCAGCCTGTTTTATCTCCATGAATAGAAAGCTCTGTTGTGTCTGTCACTATATTTGAAGGCGATGACTGGCTGGAGAAATCAATTCGCTCAGATGCTCAGAGGAAGGCCGCCAAAATCAGCCCCGAAACGCGTCACAAGACAAGAAAAAACCCCATCAAACTGTGTGACATGAGTGTTTATCTGTTTGTTCATTTTCTAATTTTGAAACTGCAGTATTAAACCAGGAGGCATTCTCTTTCTCCTCAAGACACGTCATGGTGGGAGAAGAAGAAGCCCTGCATCGGGGAATGATGTCACTCTTTCCTCCAACACACACAGGGAGACAATAATATGACATGAGCCATTGGGTAGACGCTTTTACCCAGAGTGCCTTTCAGTATCATGAGTGCATGGGTGGCCCCAGTGGGAATGGATCTGCTCGGACGTGCTAGCGATACGTGCTACCCAATATAAACAGAGTCTGAATCGTGTGATGGACGGGCGACCTGTCCGGGGTGTTTCCTTGCCTTCCACCCAATGCATGCTGGGATAGGCTCCAGACCCCCATGACCCGGGATAGGAATAAGCAGGTACGGAAAGCGAATGAATGACATTACGTATGGAAGCTGATGTAAATGTGGCTGTAGTCTATTCAGTCGATGCTTAGAAAAGGTTCACATATTGGGTTATGACGATTAGGATTAACTTTCTTCTTCTACTAATAATAATAATATAACCTTGATTGGATTGATATGTTTCCCCTTAAATTCAGTATTTCTGCCACATGAATCCCTACAGATTTCTATGTCCCCCACTGGTTGATGCTTAATACAAAATAAATAAATAAACTCAATAATAATAATTCTCTTTTCTCTTGCCTCCACAGAGAGGTCAGAGGTCAGGGGCAGCACCCTGGTAGGGATTCAGTGTCTTGCTCAAGGACACTTCGGCAGGGCGGCTGCTTGAACCCCCGAGCGTCCCCGCGAGGGCACGTCACTTAAGCCGTAAACTGCCGGTAATGTGAAAACGCTTTGCTGTTTATCGGCACAGATAAAAACATGAATTAAGAAAAGATGAATCAAGGCTGTAGTGATGGTAACCGGTTTGGAGCCGCGTCACGGATGGAAATAGACGGGATGCTGCACGCGCACTTGGCTTGACGTGACCTGTTGAAGGACGACGCGCTTCTGAAATAATCACAATAAATAAAAAACGAGCCGTGACTGTTATTGCCTCTTCCGAGCATCAGGGTGAGGCTGAACTATCTAAATAAACGCATCTGAGCGCCGTCACCGATCCGTTCTCCTCGTCGCCTCTTCAGCTGATTTAGATTAGAAAACGGCAGAAAACTTTATTAATCATCCGAGAGGACAACGGGAACAACAACACACCTTCTAAAATCAGGATAGCGGCTGAGTGATGCTGATCTGAGAAGGTACGACACGCGACTGTCAGTTTTTGGGGGGTGTAGCCGGTTGTAACGGAAAAGTAATGTAACTAATTACTGCCCCCCCCGGGGAGTAATAAGTAAAGTGACGACGTTGCCTTTGAAATAAGTAACGAGTAGTGTGTTGGATTTTTTTTGGGGGGGGGGGGGGGAGTAACGAGCCCGGCGCTGACGAGCGGTCGTGCGTCTTGGAGAGGGCAGGGACACCGGAGACGCGCAACGGCAACAGCGCAGTCTGTGTGGAGCCGCCGGTTGAGCTCGTTCGACACTGAAAGACCGCGCCGACGGGATTGTGGGATACGAACCGACCACCTCCAGCTCCCGCGGTTCTGCCCGGACAGCGATGCCGTCTCCCACCCAGCCAACCGTGAAATCGTCGGATGAGTGAAACCGGAGATGCCGCGCGCGGAGAAGAAAACCCTGGAGCTTTTTTCTTAGCCAACCGGACTGTGGGCGTGTGCGTCGGGCTCGCCGTTACCTCTCGGACTCTTGCACTCGCCAACTTCCCTTTCATCAAGTCATGTCTGAAACGGAGCGATGGGCAAGTTTGACGACAACGAGAGGATAATCCTCAACGTCGGCGGCACCAGGCACGAGACCTACAAGACCACCCTGAAGACCCTGCCGGGGACGCGACTGGCCCTGCTCGCCTCCGACTCGGACATCGACTCCGTCCTGGATCAGCTGCAACAAGTCCCCGGCTTCATCGAGTACAACGCGAGGACCAACGAGTACTTCTTCGACCGCCACCCGGGTGTCTTCGCCTACGTCCTCAACTACTACCGCACCGGGAAGCTCCACTGCCCGGCGGATGTGTGCGGACCGCTGTTCGAGGAGGAGCTCTCCTTCTGGGGCATCGATGAGACGGACGTGGAGCCCTGCTGCTGGATGACATACCGGCAGCACCGGGACGCGGAGGAGGCTCTGGACGTGTTCGAGCTCAACGTGGACAACGGGGACGAGGACGACGAGATAGGGAAGAGACTCGGCATTGAGGATGTGGCTGCCGACGGTAATGTCAGCCTGTGGAGGAAGTGGCAGCCGGTGATCTGGAATCTATTCGAGGATCCCTACTCCTCCAGGGCGGCGAGGGTAAGGGCGCACCGCTGCGTCTGGGGATCTCCAAACCCCCCCAACCCCCCCAACCCCCAGCACCAGAGAAAAACACAATCATATAGCCTCAAACACCCATCTGAGCGAGCCGTTTAGCCTCGTAGTGAACCTTAAAAGGGAAGTCATTTTCACCACTCACATCTTCACCTGCCCCCCCCACCCCCCCAGCAGGTTATTCTCCCGTGCACACCCGTCTTAATGAGTCATTTAGCCGAGGTCTTAAAAGGGTAAGGGAAGTCATTTTCACCACTGGCACCAGCAGGTTACTCTCTCCTCACACTCACACTGCAAAAATACCCATCTCACCAAGTCACGTAGTGAAGCCCCGAGTCTTAAAACTTGTTTTTCTTAAAAGAAGTGAGGGAAATCTGCCAGTGGGGTGAGATAAATCAGCTTGTTGCCTTGATACTAGTGGAGTTGATCTGTTGATTCTGTCTTGCTTCAAGATGTTTTTAGAGATTACCTGAAAGGAGTGAGCCTGCATTAGGAATAAGTGACATGATCTCCCCTCCAGATGTTTCCACTTGTTTCAAGGAAAACGAGACGTGATAGGAGACTGTTAGGATGGATATCTGTTGCAGTGTGTTTCAGGTCTGTGGGCCTGTGCTCGTCCACATTTTTTCCCATCAGATCTGCTACACTCTTTTTTTCGTGGCCCATCCTATACGTGCGTCACTCCAATCTCCCTGTTGTAAGTGTTGTGCGTATTAGCTTACAGTCGAGCCCTAAAATAATGTCAGTTCAACAATCCTGGCATTTTACCTGATGTGTTGAAGCAAAGATGAGTGAAGACTCCTCTCTGCTCAGATGCTCAGTTTCTAATAAACAAAAAGAAATCTGTGGTACTTTGATCTTTTCCAAAATTAGTGCGTGCTGGAAATAGAAGACGTGATAAATCTAGGCCACATGTGGCGTCTTTCAACACGCCTCTGTATACCAGACTTGTCAGTTTTTGATCATCAGGTTTTTTTTAGGCATATTGGAGTTTGACAAATGTTAAGGAGGATCAAAGGTTACAACGATTTTGCCACATTTTAAATGGTCAGACAGGCAACATGCAGTTCATCTGTTCATTAGGGTTTCTGGATTTTTTTTTTTTTGGCAACTCATGCTTTAAATCCAGATGCAGACAGCGTGTCAGTGTATCAAAGAACGCCATGTCGACAGTAATTGTCTTTCAAGAACTAGACAAGACCAATCACTTTCCATTTCTGATGACCGTTAGCCCGGCTAAGCTACTGCTGAGTTCTGGTCAACGGACAGTAAGTCGCTTCCTCATTGGCAGGCTGACACCCCGGAGGGATGAACGACTGCTGACTGTGATGTCATAGTGGGTGAATGATAACTACTGCAATTACAGGCAACAGAATGTCTTTATGATGTCATAGGGGACGTGTCGTAGTAGTAGTAGGCCACATGCAACCACATAACTATCACCACTGAAATGTCAAGTCCGAGGTTCGACCCATGTGGGATTTTGAAGACCGATACCGATACCAGTGTTGCCGATATTTTGCGCTGATATTAAGTATCTGTAAATTTGACCATTTTTATACCCAAAAGTACAAAACTGTTCCCCCCAGCTCTGAAGCAGCTTTGGTTAGGATGAGGCTGATATCTGATTTTTATTAAAAGGCCAATATTGTCAAACTGATATATCGGTAGGCCTTCAGTGTCATGTCTGATTCTACTGTAGCCTCTTAACTGTATTGTGAAATGGGTGAAACTATGAATGAACGAGGCCAGTGTGTGGCCATATTCTCTACATTTCTCCTGTTTCAGCATATCTGATAACAGATCAGTTTGTATACAGTGGTAGCCATTAAGGTTAGATCAATATATTGGGCCGATATTGTCCCTTTAATAAATATCAGATATCAGCCAGTCACTGCCGATACGATGGAGGTGAGGATGTGATTTTACCAACAGCTTCAGGAGTGTCAGTCTGTAAAACCTGCAATGAAACCTGCCTCACATAAGGAGCTAACCCACTTACAGTAATGTTATTATTATGGCCTTCAGTGGAGAGTTTCAGTTTCACATGATGGTCTGAATGCTTTTCCACCCTGACTAGAACTAAATCCTTTTGTTGTTGGGAAATTTATGAAATGGAAATTGTCAAATTAAAAATCTGCACAAAATACCAGCTATCGGCATCGACATCAGCCTTCCAAAACTCGTATCAGTGGAACCCTAGTAGTCATAGTAGAATCAAATGTGTTAACTGTCAAATGAAACTCTAATGTCTCTCAACCAACAATTTACCGGACCGTCCCTTACACTCTGTGGGGTTGAAGTTGAATGTTTCCCAACAGCTCCTCTTAGGGGGGCGGAGCCAAAGTGCAGCAGTAGTGGGGGAATGCGGGGGTGAATATCAGGAGGGAGATGGCAGGAGATACAGTCTGGCTTTTTTTTTGACCGTCCAAAATTTGGGGTGTCATTTCCCATATGTCACACGCTCTTGAAGTGTTTGACTTGTAGACTAACCCACCATACGTCTTTTAAAAGCACCACACATGTAAACAAACCTCTTCCAGCCTTCCAGTCCATGTGCAGCTCTGGTTAGCTGGCACAGCCCTGGCATCAAAAGATCTAACTATAAAGTTTGGAGTATATCCAATATCTTACTACATAATAGTGCGTGGGAGGGACAGACTTATGTGGAATTGAATGCATTTGTTGTAATATTTTTCCTGGAGATGCTGTAATCCCAGAATGCTTTGCACGATCCCCTTCCCTGAGAGTAGAGGGCCCAGACGAGGCGGTGACTGGCGTCCGGTTTGGCCTGTTGATTCAATCAATATTTAATTGTTTCCTCAGTCGCCCAACTCCAGACTGCCATCTACATTTTTAACGAAGGGGAAGGGTTTGGGCTGGAGGAGTGTGTGTGTGTGTGTGTGTGTGTGTGTGTGTGTGTGTGTGTGTATGTGTGTGTGTGTGTGTGTGTTGGCTTTGACCTTGCCCTGTCTGCCTGGTCCTCCTCTCACAATCCATCAGCAAACTCTCAGTGAGGACCAGGCTAGCGGTGTGTGTGGAAGGAATACAGATACAGGGTGTATTGGGTGTAATTGATTACTGAGTTAATTGTTTGATGCATCATCGGCCGACGGGAGTTGGAAGAGCTGAATGTGTGTGTGTGTGTGTGTGTGCTTGTGTTTACTGTTTTTCCTCCTCCAACAACTACCCAGAGCTGGACATGGCCTCCATCTGCCTGCTGCCAACACGACACAGAGCACATCTCTTTAATTCCCCTCAAAGTGGCGTCGAACCAGCGTCTCGTGAGCGGCTGACCCTGGCGCTGGCGGTTCCCCCGACAGCAGCCGGCACCTTCAGCCAGGCTTCGGTGTCGTGGTGGCAGGAGGCAGAGAGACGCCGAAACCTTTCCTCTGTTACTCCAGGGTCACTTGGCTTTGGCTAACCTTTAACGCTGAGGTGGAGAGAGAGAGAGAGAGAGAGAGAGAGAGTGTGTGGGAGAGAGAGAAAGAGGAGTGAGGATGTGTTTGTGTGTGTGGGAGAGAGAAAGAGAGAGGATGTGTGTGTGTGTGTGTGTGTGTGGGAGAGTGAGAGAGAGGATGTGTGTGAGTGGGAGAGCGAGAGAGGATGTGTGTGAGTGTGTGTGTGTGTGTGTGTGTGGGAGAGCGAGAGAGAGGATGTGTGTGTGTGGGAGAGTGAGCGAGAGAGGATGTGTGTGAGTGTGTCTAAAAGAAGGCCCTCCGGAGCTCTAATCCGCCCCTTGACAAGGCGTTAAGAGGGAGTAATGGGGATTTATCCTCCATGGAAATGAAAGGTATGATTGCAGCCTAGCGACCCGTGCCAGAGGCTGCCGACGCCAAATGGCCATCTTGGCTGCAGACACAGTGGGAAGCTCGGTCTTCCTACACACTTTACCCCCGACCCCGACACTGCAGGATCCACCACAGAGTTCACAGTCAGCCGTGCACGGCGCTGTTCAGCTGCATGAAGAGCATTAATCTCAGAGATGTAGTGGTAAATAAAAAGACGGATAAACTGACCTACAGTCAGTCCGTTATGAGGCAAACAGCCACCAATACAGACAGAAATCTATTGTATTTTTCCTTAACCTGCATCAGTTTGAGTATGAGTTTACATCCTACAGATGTATAAGAGGACAAACTGGGTTCAGGTGGGTTTACCCTTCCTCAGTGGGGAGGTTAAAACCTGTAACCTAATGCAGAATAGAAACCTGACATATTGAAGAGAAATGTAGTTTAGTGTTGCAACGCTGTAGCAGCAGAGTTACTGTGAGGGAGAGTCGTGACCCCAAAACGACCCAGCGTTTCAACATCCATAACATCCATCCAGTTTTGAGACGTTAGCACGATTACCGTAAACAAACGAGACCATCACAAGAAGACTACCGGCCTCTACTGCATTTCACAGTGTGTTGGATGTTCCTCTGTTGCAAACGGAGCTAAAGCTTTAAGAGTGAAACAAGTGAAAGGCCGATGGAAATATCAATATATTGATTATCACCAGTTGGCAGGAGGGGGTGGGGGGGGGCAAGAAGCAACAGGGTTCATGGGAAATGTGGTCTCCTTTGTTTACGGTGTCATAACTACATTGACATATTGATGATTCAAACCTGTGAAAATGACTTTCTCCAGGTAAGATGAAACAGTCTGGTCTGTCCCTTTAACCGAGCGGTCCACGAGCGCTCTGCCAGCAGTCAGCGGTAGCTCCCCACGCTGCTTCTATTGTTGTAGCCATCCTGGCCTCACTTCAGTCCTCTTTAATCTGCATGCAGTGTGTTTTACTAATGTCTGTTTGGAAAAGAGTGAGAATTTCTGTTTGTTTTGTGTGTGTGTGTGTGTGTGTGTGTGTGTGTTCTCCTATGTGTTAATCTGTTTGTTTGTCCCTCTCATATCTCTGTAGTTGGCCGTTGCTGGATTGGGATGGTAACAAAAAAAAAAAAAAAAAACACCCACCACCTTTTTCATTTCCCATGTCTGCGCCTGGAGCTCTGAGGCGGAGGTTTAACCGACGCCTGACTTTGTAGCCCCCCCCCCCCCACCACCACCGCCACCCCACCCACCCCCACCCGCTTCCATTCTCCCATCTGAGACTGCAGCTTGCTTTCTGCCACTTAAGAGGTTAAAAACCCACACCGTCTGGGTGCCGCCTGCCGCACGCCTGAAGATACCAAAGCCAGGCTGCACGCTCAGCCTGCCTGTTGTCATGGCAACATCATCGCTCATCGCCACAGCCTGTTTTCATTGAGAGCCGTCCGGTCCATGAAACCGATTGATTTCAGGAACCTGCTCGACCATGAACCTTTCGCTCAGTAACCCCTTATGTGCTAACGTGTTACTTTGGCGGCGACGGGAAAAAAAAAAAGCGTTTGAGCGTTACTAACACAAACGTCCTCGTGTGCATGTCTCTTTAACTGCCTCTCTGTCGTTGTCAAAGGTGATACACGGTAGAGCAGATATGCTTCGGTATCTTTGTATGCTTTGTGTCGCGGAGCTACAGGTGTTGCGAGGGCTTGCCCGTCTCGTCCCCGTTGAATCACGCCGGATAGCGTCTGGGGTTGTAGGAGGCCAGGGAAACGTGGCTGATCTACTGGCAGCAGACGGCGAGGCCTCGCTGAGTAAATAGACTCTGACGTGTAAACAGCAGCAGACCTGATGGTGGGCAGGAGAGCAGGGCAAATGGCTGCCTGAGCGTGGGTGGTGACGGCACGCCGCTGGGCATGTTTGTAGCCACTGCCAGTCACATTAATCTGCCCCGTCAATCACGATCCTACGCTGCTTTGGCGGACCGTAATAGCTCGGCGTGCGAGAGTAGCGTGGAAGGCCGCGGCCATATTGTTTTAGGAGAGGGGAGGATGAGTAAGGCTTCTGTTTGTCTTTTAGTTTGGTGACATCTTTGGTGGACAGTAACAACATTACTCTACATTACTTTAACACCATGTTGAGGTTGGGGGGTGTGTCTTTGTGGGACAGAGAGAGAGACTCGGATAGTTAATGAAGAGTTGTTTCGTACGTTACCTGCTATAGAAGGTATCCCATCAGGCCGTGCGCTCTCTTGTCTGTCGGCCTTTCCCTTTCTTTCTCTCCTTCTGGACTTTCGGATGGATCATGTAGTAGATAAAAGTGCCAGATTTGGATCTCATGTGGGTCTAAATCAGTTTGAGTCTTTGTAATAGTTATTAAATCAGTCACAGAGAAGTTAGGAATATATTCTAACATGTGATGTGACATGTGATGGATGCTTTATCACATTTATCTGATAGTTTTGGGACCATTTTGAATTTTCACAATATCTGCAATTCTGTTTTCCTCTTTAACTTCCACCAGTTTTCCACTTCCAAGCATGTATACTACATCTGGGACTTGTGTCCATTATGTCACCATTTCACCCAATTTTGATAAGTCCTCTGAATAGCTTTCCCCCCTCCCCTCTCTCTCTCTCTCTCTCTCTCCCTCTCCCTCTCTCTCATAAACACCCAAACACACACACACAACCATATGGGCTTCCATAATGCTAACAGTGTTTATTTCAGTTCAATTATAAATAAAGCAAAGAGGTGTGAGGATGACATAATGATATCTTGAAGGATCGGGGAGAGCGGTGGATTGTGGGTAACCATTGCTATGGAAATTCTCTCTTCTCCCTTTGTGTGAGGAAGGCAGTTTATTTGACTCCGGGTGATCGTGGCCACCGATCGGCATGATGATGCATTTGAGTACGAATGAAGCATTTTGAAGCATGAGACAAAAAGTGCATGTGTGATCTTTTCCATGACAGCAGCAGCAGCAGATCTTTGTCTTGTTTCTGGAGGTGTCGTGGGGGGGTGGGAGGTGCTCACATACCTGCTCTCACCCACCTCTTCCTCTAGGTTTTCTACATGGGTACTCACATTAAAAACAGTTACATCAGAGCCAAAACTAAACTGTCTGCATGTCGTAAAAATAGGAGAGAGAGATCTTGAAAATTGTCAAATGCTTTTTGCAAAATTGAACACATGGTGGGCGGTTTCCACAAAACGCATCTGACTCAATGGTCGCTAAATTGGATGATAATTATGGTTCAGTTTGCAAACAGACATCGGTAGTCACCAGCGACTGGAGACGGTGACTACCGAGGAGCGCCGCTGAAACTGGAAGGTGGACCTGAGAGGAGGAGGCCGGGCGTCAGGTCTCGTTCTTTGATGTCCAAATACCGGATTAAACATTAGACACACCTCCGAGTTGGAACTGCACTTAGAAATGGGTGGGATGGGAGATGTGTATCGTGCATTTATGGATGTGATGGCATGCATGCTAAAGGGGCGCTCCCTTCGTCTGCCATGCACTTCCTGCCGACCGCCGAGAGGGGCCCCGGTGTGCCCGGGCTCCACCAGCTAGAACAGCGATGCCGTTTGTCTGGGCTGAGCGCTGAATAATTGATGCCGAGCCATTCACTCTAAAAGATTGAGCGCATCCCAAGGACAATGGATCTACTGAAAGCTCTTTTCTCTGGCACCATTTGCACAACCCCGAGGCTCACGCATTAAAAGGTAATTAATAACTCAGGCTCCCGGTTTTGTATTTGTCAAATCTGCGCCCCGGCTTGGCCGACGGAGAGCCGATTGTGCGGCGGGTCCAAAGTGAATTTCTGGCGTCGATGGCAGAAGTTTGTGTTTTAAGTTACATTCATGCAGAAGTTACTTAAATAAATAAAAAATGTTCCTGCACATCCACCTCCCCTGGCCAAGGTTGATACGCAGTCACTTAGCAACTGAAGACAGATACTGTGTAGCCTTGTAGCTTTCTTCAAAGGGATTCATTATTGTTTTTCCTTTTAAGCCGGCGACACACAAAGGAAGTAAGTACTGAAGGAACTCTGCTCCCTGCTGCCGTGGTTAGTTCAGATTCGTCAGGAACGCGCCCATAAGCCTCTCTGACTTTTCAGGCGAAGGTCAGACCACATTTTCGGAGAGGTGTTTATCGTCAGCTCCAGCTAAGTTTATTTGTCACATTTAGACCACGGTTCAGACGTGTCCTCCCGCTTCCTCCCCCGGCATCCGTCCATCTTGGCAGCCTTTGGTTTGCATGCCTGATCCGTCATAAACACGCCGGGAGGATTTATTTCAAGACACCGAAGAGGGGTCGGTCAGCAAAGTGAAAATGTCACGGCAGCAACGGGACGACAGGTGTCATGTGCACGGATAGAGTTGTCATCTCACATCGCGATCGAAGGCTTTAAAATGTACAGAAGCCGATTTTCTGTTCTGGACGTTGCCGCTTTCTTTCTCCGGGTAACTTCGTCTGATGCTAATGGCGTGCCTGGTTTTCCCCGCTGACTGAACCCCCGGCTTTCATCTGCCCACTGATCGTTTCCACTGGCTCAAAGACCAGAGGTTTAAAGAGGGCACACTGTTTAATGCAGCCATATCTGAGCCAGTGTGGATCAATTAGAGGAGATGTGGTGCCGATTCAATACGCCGAAAATAGAGATGGGGATGTGAAAGAGAGAGAGAGAGAGAGAGACAGAGTTAGAGAGAGGTTGTGTTAAAAAAAGACATTTTACATCATTATCGTTACAGAAACTAGATCTTCTGTTGATCTACAGACTTCTTGTAGTCAAGACAACCTTTAATTAAGATGAGTCCAAGTCAGTACCAGGTCCAAAGGGGGCGGAGACAGAGACCAGAGCAAATTGAGCCAAGATCAAGACCACAATAGGCAAAACACAGTGTACATGTCTTCCCAGATGTAACACCAAGGCGTTTCTTAATGTTGATCTGTCTGCAGGAGCTCCGTTACCCTTCAACATCCAACTGAATGTATACAAGTTGGAGGACCATTACAAACTGAACACAGGTGTAATCCCTTAAACTGATTGAAGTGCTGGGGAGAAAACAAACAAAGGTGGAGGAAAAAAAAATCTTTAAAAGTCTTTAGATCGACCGGAAAAAGTCGAGTCAACATCCAGTAACGTCTGAGACCAAGACAAGTCAAAGTCCAAGACGTCAGAGAAATGGACTCCATTAGAGCAGCCCGAGGTCCATGCCTCCGTAATTGTGCACATTGTTACATGGCCGACTTCAGACCTGTCGAGGGTCTCCTGCTGATCATGATGACATATGGTGATGCCGACTGTACCAGCCTGATATCGACTGCAGCTGGTAACGGAAACCTCCCAGGAGGTTGTCTCTCGGAAAAAAAAGTTAATTGTACGGAGGGTCAGCGAGCTGCGTCCGCCCGCCGGCCTCACACCGACGTTCAATCACACACAAAAAACACACTTATTGTCAGACAGGAAGTAGAGCTCTGAGAAAAAAGCATTTCCTAGAGAGGAGCAAATCTGCACATTAGGATGCATTGACTTTTTAGGCATTTTGCAGTTTACAATGAATTTCCTAGATCACCAAAATTACCAACAGTAAGGAGTCCAAGGGTCAGAGTCATGGTGCTTTGAAGTATTCCCGTGACCATTGAATGATCATGGAAGGAAGTACTGGGAATAAAATACGAGCTAAGGAGAGATAGAAGGAGTTCTTTTAATAGTGATTAAAATTAAGAGGAGAGGGATTTTGATCCACATTGGCCAATACAAAGTGTAAATAAACTCTAAATCGTGAGGAGTGCTCTGCCCTTCGCTGCTTTGACAAACTGTGAGCTTCTGCAGTCGGGTCTGCTTGACGGTCTCCCTCCTGGGCCTTGGACTCTTCTTGTTTGAAGCAGAGAACATTGTTGGGTAGATTTCATGCTCCACTGACCGTCTCCTGCTCCCTTCAGACTCCCTTCACACGCTGAAGTGCAGTTGGGTTGCAATGTCAGGAAGGACGATTGTGTTTCCTGGTTAGGGTTCAGACTTTGTTCGGACAGTTTAAAAGGGCTTCATTCCAAAATGCTGTATATCCACTGTGGGAGACATATATGACCTGATGATCACAACTCAATGTTTCAAAGACAATTAACATCCAATCAAATGTCGTTATTTTGTAAACAAAGGTTTTAAGGCACCACCGGTGAAAATTCTGATTTAATTTTAAGTAGAAATAGTACAGTTTTTATGTTTTTATATATCAAATACACCAAGCACAAAATTAGCCAAAGAAGAAACGTAGGCAGCTGTTTTCGCAAAATTACGTTACTCGCTTACACCAAATTTGGCTTTATTTGATCATTTTATCATATATCTTTGGTAATTTCTTTTTTATGGGCTATTTTATATGAAAAAGTAGTGGAAAATGTTCATGAAATATTAGCCAATTTGAACATGTTAATAACAAAATAAATAAAATTCCTAATGCAAAAGTGTTTCCATGTTGAACATATAACAGCCGCCACTCTTCTGGGAGGCTTTCCACAAGCTGTTGGAGTGTCTGTGGGAATTTGTGCCCATTCAGCCAAAAGAGCATTAGTGAGGTCAGGCAGTGATGTTGGACGAGAAGGCCTGGCTCGCAATCTGCGTTCTGGTTCCTCCCAAAGGTTCAATGGGGTTGAGGTCAGGGCTCTGTGCAGGCCAGTCGAGTTCCTCCACACCAAACTGGTCTAACCATGTCTTTATGGACCTGGCTTTGTGCACAGGGGCTCAGTCATGCTGGAACAGCAAAGGGCCTTCCCCAAACTGTTGCCACAAAGTTGGAAGAGCCCAATTGGCTAAAATGTCTTGGTATCCTGTAGCATTAAGATTACCCTTCACTGGAACTAAGGGGCCAAGCCCAAACCCTGAGGAACACCTGAACTCAATAACTAGTAGGGGGTCCACTGACTTTTGGCCATACAGTGTATATTTGAGTTTGTTCGGGTGTGGCAGATTCAGCCTTCCTCATGCTGAGCACCTAAACAAAATCCACCTTGGGTAGATTTTGAATACATACATGACATGGTTCAGTATCCGTGGGAGTCTTGAGACACCGAGCTTAGGTATCAGGGTGCAGTACAGCCTTGCCCTCGTTTGTGTAAAGACTAGTAAGAACCTTTACAGGCAAAATATTTGAAGGATTTTATCCAAAGATGCTTTATTTGCAGTTTGAAATGAAAAACAAAACATACCTGATGTCCACTGCTCATAGTTTAAAAGGTCTAGATGAGTTCTGCAATCATCTTATAAGATTAGGTGTCCCCTTTCTCACGTTGAAGCAAAACTATTATTTCTTGGTTTTTGACTCGACTTGGTGGACTTGACTGAACCGAAAGCGACCTGACCCCGACCCTGCGGTGCGGCCCAGAAGGCTACGATCCTCGTCTGTCTGGGTCTTCTTCTATGGTTCGCTGATCCCGGCCTAGCAGAACCGATCCTATTAGTAATCCTCTACTGATTCAGGCTCCCGGGAACCCGAAGGGGCCCTCTGCTCCTCCACCCCCTCCTCTTCCTCTCCAGACAGAGGAGGATATTCATGCTCGGGTGCTTTTTGTCTTTGCTCTTCAGTCTGAAGCGTGAGGGGTTTTTGCCGGTACAAAGATAGAGCCCTGTCTCTGAAGGAACAGGTTACAGGCCTGAGGAGATATCTCTGCTCTGCATGTCTGCGACGACTCACTTCCTGAAAGGCAGTCCACAGCTCAGTGTGAGGCAGATGCACATTTGAGGCATTTTCCCCTCACACTCTTATCCACAGCAACTTGGGCTCCGTTCACACCGCAGGCCGTCCAGCTCAGTTCTGACTCGCTGCTCATATCTTATTTTTTTTATCTGATGATTGTTCATATCTATTCTAGGATGTAACTCGTATCTGATACCAATATGAAGTGACAGCGACGTCAAAAAAAACAAACGTGCCGAGTAACAAAACCAAAAGACATAACATCTGTTGTTGTAGCCACGCTCCTCCCGCTTGTTTCAACACATCCCGGTTACGGTATGTGCCTTCGAGTTTTGACTGAATTGAGGCGTCTGCTGAATACCAGTCAAGTCGCTATTTGCCTTTCTGTCCATCGTTGTGTCTCATTGTCCTCCATGCTAACAATGCTCAGCCAAACTGCCATGGTGCCAAAATGATGACAACTGTCTCAGGCGAACGACGTAAGATTCATGACAAAACGGACAAATTCTGACATTGAAATACAAGTTGCATGTTGTTTGCATGCCTTGGGATCTGATTTTGTATGAAATATCCACGTGGCCCAGATCAGAATTGGAAAAAAAATGCATCACCATGCAGCTTTTTGCTGTTGACACTGATGAGAAAACATCAGATCTGGGACACTTTCTGGGACACTTTCTGGGACACTTTCTGCTGCAGTGTGAACGGAGCCTTACTGTATCAGTGAGCAGGTTCATCGACTTGCTCAAGGACACTGTGACAAAACACATGGCTGTTGATGGAAAGTGACCCTGTGACCTTTCAGTTATGGAGCATTCTGTATAACTACTAGGCCATGCTGTGAGAAAGGTTGGCCCTCGGAGAGACGGATGGATGGAAAGTCTTGAGCCAAATACAGTTGGTGGAGAACATGGCAGGTAGGATGGATGGGAACGCATCGCACTCGTTCAGTGTTTCACGATAAGAAACGATTAGAAACGTATGGAACCTTATCTGCTCAACACGCTAGTCAATCTCACACACTGTTGCAGAAATCAACATCAATTAATGCAGATCAGTAAATCATTTTTCAAACACTTTGCGTTTCAAATCTGACGTATCGTGCAAATTATCCTCGATCTTTTCCCGGGGCAATAGCCTTGATATTCCCAGAGAGACTAGTCAGCGCTGCCAGGACATGATGTATTATTCACCTGCCCTTGAGAGAATGTCACTGGCATTTCTTCCAGGAATTACCCATATCCCCACGTTGATCAATGTTTCACCACGGGCTTGGCATGAATTCATTATTTTGGGATTGAATGCATTTAAGGCACCGTTTGGCCATCATCTTGACACCGACCCCTTAGGCACTGTTTGAATTCCTCCTTCTGAGGACAGGTTTGCGTTAGCCTGGACTGAAACAAATGTTCTCCAGCACACCTTTAAGGGTTTGGAGTGAAGGTAGCTAGTAGGTAGTAGTGAAAATAAATCCAATCCAATTTACAACTCTTGATGAAATCTAGTTTGTACCTAAAGCAAATGGAGGATCAAAGCTGAATTACAGGGAGTAATGAATTAACTGGACTTTGATTTTACAAAAAAACTCAAATCTTTGATGCTGAAATTGTAAAGCTCTAACTTCATCGATAAATGAATCACAGATAAAAGATTTCTGGAGAATTAGAGCACTCTAATCAAGTGATATCCCTTACTTCATTGCTAAAAAAAATCAAAGAATTTGAAATGAATTTTATTCCTCTCAGGAGCTTTGTTAGTGGGTTTGAGGTCATTGAACTGTACAGGATTGGTTGGGGGCGATTTAATCAAATCTCACCCATGGAAGATTACATCAATGTTACCTTTAATGTAACAACAGAGCTGCTGTGGAGGCATAAATAATCTCATTGGTTGAGGGAAACCTCAGTGGGCGGAGCCAAAGAACCACAGTTTTTCTGGCTAAGTAACGTTAGACTGAAGCACGGTAAAAAAGGCAAGAGGTAAGAGAGGAGCTAGCTAATATTGTGAAGCCTAACGCTCTGCTGCTAATTGCTACTAATGATATCTAGCCATACTAAGTTATCTAGGTTAGCTAGTTAGCTTCCAAGAACTAGCCATACTAGCCTATAGCTATCTAGGCTAGCTAGTTAGCTAGCCTGTCATGGTCATGAATGAATGAATGAGTTCCTTCCTGTTTGCCAGTTAGCTAACTTGCACTCTGAACACACACTGACCAGTTGAGCAACATGTCCTGTGGAGGCTGAGCAGCAGCAGTGTCTTAGTTTTCCCCATACAGTGGGAGCTTTTCCCCTGATGGACTCGCTATTGTCAAGCCTCATTGACTTCATTGGCTTGGGAAATCTATAAAATGGAGTGATATCTTCCCTGTAGAATACACTGGGGTATATACATATCAATATAGCAATAAAACCCAAGAGAGCGTTCTTTACTGTGATTAAGTTTACAGTGGTGATGCGGCAATGGAGGCTAACACAAGAAAGATGGCAGTGATACCAAGTTTTGGGCAACTCTGTGGGGCAACGGTGGCAGAGGAGTTGCCTCAGCATTGTTGCAAAGGATTTTTGACCCCGTCTCCATTGTGTTTCCCCTCTTAGTCCAGCACGATGCCACTCAGTACTCTCTAATATACTGCAGCAGCCTAAACCAGCTCAAGGACATATTTGAAGACTTTGATACAAATTCATATAGTCACAATTTGTACAGAAAAGTGTCTACTAGCACAAAATTAAGGATAATTATGGCATTGGATAGTAGGTAATTTGGTGGTTGATAACATTACAAACTGTCTCTATGTTTTAGAGATATTGAATGTTGGGCTTCAGTATGTATAGCATGCCTTAATGGTATGATTGGAAATTGGAGTTGGGGCATGATAGTGCAAGATTGACATGATCTTTCATATTTGTTCATTTTCTGCTCAAGGCCAGGGATGGGTTTTTGAATTATCAGGTGCAGCACCAGCTTTAGACAGCCCATAATACCCTCCATGTATTGTGAAATAGAGGACAAAACAACATGATTCCACTTCCCTAGATGGACCGACACTCATTGTCCTTGCAACCTAAATGGTCCCTGGTCACCATGTGTGATAAACAGCCACCTGCTGATTCCCAAGGTCAGCAGACTAATATTGCATCAACACAGAGTCAGTGTTAATGCAGCAACGCAACTAACATTGATTCAGCAACAGTTTTGCACCTTGAAGTAATGCTGATCCAACATCAGCGTTCAGTGTTACTTCCATCGGTGTTCTTCAAGGTGCAAAACGATGATGATGTCGAATCAAGATATTTTTTAACGTTGATTCAATGTTAATCTGCTGTCCAGGCTGTTGTTGCAGCAAGCCACTGGGCAACATTAGGGACAATAAAAAAAAAAAAGAAGTCAGAAAATATGTGAGACGAGGGAAATCTCTCGGGTGTGGAAAAAATCGCCTCACTTGCTGGGCTGTGACCACAGCTGATGCCGTTTCCCAGAAATGGGTCAGATTCAAGGCTAGGCCAAGGTATTTATGTTTTACTCCCTTCATATCAATATGTCTTACAGTCATATCTTAATGTGACTCAGTAAAGTGAATATCCTCATCTTTAATATCAGAACTTAATGAGAAATACATGAAGAGTGCCGTCCAAATTGCCATTGTAAATTCTGCCACATATTGAATTGAGTTGATGCAGAAAGTCGAGAAAGAAACCCAGATGCCCACAATGTGTGATTTGTTTTGCCAAGGCAGCTGACCGTGCAGTTTGTCCTTTGCAAAGAGACCGATGTCCTTGTGGAGTTTCTCAGGTAAGAGAGAGGGCAAGAGAGAGTTATTTTTCTTTGTCAAAACTCAGATGCTGATTCACTCCCACACAGGCGGACCTGAAGCGTTCGATTCAATGAGGTGGTGCAGCAGTGTTGTAGGAATCCAGCTCATGTGGTCAGGTGTTACCCTTTAAAATGACTCCAAATGAATCAGTTTAGTGACAATATTATGTTCAAAAGAAACCCTTTCTATGGTTAGACTGGTATATAGGTTTGCCTTTATTTGCCCTTTTACAAAAATGGGATATCGGCCAGCCAGTGTTGCCCACTGCCGATACGATGAGGATGTGATTTTACTGAACAGCTTCAGGAGTGTCAGTCTGTAAAACCTGCAATGAAACCTGCTAACCCTCCTGAAGGAATTTCATCGGTTTGGGTTTCAGTGGAGAGTTTTAGTGTCCCATGATGGTGTAAAAGCTGTTTCAGAGGCTTTTCCACCCTGACTGGAAGAAAATTCTGGGAGAAAAACTGAATCTTTGTATTTTGGAGGAATTGTTTGGCATGAAAATGGTTAAATTTAAAGATTTTGAATGCACACAATGTTGGCAGCTTCAATCCAAAAATATTGGTGTCAGTATCGTCTTCAAAATCCCATATCGGTTGAACCTTAGTTCTACCTCTCCCCTTGTTTTATTACGCTTCCCAGCAAAGGGCTTTGGCCAGTGCACTCCTTACAACAGGTTGCTTTACTGTAATACTGATGGTCCATGAATTGAAGCTTCCTACTGTTGCATGTTCTCCTAGATAGCAGCAGCTAAATGCCTAAAACGTGAATGCAAACGTCTCATCGTCCATCATCAGACACATCGGCATGAAGCACATTATCTCTCGCTGCATGTGTGGATCTGTGACAGATAACCTGAATTGTGTGGGAATCGAATCGCCGCGGCACCGAGGGAAAGCGAGCATCTGCTCCTGCAGGCTAAGGAGCCATTTTAAGAGCTTGACTTCAATGCTGCTGGAGCGCAAGAAATGCAGCCTCTCGGCAATACGCCCGCTGTTATCCAAGGACAACTGTGCCTCGCTTAAGCTCTGGTGTGCAGAGGGAAGATATTCTACTGTGCGAGAGTCTTCATCCAACCAGATGCGTGCCGCTGTGTGCCAGCCGCTAATGCCTCTTGGCGTGTGATGTCTCTTAAATTACCACTGCTGCTCGCTGTCATGAGGAAAGAGAGGGTTTTAAATTGGCATGTGCCTCTGCTAAATGGGTGTTTAATCCGCTTCTCAGTTTAATTCAATTCAACTTTCCGCCGTACACAGGTGCGCGGTGGAGCGACGAGCTTTCACGGGTTGAAGGTGCAATCCAAACAAGAGTAACAATGAGGCCATACAAAATGAAACAGTGCAGCAATGAAATGGTGTCGCACGTCGTAGTCAGGGAGCTGGAATGTTAAACTTAACATCAAGAAACCATCACCACATTCAGCGAGATTACAAACCAGACCACCACCAGCAGCCTGTCAGCCTCTACCAGCCTCTACTAGCCTCTACCAGCCTGTCAGCCTCTACTAGCCTCTACCAGCTTGTCAGTCTCTACTAGCCTCTACCAGCCTGTCAGTCTCTACCAGCCTGTCAGCCTCTACTAGCCTCTACCAGCCTGTCAGCCTCTACCAGCCTCTACTAGCCTCTACCAGCCTGTCAGCCTCTACTAGCCTCTACCAGCCTGTCAGTCTCTACTAGCCTCTACCAGCCTGTCAGTCTCTACCAGCCTGTCAGCCTCTACTAGCCTCTACCAGCCTGTCAGCCTCTACTAGCCTCTACCAGCCTGTCAGTCTCTACTAGCCTCTACCAGTCTGTCAGCCTCTAGCAGCCTGTCAGCCTCCTACCAGCCTGTCAGCCTCTAGCAGCCTCTACTCTGCATTTTACGTTGTGGCCACCTGGGTCAGACTTGAAGGGAAATCAGAAACTGGGACTATACCTACCTGACACCGGGTGTTTACAACAGCAAATGCAGAAGCTTTCATGAACTGGTAGAGGTCGATCGCTGTGCTATCAATGAGCGATAGAAAGTGACATTTATTTATATGAAAATGTAATGAAAACTATTATATATATATATATATAGTATATATTACTTTAACATGTCCATGTTCATCAGTCCATAACACTCGGTTTGGACTTGGTGTATAAATCTGCGTTTTGCCGCCACTCCTCCGACCACGGGGGTCCGCGGTTGCTGTGGTGATCCATCAGAGTACCAGAGGTGGTGTCTTTATTTGGAACATCTTTTAGGAACGAAGCAACAAACTCAACAGGATTAGTTTTTAAAGTGAGAGAGAGAGAGAGAGAGAGAGGGAGAGAGAGAGAGAGAGAGAGGTTGATGGCAAAGAAAAAATGGCAAAGTCACTGTGTGTCTTGGGTCTTATCTCCGTGACCTCAGATATCACGTTCACCCAGATGCTGAACTGGGTCTGATTTGAGGTAAACAGCTTGACTTTGGGAGGATTACACTTTTGAGCTTGCGGTGGCAAAAATCCGGCCAGAGCCTCTTGCTAGACTAAGCCGGACTCAAGTGTCAGTCACTGAGACTAGAGCTGAAGGACGTTGGGATATTTAGCCAGCTACCGCTAAGACATATAACTAAGCTCACTGGATTCATCAAACGGCTCCAGATCAGAGAGGAGAGATCAGGAGGTGTAGATGAGTCAGACCTCATTCAATCATTCCAACCGACAAATAAAGAAACGCTGTGGGTCGACGGAGACGCTGAACCTTTACCTGCTCACTCACTGGAAGTTGCTCTGGATGGGAGCGTCGGCTAAATGCCACAAATGTGAACGGTGTGTGATACTGTAATCTCCCGGCGCTGTGAATGTGACTCACGGCGATGTCATCACTCCAATATTTATGCAGCCAAACGTTCACGGGAGTAAAAACAATCACCCGCCGCGTGAGATCTGCTGCAGACGCACCGCCGGCTGCAGTGTCAGATTTAAATGCCGTGGTGTGTCTACGTGCACTCGCAGCCCAGCATGTAAATATAACCCTCTTTTCTGTAGCACCCTCGCGTCCCCGCCCCCCTCAGACACAGGCAATTATGCTATTCACTCTCTGCCAAGCTCTCTGCCTCGAACCATGACTCTCTTCCCATTAGAAGTCACTTAAGCGTCGTGCTGGAGGAGGCTAGTGGCGTTGTGGAGAGGGTTTTTCCTCTTTCACAAGGAAAGCAGGCGTGTAGACACACACACACACACACACACACACACACACACTTGTGGCCCTGAGTGAGTGGTTCTCCAAAGCAGTGAGACATCTTAGTGTGAGAGAGAGGGAAAGCTCCATCTTCATCCACGTCTGTCATTCAACCTCCCGCCCACTTCAGTCCTGCAACACCCGATGAGACTGCAGTGGCTGTGATTGGCCTTTGATTCACCTTTTTCTCTTTCCTCACGGCGTCTGGCGATAATCAATCAATCTGAAGTTGTAGAAAGTTATACATGATATAAACAAAGTTGATCAGATACAAAAAACAAGGGGCTATATAAATGGTCTCGTGTGGATTTTGACCCGGACTTGTCTCGGCCACTACTGGATGCTGACTCCACTTTTTCCCTCCGATCTAAAAATATAAAAATGGGTCATTTTATTGACGTTTGACTTGTTTTCCCTCCAGCGATACGCAAACTTACATTGATTAGTCAAATCCTGTGTATTGATTAGTTGGAGAGAAATGCACCGTGTGCCTATTTTGGTCTTGATCTTGAATAGGACTTTACTCTGGTCTCTGTCTTCCCTTTTGGACCTGGTCTTGACTCGACTGGAGCTGGTCTTGGAACTGACTTGGCCTCGACTAAGGTGGTCTTGACTTACAACAGTTGCGTTTACTAACACAGTGACCGTCGGCTATGAGGTTTTCAACAGAAAGATGTTTCACAGCAGAGGCAGACACCCTGATCCAGTGCGTTGAGTGGATCTTGCTGCCGTTGTCCCTCTTGATCTCTGGCTCTCTCAGACCACAGGACCGCCGTGACTCTGGAGGATCCCCGCCTCGACACCATCTGTGCAGCTCTCGGTCTGGCTCTCCACGCCCGCCATCACATGATGACACTAACGTCACCGCACTCCCCACGGCAACACACAGGCATACAGTACATATAAACAACACACACACACACACAGGTACACGTGCACTACGGCTGATATTGGCCTTTTATAAAATATTAGATATGAGCCGGTCGTGTCGTCCACGTGTCGTCTGTAAAACCTGCAGTGGAATTTTATTTTCTTGGCACATTTGATTTACTCATTTAATGGTTCAATAATGTTTTTGTAAATTAATTGTTAATTTAAAAGCCTCATGTATCCCAGAGTTTCCCTACTGTTGAATAGGTGGGGGGGGGGGGGGGCCTTACAGAGCTGCTAACACTAAAAGACTTCTGGTTTCAGTGGAGAGTTTTAGTGCCCATGGTGGTCTAGATGTTGTTTCAGAGGCTTTTCCACCCTGACAAGAGTAGAAAACTCAATCTGTGTATTTTCTGGCATGAAAATGGTCAAATTTAAAGATACTGAACATACAAAATATAATAATCAGTCTAAAGATATTGGTATTGGTCATGGCCTTCATGAACCAATGTCAGTTCAACCCTAATGTGCGCACACACACACACTCACACACACATAACACTTCAGAAAAGAGAAATAAATAAATTAGCGATCCTCTCGATGTCGGCAGACGTCAGGAGGAGGCCTCGCCGTCCTCGCCGTCTCGCCGCCGTCACGGCCTCAACCTAATTGTTTGCGTCAGATCTGAGGCTCCCTTTGGCTGAACCCGTCAGACGGGCTGCTTTGATCTGGATCTGCTCTGGACTGTCTTTGGTTTCTCTGGGTGTGATCACACCTTTAGTTTGTTTCCTTTGGTCCAGTCCATAGCTGATCCATGTTTTCTTTGTTTCATTTTTGTATTTGGTTGGTCACACATCCGATTCCCTGTAACCTCATCTACCATGATGGACTTGTCTTTACCTTCTCTGGTGTTCATACCAGTTAAGAAACATCTGAATATGAGTCCAGACTGCGCTTCGCCCTCGCTTCGTTTTGTCAGTAACTGCATGAGAAGCTGCTGGCTGGGCTGTCGGGTGTCAACGTCTGTCTCTTTATACCCTTAAAACCTTGGGTTGGTTCCTGACAAACCACAGCTCTCCTGGACGAGGACCAAGACCTGCTTTGTAGGTTCAGAGTCTCAGATGAGTCTCAGGCTGGACGGCGTCGTTCTCACCTGCCCAAATGATCCAAACTAAGGGAGTAAACTCTCTTGAATGAACCGCTCCGAACATGCTTGGTGGGAACGTGTCCTATGTTGAACCACATACCATTGCTCCAAAGAATCAGTCTTGTTTCTAAGTAGCACCTTGTAGCTCATTGGCTCATATAAGACACTTAACACAGAGCCAAAGGTTTCACTGAAAAAGTAGTTTATGGAGCTGTTGATGGGTCGTGACATGTACTCAAGAGGATCTGGGGATGAGGGAAGTGCCCTGGGCGTCCCCACCACCCAACACCAGAAGGGCCACAGGGGTGGAGAGGAAGTGTCTCCTGCCCAGCAACAGTGACGGGGCCTCATAGGAAGCAGCTTGGCGGAGGTGTGGGCTCCACGCCGACCTTAACTCCCGTGGACAGCTAGTGTGGGCCATCAAAGAGACGCCAAGCTTCATGGAGCGAGTTAGCAGTCAGATAGACGTGCTGCAACTCATCATGACATTTGCTGTATATCTATATTTATATATCCAATCAATGGCTGGCCTCTGAACATCCTAGATGCTCCGATAGAGCGACTTGGTTCCACTTGTTACTGATATCAATCTGAACGGCTGCAGTCTGGGTGAGATAAAGGTTAGTGTCAGGGCTTTTTGTGCTGAAAATGATGGATTGATGGAGGACTGAACGGGGCCTTGGTGATCTGGTGTCGCTTCACGGCTGGCTGAAGTCGCTGATGTTTTGACCAAATGGCCTTTAGTTTCCAAACCTTCTACTCTCATTTCCCCAAACCACAGCGCCAACCTCACTCATGCTTCCTTTCTTAATGGAGGTTATATTCATGCCTCGGGCTCAAAGAGTGCCAGGACCGCGGTGAGGCTTCAATGGAAATCATGTTAATACGTTCATTTGTGTGAATCGAAATACCACTGAATTTGCATCTATATTACCCTTTTCCTTAGAGGAAATGTGGCTTTTTGGTTTCACTGCCACCATTCAACTTCCTTCCTTCACTCTGATTGACATGTTAGCGGTGACTCTGCACTGCCTTTTAGGAGGGAATAAAACCTCTCACAGCGGCTATAAGAAGGTCTCAGCACAGGAAGAGCAAGATGTCTTCCATAATGTCCTTCAGAGTGTGTGATATAGACTAACACGTACTTGGTTAGAGGCGTGTGTGGTTGGGGGGGTGCTATTTATAAAGAGCCTATTCTGGGAGCAGGTCTAAAAGGTTATTGTAAAGTAGTGCAAGAGGACAGGGCGAATGCTGCAGGGATGAATGTGAACGTCTCTATAGTGTAAGGAAGGAGGACCCGCAGGCCCGGCTGGAGGGTCGGGGGGTTGAACATGCTTGACCATGTCCACTCCGTGACGTACGCGCCATCGTTCCTCACCAGCCTCCTCTTTAGCTTTCTTGCCGTCTTTCTCTGATGCACGTTCTTTGCTTACTGTCTTTTTCTGTCGGACATCAACACACTCCCCCAACTCTCTCTTCCATTAGTTCATTAAACGCTAAGCTACGGCAAAGTCCCAGCATGTAGCATCACTTGCCATTAAATTGGACTAAATTTCTGGGGACAACTGGAGCGATGAGCGATTAGCGTTATTTTCCCATCTCCCTCCATCATTCTCCCCCCTTTGCCGCCTGGTTCACTAGTCTGTGGTTATGTATGTTGACACACACATACACAGGCAGCGGTGTCAGCTGGGACTTGTAAAACTGTCATGTTGGGAATGGAAGACCCCTGGCCCCCGAGGAGAGCGATGAGAGCCCCGGCAAAGGTCACGTTTTACGGGCCTCGTCTTTTAACCCCTCCAAATAGAGGTGATTATGGAGGGGAGCACAAAGCCAGCGACCTACTGTCCTGCCACGGTGCCGAGTGTTCACAGTCAACCCGACACTTCTACAATAATAGCCACGCAAGCCGCGTATCGCCGTGACAGCCGACGGTCCGGTCCACCTTGGCCGTGACTCGTGAAGTTGCTCATGTTGCCCAGAAAAAGTCTGATCGACAGACTATTGACAACTGATGCAACTATTCTCTTTCCAGGGTTTTGGACAACCTGTTTTGTTTTGTCATCAGATAGGGGTGGAAGTAGGAATTGATATTTTATTCGATGGCGTCTGGCATGTTGGACAGTAAGCAGAGGTTGTGTTTGAGGACTCGTGCCACCGGATCGCTGCAGGGAACTCAAAATAGTGTTTTCTTCTTACTTTCTCCAACTTTGGGGCTCATACGTCATACTATATACAGGACATTCATTTTTATTTATTGCTACTCATATCCCATTGTAAAGGGATAAAAAAATATATATATAAAAAATATTTTAAAAAATATGTTAAAATCGTAAAACAAATTAAGGCATATGTAAAAGTATAATAAGTTATATAATAAGTATATATCAAAAGTATAATAAGTATAATCTAAATCCTTGGTAGACAAAATAACACTTTTATACACTCGGCATTCACTACCTCTTTAATGGTAAACTTCTTTTCTAAAATGAATACGACTCCTCTTGAGTTCAGCTATCAGGTATTGTGAAGTACAGTTTATACTTTTTACTTTACTTACAAATGGTGGATATCTCACTTTGGAACCAAACTCTTCAGTGACAGTTAGCTCACGGGTCAATTCAGTTTGGTTTTCTATTTTTAGGAGGGGAAAGGGGATCAATTTGGAGTTTAAGCCTGTAAAGGGAAGTATGACGAGTCCCCGTCACTAGGGACTAGAGACAGCCACAGGCTTGGATCTGGACCACATCGGAGCCGTGGTGTACTTTTGCCAAGTACAGAGCACAACTACAAAATAACACGTCTTTCTGCACCCTGATCCGATTGCTGGAATCCTTGTCCGTCAGCAGCTTCTTCGCTCCCCATCTGGCCTTTCCATTTCATTCAGGGTCATTTCAGATATAACTCTATAATGGAAGCCATTAAAGATGTCCTCTGTTCATGCATCCAGCCTGCACTAGTACTGCAGACCATTAATATGAAGTATTACCAATTCTTTCTTGAATGTCAAACAGTAGGACCAAATTAAAGGGGCATTAAGTAATCTATTGACATCTATCGGCGACCAGTAGGAATTACAAAAACATTGATAGAACTTTAGTTATTATCCAAAACAGAGTATCTCAGCACCTGGCCAAATAATCGTTGAGTCATTGGTATTGATCGACACCCCAGTCAACCCCCCTCAGATATTATGGTCATTTTGTGCTATGGGGCAGGAAAAAAAATCTTACTTATTGCCCCTTTTAATATGTTGTGAAACAAAATGCTTCCCAACCAACAAATTACCAGGCAAAACTTTTCCAAACAATTTCTCTCGGGTGGCACCGAAGTGCAGCAGTCATTCAGGAAGCATGCAGTACAGAGAGGTTCTTCGACAATGGCTCCATCTGTATCAGTAGAAGGGGTTTGGATCAATAGTCATTACAGTGGAAAGCCAAATGTTTAAGTGCTGTGAAAGAAACAAGAAAGAACAAATGATTCCAACTGCCGGGATGGCACTTTTCTGTTTAGTCAAACTGCTGAAGTTGGGCCAAGTCACAACGCCGGGGAAGGAAAACGGGACATGATGTGGATTAATACCTCTCCACCATTTGCCGGGATGCGTCGCCCTCTGTAAATCAGGAGGAGGGTCGGGCGGTCACGAAGAGAAAGCCACGTTCCCCAGATGATTACCAGTCAATGGGATCAATTTTTATTTGGGACAGGCACCCGTCGCCACGTAATGGCAGAGTAATGTACACCACCGTGACAGCACAGATGAAAACGTCTGGGATGGAGGAAGCTGGATGCATGCCAAGCATTCTGGGAAGTTCTCTGTGTGTGTGTGTGTGTGTGTGTGTTTTGTTCATCAGTCTGTGCTGCGGCGCCACTAGGGAATCCTGATGCCCCCAGACGAGATGAGATGAGTTTGTCTGGCCCAGTGTGGCCGGACTTGTGCAGTGTCCGAGACTGAAGTTTGACATTGATCCTGGCAACAGCCAATTGGAGTCGTGCACCCTGGCAAGCAAGTAGCTCTACAGTGAAGCAGTTGACGAGATTTTACTCTGACTGGATGGGTATGATAGGAAAATACCTGTCTAAATGGTCCCTTTTTGCTTGGGACTCCCTGAAAGCGTCCCACCTTCTTCAGCCCCGCTACTAGGTGCAGGATGTGCTTTCTAATCTCTCTTTCTCAACACTCGCTCGACACCGACCGTCCAGTCAGCCTACATTCCCAGCTGAGGTACCGGTGAGAGCAGCGGAGCAGCCGGTCTCACCTGTAGGGGAACCGGGGGTGATCAGTCAGGAACAGGAAGAACACCAGGGTGGAAAACACAGACTCTCCGGGGACCAGCGGCAGCCTGGCCGGTCTCCTGGTGTTCTCTATCTGCTCGCTCTCTCTCTCGGTGACTTTGGCCTACATTCACAACTTCTTTCAAAAGCAGGATATTCTTAGAAGCGGACTATCCTGAAACAAAGCTGCTTGGTTTTCGGGGGTTGTCGTGGCGGCTCAGTGAGCTAAAGTGGACCCAAGTTTCCCCACAGGGATCATTGGAGTTTCATCTTATCTTACGCCAAGATTCAAATCCCATGAACTTTGCCAGGTGCAGTCCATTCTCTCTCTCCTACGTCTTCCCTCTCTCTGTCAATGGGACTGTCTAAAAAAAGGAAACAAACCATGACAAATCTTTCAATGAAGAAAGCTTTTTGATTTTAAAGCGGCCTTAAGTAATATATGACCTTTATTAACCTCTATCTGCAACCACAACATCGAGAAAACATATCTCAGTCTACACAAGTCTCTGGCACAGCACCCCCCCCCCACCCCTCCATCCCCTTGAGCTACGGTGGCCTGTAATGAGATCCAAGAGAAACCTCTAGTGAAAAGGTGAAATATCACAATACAAAACACATCATTTGCTTTGTCGTTTGGGGTTGGGCGTGTCTTGAAATTGGGTCGTATGGATTGGAAAGGGAGTTTTAAAAGAAATCTCAGCACCTGGTAATCAACAACCCCATCAACCCTATTGCGTATATCATGGCCATTTTTCTTACTTATTGCCTCTTTAAAGACAATCTGTGCTCAGTTACTTAAAGGCAGTTTAGCGGCTACCCATCTCTTCCTTAGACCTCCATCAAACTATTCTTTCTGGCAGTGCCATCCCTTCGCTTGTGTTCTCTCCTCTGCCCTTCCTTCTTTC